>JARHVA010007036.1:147500-310000 GCA_037957365.1 Torreya grandis
GTGTGAGAACTTGTGTGGGAGAGTCAAATAATTGAGTCTATGTAGTAGTGGCATTTTGGGACATAAAAATCATGTATTAATGTGATTATCACTATTCAATCCATAAGTGATTTGTATTGAAGAGGCTTTTTTAATTGACCTTATGTTGATTGTATACAATTTTTTTAATTGTGATTATGGATTAGTTTGGGTAATGGAACAATATGGCTTAAGTTTTTTGGTATGGAATAATAATGGCTTGAAGTTACACCATAGTGGTAGACGTGAATTTAATAAAATTGTATTGGTAATTAATGTTTGAGAGGATCAAATAGATTATATTTCTTGAAAGTGAGCATAGAAAATAATTTTATTTTGATTCTTTTTTAAGATTTTCTATTTATTAGATTCAATTTAAAGTATTTAATGTAATTAATAGGGTATATCTTCCACGTAAGTGTATATTCATTTTTTAAAAGTGAGACCATATATATGTAGGATTATTTAGTAAGGATTCCCTTCAAACACTCAAGTGGAGGTAATACTTTTAAATGACATGGATAAGAAACTCTAAAATAGGTAGATCTTGTACCTTATCATTCTATCAATAATGCATTGTCTCTTCATGGAACTTGTATTAATAAATGAAATAAATATGTTTAAAAATAACTAAAATAGGTCAATAGGAGTGGAAAAGTATAATAAATCAAGAGTAGTCAAGAGGAGCCATCAAAGCATCTATAGATAACAAAAAAATATCTAAAACTATGTTCTCTTCACTACTTATGCTACTATGTAAATAAGAGGACTTGTGTGTAGATAAATTGAGATAAATAATCTCTCTATAATGATTTTGTCAATGTGCCAATTTTAATGACACTAAACACTGACTACATGAATTTTTTTTAACACATAAAAAATCATAGGTATTAGTTTATGCTTATGCATTAGATTAGTTTTTAGATAGATCATTTATAATGGAGTTTAAAAATAGATTGCGAACATGGTATGCCTCACAACCTAATTATGATGAATAAATTCCTATCATTAAATGCCACTTCATATTTTTCTATTTGATTGTGTATCTCTACTCCGTTTAGATTTGCCATCTACCATTCAGGTGGTCTTGGCATATTCTATCACTAGGACCATGAATGTTTTACATGATATTTCTATTATATAATTATTTTTTACAGATGTGAGTAGAATCATTAGAATTTTTACTGAAGGATTGTTATCTACTTTCCATTTTCTAGTTAGAAGTAGCAAACAACCTACTTTTAACAAGGTAAAAAAATTATGTGAGTATAACAACTAATAGAATTTTTTTTCTTCTCATCAAGATATAGGGTAATATCCTTGAGGAAGTGGATACCATGCATCTTATCTCTAAGTTCATGGCCTTGGTTATGAATTTATTTCCTTTCCCATTGCCTTATAGCTTTGTTAACTATATTTATTTTATTTTTTCAATTGCATTTTTTTATGGTATTAGACCATCACTAAATTATTATAATTTGTTGTTCTTTTCATTCTAGCTAACTAATATACAATCATGTCATTGAAACCACAATTTTTTTCATATTTAAATTTATATTATGATGTTTCAATTATCCATAACTTTTTTAACAATGACAATGCTACAAAATTTTGGTGATTTCAATGGGCATTTTTTATTGATGGGAATAAACAAATAACTAAATACATATTATCTTAGGGAACTAAGGCTTGTAAGTTGCATCTTTTAGTTTTACCCCTAACTCCATTACTCCCTCACTACCTCAAGACCTAGATACTTAAAATTTGGTGTCCTGCCTGGGCCTAGTAGCTTTTATCTATGCTTAAAGTAAAAGTCTCTGCAATTATCAAAATTTCCATACAACATGTTGTGAGATAGTCAATGTCACTTTTGGTGAACATTTTTTAAGTCTTTATTTCAATTTTTTATACTATTTTTACATTTTTAAATCATGCATCTTATATCATTTTATGAAATATAAAAAATCTTTCAATGTTGAGATATTCTACCTACAAAATCAAGATTTTTCATTTCAACAAAAAGTAAAGAGTGACCATCCTTTTTAATCACATATAATATAACAAAAGTTGAGCTAAATCTTAAACTATAAGTAATAAAATAGAGCACATTCATATCTTGGTATTCATATCTTTTTCAACTATAAGCAATAAAATAGAGCACATTTATACATTGATGAATTCTTCTTCATTTCCCTATGTGTTTTTGTGTGCAATTTTGAGTCAAATTTCATTAAAGAGAAAACATGTTATGTGGATGATATAGGCTAAAATATTGTTCCACTATCAAAATTGTTTTTTTATTTTTATCAATATCAATCTTCACTTTATTAATTTCATATATTAGGAATCTATTATATTTAATTTTTGTTTACTTTCAGATTAGATGTTTTAGAATACTAAAAAAATTAGGTCCTTACCTAACCTTTTAGTTTGACATAAATAATGTAAGGATTTCCATGTCTTTTACAAAATGTGTTTCCTACCCTACAAATCCAAAATAGAATTATAAAAATGCAATTTATGACTATTCAAATGCATATAGTACCATTCATATTTCCATATAAACCAATTGACAAGTTTCATTTTTACATTTCATTACATTGCCAAAACTGTAATATTTTTTTTTAATATCAGAGTCACTGGGTAATACACAAGAATTAATATTAGTATGTAGCATAGACACATTCAATTAAGTTTCATTATTATAAACCTTCATTTTCTATATATTCTAATACTAATGATGTTAATATGAAGTGGGCCCAAGCCATCGTTTATTCTATAAATGGGGACACAAGTTTTGGGGTTTATGGGCCAACCCACCTTTTTGGTGAATGATAATGCTCCCATAAATTTTCTTAACCTTGAAAGGCATCAATCCTAGTCAATGTCATTTCCTGGGCAGCAATGAGAAGTTTTATTTATTTATATTATAATGTGTTTTTTATACATATGAATATATGTGTTTTATTTAATTGATTATTTGCTTTCTTAGATGCATCTAATTAGAAGCTAGAGCCAGAGTTTTAAACTCAAGAATGAATGCATATAAATTTTAAATTTTGGTAACACAATTAAATGAAAAAAAGAACTTCTCAATTTGACTCCATAATAAAGGGGAATTGTTTCTTTCGTTAGTGTCTAACTATGGTAAAATAATGAAACTCAATTTGTTGTTTGATATAATATATTTTTATATTTGATTTAAATTTTAATGTAAATCATGAAAAGCCAAGGAAAGGAGACACTATGTTTTTTTCAAACATATTCATAATATAAGGAATTTTTAAGGAAAGGAGACATGAATGAATCATGAAAATCAATTTTCCTACAATATGTTTATTCACAAGTGAAATACAAGTAACAAGCCAACCTTTGAATGGATCCAACTTAGAATACATACAAAAAAAATGTAAACTGAATCATGTTTTATGAGGAAAGGAAGCTTAAAGATGATTTGCAATTTCATGTTTGTTGGAGATGTTTCAAAATTGAAGATCAAATTTATAGATCTTTAACAAAAAACCAAAAAATGCTACCACCATTAATATGGACAATCAGCCTCAAGAGAGGTCATTTTTTATAATGTTAATCTATAAGAATATAAGGGCATACCAAAAAAATTGTTACATAATACACATCAATTTAGTGTTCATGGGTAGCACCATTTCTATCTTCATCCTTAGATTTTGCTATGAAAACTGGAACATGTGTTGTTATTTAGAAATCAAAAATACTATAATATAAGAATGCATGATATATGAAGGCATGGAAGATGTTTATTTTAAGTGAGTGTTATGTTATTTTTGTGAGTGGTATGGTATGCCATTTCATGTTGACTTATACAAAGCATAACCTATATCAAATTTAGATATTTTGAAATTAACTGAAACATGTGTTGTTATTTGGAATTCAAGAATATTATAACATGGTAATATATGGGTATATGAAGGAATAAAATATGTTTATAAAAAGTGACTTGTAGGTGATGTTTTTGACTGGTCTAGTATGACATTTCATTCTGACTTATACAAAGCACAACCTATATAAAACTCTCATATTTTTGAATTAACAATTTTAAAATACATATGAAGAGGATAATGAGAAATTTAATTATGTATAAATTGGAATATTATTTATAAGATATAAAGCCCTTATTTACACCAATGAATTATTTTTTAGTCTTAATTTTGATTTGGAAGATATTTTAATCACATCACAACAAAAATTTACCACCTTACATTGATTTGTCACTTTATCTTGATCATCAGGACACTATTAAGTTGCATTATCTCCATCAAGTTTGTCTCTATCCCACTTCACTACCATGTTTTAGTCCTCATTCCAAATTTATCATTTGTGATTCTTAGGAGGAGGTTTTCAAAATAGGGTTATCTCTTGTGACATGTTATGATGTCTTCTTGTATTCATCATTTATATGAAGTATCTCTACAAATGGTATTAGCATATCCATCATGTATTTTTTAGTCTAGATGAGCCATTGGGTGTTGTGTACTTGACATTTCCTTGCTCTTCACCTTGTTTTAAACATCTATCATACACTTTTTTAAGAATGATAATGTTTCAAAGTTGTTGGTTATTATGATACAATTCTAAAAACCTCTTGAGATCTGATTCTCAAGGATTCGAGTTCATCATAATTTCCACTATAAAATTAAATACATCTTGTTAGAAATACTAAAAAATATAAAAATTATTGGGTACAAGTATATACATGTCTTGCATTATTACCCTCCATTGGTTGGTTTTCACTGTCATCCACCAAAACTTCTGCATCACCTTTATCTGTAAGCTTTTATCCTCCACTGTCCATACCCACTTCACCTTCATTTGAATATCCTATTCCATTATCTATGCCCTTTGTATTCAAAACATATTCTCCAATTTAGACTCCCAACAAAAAAATAAACAAAGAAAATAGAAACTAAAAGAAACTTTACATTAGACTCTTAATCGTTGTTGTTAGTGGGCTTACTCACACCATCCCCCTTGTACTAAATAAGTCCCTTTATTTTTTTGTCTCATCAACTCCACCTTAATTACATGTTTATAAGTGTAGCCTTATATTTAAAATGGATAATTTCACATTGGCATAGATGGTGTTGCACTATATACCTGATAATGTAATGTTTTATTTATTTGATTTTGCACCCAAGATATACAAGTGGTAGTACTATGAAATGTGACATGGTAGTTTGGAATCTATAAAGCCTTAACCCATGAAATTTCTTCAATTGTCTCAACATTAAATTTCATATAAAATTTGATGTCCTTGTATATTCACAGACACTGATAGTTATCTAAATAGTTGTGGTTAGTTGGTGAACTAACCAATCCACCTATGATGTGCAAGAATATGTTTCATTCTTAAGAAATAGAATTTCAAGTGTGAATGGTATGATTTAATGGATTCATTTATTTCTTTCCCAACCTGTTGAAGGGTATGACATCATGTCAACTACATTCCAATCCTGTGAAGCCAATGTTGCTCCAAATATTCAATAAAATTGACATGTGCGGACTTATACTTCTCTACAAATAATCTAAACTCCTTATTTTCTATTTTTTATCACTACAATTATGCATTATTTATATTAGTTCACTAAACATCTTGCATCTTACATCATCTTATCTCACCTTTCCTATTATATTCTTCAACCATGCATGATGTACGTGTTATCTACATAAATAAACTTCACAATTGAAATTTACCTATATAATATAATAATTTCATAATATTTTGGATGATAAGGTGATAGTGGTATCTATGAAATTTAATGTAAAAACTTCATTGTTCCTATACAAATAATAAATATGCACCTAATTGCATTGATCTCCATACTGACATTGTCTACCATGAAGGCATTAATTTTCCACTCAATATATTTCAAAAGAATTCTATATATAAAGATATGCCTCCATTTTTTGATGTTAATAGTATATGAGTGTGACATCATGACCCATGTTGCGGCAGTCCTTAGTGTTTGTAATCAAACACTAGTAATTTATGCAATTTAAACTACACTAAAATATAAAACACAAGTGAGATTGTAAGTTCAAAAATATCTATATCATCTGCTACTACTAAAATAATTGAAATCATAAATCCATTCCATTCATGCCAAACATTGAATACATCACCAATAAGTTGTCATTTCTAAATTTTAACAACCAATCCAATTGTTGTGAGAGTTAGATGCATAATATGAAGGTGATTTGTCCATAATCATCAATTCCTTTATTATTGTTTCCTTGATACAAAAACCATTTACCAATATTTTCTAATGCCCACTCCCTAAAACTTTCTACATAATTGGGATTATACACATATTTGAACACCTCCTTTACTTTTTTCTCTCTATTATATATGTTATCCTTCCATAATAAATCATCTCATTGTGCTTCACCATTGAACATTGTAATTTTCTCATGCACCATATCATGGTGTTTAATATGGATAAAATTAATATAAATACCAAAAAATAGCATCCTATGAACCCACTCATTTAGTTGGGGGCTAATATAATGGGGGAGGGGGGAATCCCCTTGAAATCTTCATATTTATGTCCATGGAAATGATTGCCTTGACTAGCATCATGTTTTACTTTATTGTATGTGAGAAACACATGATCAAGTCTAATGTCTAATTGGTGGGTGTTTAAATGACACTAGTAGCCACACTTTATATGTCTTTATACCAAACAACTACCTTTTCTCATATTTGGCACTATAGACTTGTCTTTTGGCATGGCATAAATTTGTTGAAAGCCCTTGGGCCCATATGAACACTAATATCTATATGAATATTTTTTTTCACTTGGATTTTCACCCTTTAAGGAGATGTCTCAACTCTCCTCATCCAAGTGGCACAATTGAAACACCTCCAAATAGGGCTAACTCCCTTGATGTACCACTTTTGGATCATTACTACACCTATGATTGTAAGTAAAAAGGAGAGAAAAATGAAAGTAAACTATCCTAAAGGTGGTGATACACTAAATTGATTGATGACTACCAACTAGTTTCATGTCACACATGAGACCAAGAGACTAACTAGGCATACATTTCTCTAATCTAAATATTCTCACATCAATTTTCATTATGAGGTTGTGATTAATGTTTAGGCTAAGAGAACTAGATAAGAGGCCTAGAATGTCACTATTTAAATAAACTAACACCTTAAAACTTGCCTTCATATAACACTTCACATGACCTGCAAGAATAAGATTTCAAGCTACAAATAGGTGAGAGAATGAGACAATAATGCTAAGGAAACATTACTCATCACTAAGCAAGATCAATCATTTACATGAACACACTATGAACAGACATAGAAGAGGTAAAATTAGTAGTCTTTATTGATCCATGTTATGTAAATGAGCAGGGCTTCTCCATACTTAGGTGGAGCATCTTTTACAAAGGTTAAAATGGCTAGTCCTTATAGAACTTGAGAGAGAGAAGAGAAGAAAGAAGTATAAAGGTCATAAGGACAAGTATCAAGCTGATAAAATGGGTTGCATGTGCATGAGAACATAATATGAAATTGATCGTGTAAATTCAATAAGCACAAGTGTCAATCTAAGGCATGAAACTCTTGAAATGTGGCATGAAAATTCCTTTTGATAGCTCAAAAAACTATCTTCATCATTCACCCTTGTTGGAACATCCCAAAACTAAGGAAAATTATAATGATTAGAATAAGAGGGAAGGGTTTCAAAAATGCTTCTCCATGCATTGGTTGCATTCTTATTCACCTAAATTCCTCTAAAAGTGAGCCATCACTACCTCTAGTCAAAAGAAACTCCTCTTTCACACACCTTGAACACTTGGATTCCAAAATATATTTAATTTCTCATGAAAATCCATACAATGGAGTGGATTATAATTTTAAAGACCCTCCATGGCCTTAGATTTCTTAAGTAGACCTTAAAAGGCCATCCACTTAAAATTCTTGCCCTTTTCACTATCATGTTCAATATGTCAATTTTTATTGGTTGAGATGAATTTTATTGTAATAATACTTATGATTTATTATGAAGTATTAAATGTACATGGGGAGTTATATTAAGTCCTAAAATTACTCCCAAAGTTGATTTGATCTCTTGAAACCTCCTAGAACCTACACAATGCACAAAAATTTAAAACATACCCTATTTTATACTCCATCCATATAATTTTGTACAGTCCAAAAGGATATGGAATTTATTGAAAGATTTTCCTAAAAAATCCAATTGTCATTCTAGGAAAACTATGTCATTTGGGTGCACTAACTACTCCATCTTCTCAAACTAGTCACTAGCAAGGGTTTTGGAAAGTTTAGGCCTATTTTACCCTCTTAAGATTTGTTCATAAGGATTTGAATTTTAACTCTCAAATAAATTCCAAAAAATATATATATTTGGACCCTATATAACTTTTTATATATCCTTGAGTCTCCACGCAAAGTGTCCAAGAAGATATGAGCTTCTAACTTTACCCACTCGAGCTCTTCTAGCCAAAAATAGATTTCCTTGTGAATTATCTAAATTTAAAAATATTTCAAACACTTAAAATTACCTCATAAACATTTCAAAATTGATTATAATTATCATCTCATGGTATAAGTGAAAATGACTCTCCATTTGGCTTTTAGGCCTAACCATGCCTAATAAGCCTGCCTGCAACCTTGAGTATTCAGAGCACCCTATTGAGTTTCATCCTTTTTTTCAATGTCTCTTATGTTTTTTAAATTTCATTAATCTTCCCAATTCACCCTAAAATCTTCCAATCACTCCTCATCTCTTCTTCTCATTCACCAACAAGGCCTCGTGGGAGCTTGTTTGGTTGAGTTGTGTGTAGGATAATTTTGACCATTTTGAGATTTTTTAGTCTATATGAGTGATTCCTATCACCAATTCACCCTCCATACACCTTAAAATACATTAATTTATGTCCTTATATCCTCATATCAAGTTTTTTTACCATTTTGGCATCATTTGCTTGTCTTGCCAAAATCCTAATTTTCTTGACTAGCTGACCTCTAAGGTAAAATAATGAGGTATATCCCTCTTCCCAAAGGAAAAATGAATGTTTTATAAGTTTAATTGTGTTATAAGGACCCTATTAACCATATTTTTGTTCTTTATTAGGTCATTATACCTTCCAATAGAATAAAAACCTAAGACAAACTTGGAGAAAGTATTGTCTATAGGGGTTTCATCATGTGGACTATGAATTGTATTACATAACCCTTTATCTAATTTTTTATGTTATATGAGGTTTTCTAAATTACATAACGACCTTAACCAATGTTTTCCAAGCTAATTCATCACCCCAATCCTCTACATGCTTCTTTATGAATGCCTAGCTCAACTTAGACCTGACTGCTCTCTATCTCAGAACAGGGGCCCACTTGTAGGTTACCTTGCATAGTTTAGGCTTTGAAAACATTATATAAGCTTCCTTTAATCTTTATATTTTTATTTAATCTATTTTATTTTTCATATTACACTCTAAATTTGGATTACTCTCAATACCAATCATAGGTAGCTAACTGTGTTTTCTATGTTTCTTCTATAAAGATGACCCCTATAGATGTTCATGCATGTTTGAACCCTAGGTATAGTGTTTTAAGACATTATAAATATGTTTATAACCACAATAATATATTACTATACCAATCCAATCCATTTTTATATCTTCCAACTATTTTTCTCTAGCTTATTATCACCTCTCAGTCAACTATAGGTGAGCCCTTTCGAGTGAAGGGACACTTGTAGGTGTATATAAGACTTGAATCACTACATACAAATATTATCTTGATGATGTTCATGTTCATTGGTACACATTTAAATCAATAAGGTCATTCAAATCATGATATTATTCCTTATATCATCTTAGGATATCAAGGTCACTTTGGGTCTCCAAGCCTTATAGATATTACTATCTGAAATTAGTGTTCAAGAGTGCATATTGGATCTCTTCAACAACTAACTTCCACTAATGCTCCACCCTCAAAAATTTACATATATCTTTTCCAATTTTATGGATACAAGGTATGGTCATTTATATGTATCATAACTATTTGTGACCTTGTTATATGACCTCTATGAAAGGGCCTAGACCTTTATTTTCATCTTTTAGGGGTTTGTTCCCTAAACACAGTCATTGAATCTTGATCATGGTTCATAACTTATATCTAAAAACCTAACCTTTAAAATATGCATTTCATGAAATTTAATTTACACTAGGACTTCATAAATTGTTCCATCTTATGATCCAACACTTCACTATGACACTTTAGTTCTCTATTAACACCACTTATAGGTGGGCATTCCACTGCACAAGCAATAGATGTAAGTGTGTATAATGAGCATGATATGTACATATTAAATTGATTCTTATACCTATCTCAAATATTAAACATAAACTTTTTTTACAAAAAATAAACTTTTTCATCTCAAATTCTCCCTCTTGATATGATTGATTTCCATGAAGACACATGTAGGTGTATGTTAATGGCAGGAGATTGTGAGTTTAGGCAGTGAACAAGAATCTAAACTTATAACCAAATCCCTACTCTTCCAAAGGGTTAAAATATTTATGATAATATCAAATATATTTTAAAAAAATTCTAAACCTCATTTCAACATTTAAAACCTTCTCTAGGCACCTAGTTGATTGTGTATGATAGTCATAGAGCAGATTGACTGTATGGTATTTGTGACTATAATTCCATGAATATTTCTTTGGGGAAATATATTTAAAGGTGAGAGGACTTATATATAATTTTAAAAATGTAAATCAACCTATCATCACCTTCAAAAACCATTATCAAATCATGAAGATTTAAAAATGATGGAAGCATGTTTGTAACATAGAATGGTGGCTTCTCTTGCAACTTAAGATATTTGGATTATCCAAATATATTTAAACACTAAAAAAAACATGGATCACATGATTTTAATATTTCCATGTCCTATGGAGTCAATTAACTATTTTATTTTATGGAATCATCTAAACAAGATCAAAACCTATAGGGTGCTATAAATAGTGAGCAAAAAAACATAGTCAACTTGTTAGAGATGATTCATAAAGAATGGTTAACTAATCCTTGAAAAAAAATTATGTAAATTAATTTATCTAAGTTTTATTTAACCTCCCAAAGGTGTTTTATGATAACTTTTGTAACTGTTCATACCAAGCATAAACCTACTGACCATTTCTATGTGTCTAAAAGGTTGAAGAAGGAGCAAAATGGTTTTGGACCCTTTCTTTCACTTTCATAGAATTCAAAGTGTGGAATTGAATCTAATTAATTTTAAGAGTCATCTCAAAACCTTCTCCCATGTGTCACACTCTCTCATGGGTCATACAAGTGCCAAACTCCTTTTTCCAAGAAAACTACTCTTTCTTCTAAAAAATCTACCAATTTTTAGTTAGAAATAGTTGATTAAGGCATAATAGGACACATGGCATGTGAAATCACCTTTTTATACCTTCACTTTACCCAAGGAGGTTGTACAAGTCATTAAATGCCCTTTTTATGACCTTTAAATGGCTCAAAAAGACATAAGGATTAAAATGACTAGGACCAAGGCTAATATGACATGAAATGGCATAAAAAGACTTATAACACACCCTATGAAAAATATTATACCCTTAGAAACACCTAAAGATCAATTTTTTTACCTATAGGGGTCCCAATTTGACCTACAGGGTCAAATTTGGTTAACAAATATATTAAAATTATCAAGTGTAATAAAATTTAAAGTCTACTACATAAATGAGATATTGACACAACATAAGAACATAAAAATACATGAAAACTTACTATCTAAAAGGGGAGGCCACTTAAATGACATATTCCAAAGTAGTATTGATCCTTATCTGCTTATCAAGAACTAACATTGATTCTTTTTTGTGATGTGACATGAAATCTTGTAGGGTTATTATCCGAGTTTTTGAACGAAAGTCAAAAAGATAAAAGTGTTGAGGATTTTGACTAAAAATGGTCAAATTGAGTCAAATTTAATAAAATTTATCTTTAATTAAGTCAAAATATCTTACTCAATATATTTAGGGTCAATATTTATACTTGTCAAAAGTTTGACTACAAAAAAGAAAAATCCAAAAAAAATTGAATGAGTTTTTGTTTTGTTAGGTTTTTAGGAACTATTAAACACCTATTGGATTTATGATAGTTATTTAGCAAGCTATCAGAATTTTAAATTTGTTCAAATGCTTCTGAGGATCTCACTGTCTTCAAATTCATCCATTAGTTATGACCTTTGTTGAGACACACATTAGAACCTGGTAGGTGTACAAACACCTATTAGATCCTAAACACTTTTTTATTAAACCCATGGACTTTGATGCATGTTAAGACACTTATAGAGACCTAACACTTTCTCCTACACTCATCAGATCTTGACACTCACTATTTCACACCCAAACTTTTTCCATTACTCTTCCTTGACCCTCGCACGTGCAATTTTCTCACCCTAAAATATATTCTTCAACCCTTTCCATTTAACCCATCCTTTGCTCATTGATCCTTGCTTATCTCATTATCAATTAATCTCATTTAAATCTTTATCATTTCCTTGATATCAAGCATTATAGGTGTTTTCACATATTTAGATCATTTTTAGAACTCAGATAGAATAAATAGGGTTGGCAGTTGTTTGGTTTTGACATTGATATTTTTATTAAGGTTTTTCTTTTTTAATACTTATTTATTTTCTCCAGGCATCCTTAAGGATCTTTCTAGAACTTCATGTTTCATTTTTATAATCATCTCATCAAGATTCATCCCTATCTTGAACCCTCATCCCTCCATGCATTTATCAAAATTTGGGACCTTTCTAGACACCTTATCAAATCTCAGGAGCTATTTGTGCATATTTCAGATTTTGAGACCCTATCAAACACCTCATCAAACTTCAATACCATATTGAACATCATATTGGAATTTATCATATATTTTATATTTTTTTAGATTTCATGACCCTACTCAACACTTTATTAAATTTTGGCTATCTACAGAACACTTCATTAGAACATGATACCTTTCCAAACACATTGTCAAATTTTACCACCTATATTTACACACCTTGTATCCTACCATTTACTATAGTACCTTCAAAGTTCCATATCTATTTATAGATAAATTTAGGTGTTGGACCTTTCTTCACAAGTAATTAATCCTCATCATTTGGCATCCCAATGAAGGAGACTCCCAAGAAAAACACTTTGAAAAAGACCCTTACCAAAAAGAGTCTCTGATTAGAAGAGGACACCGATATGAAGTATCAATTTTAGGGAGTGGTTCCACCTTCACACCTAGATTCAAATTTTAAAGAGATAATATACACTAACCTAGACCACATTGATATGGAAGAATTATAGAACAGAATAAGTGGATAATGGATTGGCTCAAGAAGCTACTTTTCCTCTTTCGATACAATGTTTGGAGTTAGTATTGATAATGACTAAACACTATGATGCAAAAAAAATGGAAGTCAAGAATCTAAATGGAGATTTAGTTTTATTCTTAGGTCTAGATCATATTGATTATCTATTATAGAGACCTAATAGGAAAACATTTGTAAATTTGACTCCCTCATCTGCTTAAGAATTTTGGGATTCTAATACCATCTCTTGTTTGAAATGGGTCAACAAGTAATGGTTGAAAAAATCTAGGCATACATCAACAAGTTTTCCTAAGAATGTTTCTATATTTTAATTCATGAATGAGGTCAATGACATGATTACTCTCTTTCAAAGAGTAGTGTGAATCCCAATTGTTTGGAATTTCTAGACATGGATGTATAGGTATTTATGGATCATTCACCAGAACAAGAAGTATAACAATAGGGGACAATTAATTGGTGACTCAATTCATAAATAACTTGTATAAGTCAATATAACTTCCAAATTTTATACGACTTTTTATCTTTTTTATGTTGTGGCTAGAATGAGGTTCTACAATGGTTTGAATATAGTGGGTGATGCAAAGAATGTAAAAATATATGACTTATGTCCCAAACTCTCATTGAAAGAAATTGAACATCACTTCTATAGGTTAAATGATGTATTTTTTCAATATGTAATTCATATGTTCTTACCATAACCATACAATTTGATGTTATCAATACAGGCTTCTACAAAAATTTCTAGGTGGGGAACATGGTTTACACATTTCCTAACTTTCACCTACTAGAGAATTTGTGGATGTGAAGTTACCCCATATATGCTTTTGAGATATGTGGATGATAGATGGACTTTGATAGATTGTGAGATAGTTTACTGAAACACATGAGCTACTAGCTTATAAACACCATTTTGGGATAAAATTTCCTATCACTATTGGTCAATATACTTGTACTTCTTTGGCCAAAGCAAAATCGATTAAAAAATAAATGACTTGAGTTAATATTTGATCATTTGAAATTTGATCTTAATTTAATGTTAGGGGTCTAATGCAAAACATTATTATTTATTCATATCAACATGTACATCATTTTATGGAGTATTAAATGGATTGTGATGATGAGAAAGATGTAAGAATATATGATTATTCACAGTTCACTTTAGAACAAGTTGGTATTTTTGATATATTAGAGATCAAGAAAAATATATCGAATGATGAAGATGTATTATATCCTATTTATGAAAAATATGGAATTGAATTAAGACCTATCTCAAAATTTCATTGGCATAAGAAATAATCCACTTTCCTCATTAACAGAACTCAAGGTGTGCTACATAGAACTCTAAAATGGTTAAAAAGGAAACACATGAATGTTGATAAAGTAGGATGTCCTCCTCTGATGAAAGAAGTTGAGTTAGGATTTGCACATCATTTCTCAAGTCATTCATGTAATTGTCATTATACTTTGTATTAGTTAATTCACATATTGTAAAATTGTGTAAATGTACTAAGTCTTTTTTGTAATTTTAAGTCATGTATATTTGTCAAAGCACTTTTTCAAGTTGTGAAAAAATTTCGTTGTACTTTTTCAAGTCATGCAAATACACTAATACATTTTTTCAAGTTGTGCAAATTTCTTAACATGTTTTTACAAATTTTAAGTTATGCAAATTAATTAATATGCTTTTACAAGTTCCTAAAAAGGTAAAAAAGGTGGTTACGCATCGTAAACACCTACTTTAGCCTATAAATATGAGTTAGGGGTTCATTTACATGGGTATTTACAACTCAATAAAAATCAATACAAGGATAAATTTTACAAACTTTATGTTCAAAATCTCTTATTGGATAGTGTACATATGTGCATTTATATGTGTTTATTTTTTTTATTTTGAAATATTTATAAAATTATATTCAATTCATAAAAACATAGAAATTTGATTTGTAGCATTTATTTTTCAATCTACATTTGTAATTTTTACACTTGTGAAATCTTGATGGGGTAAAATTAGTAAGTTTACTTACTTTTACAAAGAAATACAAAATGGTTGATCATTTATGTTATCAATGATAAACAACTATTTTTATGTATGTCATGTGTTCATGTGAATACATATATGTCTTTCCTAAACCATTGAATGATAAATATTTCCTTTTTAATAAAATTATATACCTCTATGATTTTTCTAGTTAGTTTTTGAGTTTGGCTTGTTGGAATTATCATCTCTTTACCTCCATATAGTCTTTTCTTTTCTATGTTTCCCCTCTTTTAATTCTTTTCTACTACCTTTATTATTTTAGGATTAAAAATAAAACTTCCATAAAGAATACCAACTTTGTTGTAAAATGTTTTCTTTTCCTCATCGATTTTGGTTTTCAACAAAGGTATCCCCACTTACTAATAGGAGAGGGACTTTGTCTCATGACTGTTGATGAGAAATATTTATTTGTATACCTAATAAATTTTCATGCCAACAAGGGTATGACTTTTTATTAAATTCTCATTTCACAAATTCATTAACTCTATACCCTCAACCCAAGAAATCAACATGTCTTCCCCATTTATGTGTCAGGAAAAATTTCCTACTTGATATTGTTGCATTCAAACAAAACCTTGTTTGATTTTTAAAATGGAAGGTGTAAAATTTGATCCTGCATTTTCACAATCTAACCCAACATATAAGAAAAATATTTCATTTAACCAATACATATTAACTTTTTTGAATGATGAAATATTTCAATCTATAAATAGTAATGAATTAATAACACCTGAAACATTTATGAACATTGATTATGTTTAAATGAATAAATTTTACATTTGTGAACAACATATACATATCAAATACTAGATAATTAACAGTGTGGTTGAGATTCATAATGGAAGTGGAATCAAAATATCACTACAATAAGTTTAGGGAGGAGGTGAAGAGGTAATCCACGCAATGCCATCCAAGAACAATGAAAACATATTAAATGTATTTCACCTTACCATTAATTTTATGAGTTTAAAAATTACTCATTGTTGCATAATTACAAAAAAAATGTTTTCTTTCAAAACAATATTACATATATCCCATGATAATGTTTATGCCATTGAATCAATGTTATATCACTTCAATAAAACAATGGAGAGTATTACTAAATTAAGAAATATAAATATTATACTATGTCAAAAATGAATTGTTTCACAATAGCGACATTATTATGCACTTCAAAATCAAACATAATATCAAACTATTGTTCTTTTTCATAGCACTTAGTAAGTGTGTCTTTAAATTAGGCATGTAAAAATAATCCATGTTTATTTGGACTTTTTGCTTTGGTTTGTCATGTGCTTATTCCTCTTTGGGTTCTTCATTTGCACAATGGATCTCAATATCAGGGAATAACTACATTAAAAAAATTGCATCCTCTTATAGTTTACTCAATATTCCTTGTGGAACATTCCTCTCCCCTTTCATTTTAGCAACAATAATCCACCTCCACAAAAATTCCTATTTTCCCACACAAGTAAAAACATAAATTAGGATCATGTATCAATGAAACGTAATGGGAATAATGTACATAGCCCTTATTAACTAACAAGTTACCATATTGCATTATGATGTTATTATTTACACTCAATAACATGTTATTAATTTGAATAACTCATCCTTTCCATCCAATAATAACGAATAGACATAATTTTATATTACACATATTACATTAATTAGCAATACATTGTAAAAGAATAAAAATATTATAATTTAAAATACTTAACTTTTACACATGCTCTAGTTAACCATGCACAACAAAAACATGAAACATCATAGTCCCCCCTTTGATTAATTTATTTTAAATGGCTTGATAGACATGTATGAAAATTAGGATGCATATAACAGACATATAAATTGCTTGACAATATATCTCAACTAAGCATAGTCTCATAGAATGTAATGATGGTAGCCATGTAATGCCTGACTATAGAAAATGAGTTTCTAAAACTCATTGGACTAGTGAAGCACTTTGGAACCAACCTAGATCATTCGTAGTTTGTGTTTTATTTTCATTTAACCATGTCATTCTAGTGAATTATCATTGTAAATATATCAATGGAAAAATGGCTCTAAATATCTAGCAAATTTTAATTAGAAATGGATAAAACTAAATGGATTATAAATTTTATTAAACTTTCCACTTTATAAATATATAACTGAAAACAAAACACAAACTAATAATGACATGTGAATTGCTTGACAATATATCTCACCTAAGCATAATCTCATAGAATTTAATTATGGCAGCCATGTAATTCACAATTATAGAAAATATGTTTCTAAAACTCATTGAACTAGTGAAGAACTTTGTAACCAACCCAGATCATTCTTAGTTTGTGTTTTGTTTTCGTGTAACCATGTCATTCTAGTGTATGATGGACGTAAATACATCAATGTAAAAATGGTTTTAAAGACACATTATAAATACATAGTTGGTGAAAGTAAATAAGGTAAAGGCACCACCTATATTAGATTATTCCATCTATTAATATATTTTATAATTTTATTATATAAACTAGCTGTGAACATGAAGTCATGAGTAGGAATTAATATTATAAATACATTAGGAACTTTGTAATTTGGAGAAAAGAGAAATTTTTTTTTATGAAATCATTTGATTTGAAATTATTTTTCAATGGTCTGATAGACATGTATGCAAAATGAGGAAGCATACAATAGACATGTGAATTTATTGACAATATATCTCACCTAAATGTAGTCTCATAGAATGCAATGATAAAAAACATGTAATGCACAACTATGGAAAAGATGTTTCTAAAACTCATTTAACTAGTGAATCACTTTGGACCCAACCTAGATCATTCTTAGTTTGTGTTTTATTTTCATGTATCTATGTCATTCTAGTGAATGATAGATGTAAATATGTCAAAGGAAAAATGGCTCTAAATATGTGGTAAATTTTAATTAGATATGGATAAAACTAAGTGGATTGGAAAACTTTAGAAAACTTTTCACATTAGAAATATATGGATAAAAGAAAACACAAACTAGAAATGGCATGTCAATTGCTTGACAATATATCTTGTCTAAGTGTTAGTCTCATAGAATTCAATGAAGGAAGCCATGTAATGGACGACTATAGAAAAGATGTTTCTAAAACTCATTGAACTAGTGAAGCACTTTGGAACCAACCCAAATCATTCTTAGTTTGTGTTTTATTTTCATGTAATCATGTCATTCTAGTGAATGATGGTGGTAAATACATCAATGGAAAAATGGCTTTAAAAATGATTATAAAGACACATTAGAAATATATAGTTGGTGATAATAAATAAGGCAAGGGCACCATCTATATTAGATCATTCCAACTCTTAAGGTATTTTATAATTATATTAGATAAATAAGGTGTGAACATGAATTCACAAGTGGGAATAAATATTGTAGATACATTAGGCACTTTTTAATTTGGAGAAGAGAATAATGTTTTTTATGGAGTCATTTGATTTGAAATTGGTTTTAAATGGCTTGATATAAATGTATGCAAAATGAGGATTCATAAAATAGGCATGTAAATTCCTTAAAATTATATCTCACATAAGTTTAGTCTCATATAATTTAATTATGGCAAGATATGTAATGCACAACTATAGAAAATATGTTTCTAAACTCATTGAGCTAGTAAAGCACTTTGGAACCAACCCAAATCATTCTTAGTTTGTGTTTTATTTTCATGTAACCATGTCATTATAGTGAATAATGGTTGTAAATATCTCAATGTAAAAATGGATCCAAAAATGGTTGTAAAGACACATTATAAATATATATTTGGTGACAATAAATAAGGTAAGGGCACCAATTATATTAGGTTATTATAATTATATTAGATAAATTAGGTGTGAACATGAATTCACAGGTGAAAATGAATATTGTAGATACATTAGGAACTTTGTAATTAAGATAAGAGAGTACTTTTTTTTAAATAAACATTTTATTTGAAATTAATTTTAAATGCCTTTATAGACATGTATGCAAAATGAGCAAGCTTAAAATAGACATGTGAATTGTTTGACAATATATCTCATAGAATTCAATGATGGTAGGACATGCAATACATGACTATAGTCATTATCCCACAACATATAACCATAATTATTAATTATCATAAAGGAGGTGAGATTAACTAGTGTAGAGGATTTCCTTCATATGAGGGTAAGTGTTTCTTCCAATTTAAATTTGCTTCCAATCCACTAGCAAATGCTTAATCTCCAATCCACTAGTGAATGCTTAATCTCCAATCCACTATGGGCGAATGGGAATGGAAATGTACTAAAATAATTTTTTGAATTCTTAATTTAACCATAAATATCATAAAATAGGGGAATTTCAAGTGATAATCACACGCTTTTTATCTTATTTTATTCACACATTTATGGGAATTCAGTTTCTAGTGTGGATGGTGTACATCTGGGGTGACATGGTGCATTCAGAGGTGGTAATAGGCCTCATAAAAATAGATGTCGATAAAATAATTAATTTAGGTGTTTCTCTATGAATGGATATGATGTTAGTGTTTCTTCCATCATGGGGAGTCAAAAAATGCATTGAAAAAACGGCTAACACCATCACACATTAAGTTTGTGTGTGTTGGTTAAGCTTACTCAATTGAATACACATCAAATTATATAGATATTTATTAATCCAATGCAACATAGGATAAATCAAATATTTTATATACAAAAAATAAATTAATTAGTGTTTTTCACTATGAACATGGCCTGAGTGTCAAGATAAGTTGGAGATAATATTAAATGTTATTTATTTTATAAAAAAAAATTGATTGCACAAATTAAATATGCAAATAGAGGTTATATTAATAGTTATATCTATTGTTATGTATGGGTGCCATATTATGAAAAACATTAAGATCAAATGAAACAATCTAATAACATTAGAAGCCAAGTAATACCCTCTTTCAACATGGTTCCACCATGGTATGTACTATTTTCAAGCAAGAGAAGGGGCTCAGCTCGTGTGGATTTGGACTAAACATTTAATGGAAGATGGGACAAATGAATAAAATTGAAATAGTCTATGAATTTCATAAATAATGGCTTGAAATGTACCCAAGAATTCATTAATTAATTAATAAACACCAAGCTAGGCATAAAGGGAAAAAAACCCAAAATCCATAAAAAATGGAAATAATGAAAATGGTCATTTTCAAACTTGAGATCAAAACACAAAGTGAAATGAAAGAAAAAAATTTGAATGTATATCTAGAAGAAATCACAACACATAGTAAGGTTTTTCCATTCTTTGGTAACTATAGGATAACTAAAAACATATACACTAAAAATATACAGCACGCATGAATGAGTATTTTTATAATTGTAGATTAACAAGCACCATAGCATAATGGTAAAAATAATGTAGTTAATTTTTATATGAAACAACCAACTAGTAAAAAATGTAAATTATTTAACATAATTAAATAATGTGATTGTATGTGCTAAAATGGTTTCTAAATATGCATTAACAAGGAACCAAAGATAATTGAAAACAATTATGTTATAAATAGAGGAGTTAAAAAATCCATCAACAAAATGAGTTCACACAGGTTATAATGGTGGTTGGATATGCAACAATAAAAAATTATAGAATTAGTGTGTGTATCTATATTTTTCACAATGGATTTAAAGGGTTAAAACCAAAAGTTATTTTCAAAAATTCATTCAGAGAATCAAAAGGACAAATATTGACCCTGACAATATTATGTGTGTATGCCTAGTTATGTGCATGTCGAAGTTTGTTCAATCAAAAAAATCCTACAATTGGGGAGATTTATGTTGTTTTATATTGGACTTTGTGGGTTGACACAATCAAATATTTTAAATTTATTTTTTGCTTCTATTCAATAAAATTGAAATAGAGTATTCTAAATCTATTTAAAAAGATAAAAAATTAAAACTATATACTCTAAAACAAACTCATCTAATATATTGACATCATATGGATTTATGGATTTGTTCTTCTCTAAAAATAGACTAAAAAATTAGTGTTCAGTAGCACTTATCTAAGACTCTCCTCTTTTATGCTGAGTGGACTAATAATTCGATCTCAAAGTTTTAAAAATTGAATTTTGGCAACAATTTTAGTGAAGAGATATGGAAGTTGTTATTGGATGTTTATATACTTCAATTCGACCTTTATTTTATACCAAATATCAAATTAAGTGGTAATTCAAATTTAAATACTTTGACATGATGTGATGGACTAGATTATTTTTCAATTTGATAGCACTTATGTTATCACAAAAAAACATTGTAGGTTGATCTTTTTCTCCCCAATTTATTCTATAAATTTTTTAAGCTATAATGTTTATGTACTTTATAAAATGACCACAATATATTTTCCTTAGGTAGATCAAATGGAAACTAGACTTTTATTATTTTATTTCTATGTAACCAAACTTGAACCAAGTGAAAAAAAATAGTTGGATGTTGAATTTTGGTCATCCAAACTACCTTCCCAATCAGATACACTAAAACTGGCAAGTTCAAACTTTGTAGTAGCATAATAATGAATACAAAAATTTCTAGTAATTTTCACATTCCTCAATATCCTCTTATCTTCTTTCATATGAATCTCATATGGATCAAACATATATGTTGAACCAATAGAAATTAAATAAGCAATATTTGGTTTTGTGTGAATTAGAAACATTAAGCTTCAAATTATATTTCTATAAGTTGTCTCATCAATTGTTCTATTACCATATTCTCTACTAACATAATTCTAATAAGATGGAATGGATATTGGTTTATAATCAACCATACTAAATTTATACAACATATCCTTTGCATACTTGTTTGACAAATGAAGATTTCATCCTTACTTCGATGAACCTCCATTCCTAGGAAGTATTACATGAGACCTAAATCTTTCATTTCAAATTCATTCATTGTAGCAATTTTGAATCCATCCTTAATATTATAATTATTTTTCATATAAAAAAAATCATCAATATACAAACTTACAAAAAGGATATCATTACCTTATTGTATATAATAAATAATAAGCTCACTCTTTCTTTTCTTGATTTCATTCCACTGAAAATGACCATAAATTTAAGCATACCTTGATCTTGGTACTTGTTTCAGGGCATATAAATCCTTTCTAAAGTTGTATACTTGGTCTTCATTACCCTTTAATACAATCCTTATGGTTGTTGTACATAGATTTCCTCTTCTAAGTACCCATTCAATAAGATACTTTTCACATTCATTTGATGTATACTCTATTTCTTTTGAGCTACTAGTGAAATCACCATTCTAATGGTCTCTTGTCTTTCCACTAGTGCAAATTTCTCTTCATAATATCTTCCATATCTTTGAGTGAATCATTTTGCATTTAGATTTGCCTTGTGTCTTTCAACATTATCATCACTATTGTACTTAATCTTGTAGACCCCTTTCGTACTACACTTATTGTCATGTGGAAGTTATGTAAGCTCCCAATTATCATTATTATGAATGGAATCTATTTGTACTTGTATTTATTGTGCCTAAACAACATTAGTAGATACATCTTCAAAACATGAAAGTTCAAAATTAGCTTGTGCAAACAAATCACAATTTACCATCTCACCTTTGGGACATTCTTCATGTGCTTGAATTCTCGTATTCTGATAAATTTCACTTAGGTTTGGTACCTTCCTTGAGGAACTTGGACTTGAAGTTACAATTTCATTTGGATTACAATAATTATGAGGGGTTTCTTGGTGTACTTGTATCACTTAGAACTCAAATACTTGTGGGTTTCTCATCAACAATACCATCATTATAAATAGATTTAGAATTTTCAATATGGCCTATATATTTTTCATGACCATAAACTCCATCTTCATCAAAAATAACATCTCTTGACATGACAATGCTATTAGTGATGGGATTATAAAGTCTATAATATTTTATTTGTTCGTTGTACCCAATAAAAATACAAGACTCACTTTTATATCTAACTCATCTCTTTTATGATCAACTACATGAATATAGGTTAAACAACAAAAAAAAATTAAATATGTGACATTAGGCTTATTTTCATACCATGTTTCATATGGATTCATCTTGTCAAGTGCATTAGTGGGACTCCGATTGAGAATATATATTATTTTTTTAGCAACTACATCAACCCAAAAAAGTTATGCAATCCCTTTCTTTATAACATGGTTCTTATCATTTCAACCATTGTACGATTCTTCTTTTCAACTGCAACATTTTTTTTAGTGTAGTTATTTATGAGATGCATTTTTATGCCATTAAAATCACAATAATCCATAAAATATTTTGAAAAAAAATATCCTTCATGGTCAGTTCTTAAGAACTTTATTCTACAAACATTTTTATTCTCTATAAGGGATTTAAACTCTTTATATGTATCAAATGTTTCAACTTTGTGATTTAAAAAATAAACCCAACACTTTCATGATTAATCATTGATAATGTTATTTAAATATGATGACTTACCCAGACTTTTTATTTTCATAGGAGCATAAATATCAGAGTGAACCAATTGAAGTGGATGATGAGGCCTCCATACATTGCCTTAATCTATTTCATGTTTTTCTTTATCACATCCTTAACAAACCTCCTTTTTCTATTCAACCTTTATCAAACCATATAAAAATTATTGTTATTTTAATAACTTCAAACTTTGAAAATTCAAGTATCCATACATGATATGCCACAACCAACTCTTATCTTTATATGTAATATTGGTGAGGTTGATATAATGTTCTCTAATATTCAATTGTAACATCTTAGTATTAGTCATAGGTACACTTGTAACAACCTTATTTAATTCATTATTTTAATACATTATACATTACTTATCATTAAACATCACCTTATAGTTCTTTTCACATAGTTGTCTAACACTCGACAAATTATGTTTTAACTTTGGAGTTTAATAAATATAATTAATACATTTCTTACCTTCTATAGTATTCACCTCCATAGTTCCTTTTTTTGTAACCTCCAAATATTTTTCATCACTAATTTTTATCTTAGTCTTGAAGCTTCTATCTATTTTAGAAAATATCATGTTATTCCCTAACATGTGATTGGAATAGCCTGAATCTAGGTATCAAACCTATTTGGGCTTGTTTTTAGCTTTGTCATGTGAAAAGAGAAAATTATATAAAGAAACCTCCTCATCCTCATTAGCATAATTATCATTTCTTCCTTCATTTCATTTATTTTAATCTACATTCCCACTCAAAGTGACCATATATGTGTTAGTGATAGCATTGAATATTTATCTTATCAAATCTTCCTCTACCTCTTCCTCTTACAACTGAACCAACTCTTCTTCCTCCATTTCCTCTTAAATAATTTTGATTTTGGCCTTTGTCTTATCCTTGGTTACTCTTTTTTTGGCTTTACCTTGTACTTGGTTTCTTTTTTTGTTAGTGATAACACCTTCACTCTTTTTGATCTTAAATTTTGAGGAAAAATACATCGTATCACTTTATCCAAATTTGTCTCTTAGTCTTTCTTCAAAGTACACAAGAGATCCAACTAGGGGATCAAACTCAAGAGTAGTAAAAAAAATTCTTTCTTCAATGATGATGTAAACATGGTTACACTTTGATATTATAGACCTTAACAACTTTTTCACCACAACCTCTTTGCTCAACATTTCTCAAAGAGTAACCCTTGTATTAACCACATCCTTTACTCTTATGCAGAAGTCATTCACACTTTCAACTTCTTACTTCAAATTTTCAAATTATCTCTTCAAAGTCTGTAAGCTAATCACTTTGACATGTTCACTACCTTGGTAAGCTTCTTCTAGAGTCTTCTAAACATCCTTAGTTGTATTTTCACCTGCAATCCTTGCAAATAATCTTTTATCTATAGTTGTATGAATATGAAACAAAGATTGTATTTTCTTATTCTTATCTTATTTGTCATTGGATGGAAAAAGGCCCCAATCATCTGGCTCTTCATAACCAATTTATACAACCTCACATAAGTTTTTTCCTTTAGAAATAGTCATCATATTGATACTCCAATAATCATAGTCATTTCCACTAAATTATGGAATGGGAAGAGAGTTAGATTCTAACATGATCAATTGTTAGAGAGATCTGAAATAAAAACCTACAACCCAAAACTTGATCTGATACTAATTGAATATTTTTAATAAATAATAAATCCATCTCATAATTCAACAAAGACAATTTTTCACTAAGAAATAACTTACAGCAAAAATCGAAGAACCATACATAACCGAGAAAACTTAGACCAACATAGTCTTTTAAATTATTTTTTACTTCTTATACTCAATAAAATTGATCAAGTATAATGTATTTACAAATTTAAATGTGAACATGCCTTTTAGTAAATAGATTATTCCAAATCTATCTAAATAAAATAAAATTAAAACTACTTTTATAAGACAAACTAATATAATATATTGACATTGTATATCTATAATATTCTTTAAAAATAGACTAAAAGAGTAGTGCTCAGCAACACTCATCCAACAAATACACAATATCTAATAGAATCCCCTATCAATGAAATCAAAAATCAAAAAACCCAACTAAAAAATTCATCATCAAGAATATGGCATTTAACAAATACATTCTAAACTATACTAATTTTGTATTTTATGGAGAACTCAAAGGTTAAGTAAATAATACATAATTTTAACAATAAAAAACTTCAAATTTAAAATAGGCCATAGGAGAAAGATTAAGGAGGGATGAACTCTGATAGGTTTTTCTAGCATACCTTAGGTCACTTCACCAGTAATATCTAGATGGTTATATTTTTTATTTTTCCTTAAATAAGATTGAGTATTTATTACACTAAAGCCAATGCATTATTTCTTATATGGTGGTGAATTTATTCCTTTAAATGTTTTTATCCTTAGGTCTTGTAGAAAATCTTCAACGAAGTTGTGAATACCAATGTTTCAAATCAAGCACCAAATTTTGTTCCCAAAATCTTCCATGAGGTATAGACACAAGCCCTAAAAACCCTCCAAATTTTGTGCTAGAATGTCCTAAGATTGATAAAGCTTATAACTACTTTTATTAGTTTACTCTTGTAGCTTAGTTTGTCGATTGAATCCCTACTAAAATCACTTTGAAATATTGGGAGCATAACACTTGGATAACCCCTTCTAGTGTTGAGCTTGAGGGCATTCAAAACCTGATGAAAGTTTTTTTTTGTTTTATTTTAATAACCCATACCATTTTCAAGTTATTGTGGCTCATGGACCTTCGTTCATTCGAAACATATTAGTTGTGATCTTTCATTAGACCTGAGACTTCATCTTCTCCAAGGATGCAAATATTTAAATCCTAGTTTGGGTTGAATTACCCAAGTTTCCCTTACCTTTATGGGGTTTTTTTAATATTTGATTAATCCTTTAAGTCATTTCATAAGGTTTAAACCATAAATTTTCTATGCATCCTAGCCTAAAAATGTGTTTGTGTTGAAATAGACTTGTTGAAGGATCTTAAGGAAACTATCAAAATCCAATTCAAAGATAACATGCTCACACAATGTGTGATCTATAACACTTGTTTTTTATGTCAAGCAAAATACCATAAAATTTATGAATGCCCTTGTATGGCCATCTCTAAGCCTGCTCCTCCTCCTAAAACATATTTTGAGGTAAACAGAAGTGTTTTTACATATGTAGATGGATGAAGTACAGTTTCCATTATGAAAATCACTCAACAATTGTTTTAGGTGAGCAAAGCCCCATCCACTATGAACAAACCCACAAGAGCTTATTCAATGGTAACCAAGAAACAAGTTCCCAATATTAAGACAATGACATCATTTCTAGTCTATACCCCTCAAGTTTTGGCCATGCTTTCAATCACTTTGAACCATTTGATGACCTCCCAACCTTCAATACATCATCAAGAGGAGATTAACTCAAATCCATCTAGTAAACCAATGGTTCTCAAATGCAAGGTAGTGTATTGTTTCTAGTGCAACCACTTACCACCTCTAAAAGATGGTAAACATGCTGAAGAAAAATAACTTATTTTTTAGTTAGGAGATCTCATGAATGGCAACCATCAATCATACCTAGTTAATTGCTTTTCTAATTTAGTTAATATTGATGAGGAAACCAACATGCTAACAAAGTTTGATCAATACTTCTATATTCTTGTAATGTACATAGCCTCACTAAGATTAATCGTAAGTATATTGTTTGGTATACGTGTCAATTTTTTTCCAACATGAAAATTATTTGTTTAAAATAAGTTAAAATCTCATGTTTTTCTCTCAAATTCATTGTCAAAATGATATGGCTAAGTGTCATCTACTATATTTATGATCATGACATGGGATATGGAAGAGTTGTAACTTTACCTGCCACTATATTTACCTCAAATCAATAGTTGGATATCAAACCCTATGCATTGGGTTGAGTGGAGCCTTATTAATTTCAACAGCCATCTCCTTGGTATTGCTAACATTTATGAATCTAACAATGTAGTGGAAAGGGTAACATTTCAGTGGTGGTTAGTCAATTTTTTCCCTGATGCCATGTAGATCCTATGTGGTGATGATTGAATCCCATGAATAAAATGATGGGTTAATCCTAATGTGTTAGCATGTTAATGAAAGATAGAAATGGTCTTCCATGTAAAATAAACTCATGCTCTTTGACTCCAACCACCATTGTTGCTTTCCTAACACCTCTCTATGATTCAAGTGGTCTAATATCTGACAAAGAAATGATTGGATTACCAAATGTCTTGACAAAGCCATGTTGACTGAGCAAACACTTTTACCTTTACTAATAATTTTGACTACCATGTAGTTATCATTCTTGATGCATTGATTTCTAATCACCTTCCTATCAAGTTTTATATTGAATGCCTCCCCCCCACCAAATATCTCCAAGATGTATGTTTATCTAAATACTACCCATTTTTCTCATTCTTGGAAAAATAGGCACATTATTAGAATTTGGAATTTGTTGCCTTACTCTTAGGGAACTCTTGATTGGATTGAGTAGTGGGAAAATGACATAAGTAGGATAGTTGATTTTCTTAACATTTATGGTAGAAAAGTAGTTATTTTCCTTCATAATTCTCATTATAATTCACATCATGAATTCATCTAAATTTCACAAGAGTTTGAGCTTTCTCTTTTCAATGATGAGTTACAATTACATGTTAACACATGGAGGCACAAGCTCAAAATTGAAGAGCATCGTCAAGCTAAGAGAGCTCAAATTCATACAAGGATGCATTGGTTGAAAATTGGAGATAGATATTCCAAATAATTATTTAACCTTATCCACTCAAAATAGGTATTCAATCACATCAAAGTTATCAAGGAATTTGACTTCCACCTTACTCACCTTCTTAATATCTTGAAAGCCTTTGTGTCTCATTATCACAAGGTATTCATTAATTAACCCTCATCCCTAGAGAGAGATAATTTTATGTCATAATAACTTTAGTGGTGCCTTGTAGACTCATTTAATATCAAAGAGTGGTATGTGATAGACTCCATTTCATCAATGAGCTCCAAGAGGTTGTTATGAAAATGATCGTTATTAAAGCTCCTAATATTGATGGATTTACCTACGATTTCTATCAAGAGTTATAGGGCATATTTGGGCTTGATATTCATTGAGTGTATTAAAAATCCATTTAAATCAATTATCTTGGTAAGTTAATTAACCAAATCAACATCTAGTTTATTCCCAAAGTAGGATATTTTGAGCTCATTACCAATTTGTGACCCATTACCTTTCTCAATGCATCCTACAAGATCATTGCCAAGGATTTTTCAAATATTCACTACATCTCATCATTTAGCCTAAATAAATTGGCTTTATCCATGACAAATATATCTTTGGAAAAGTTATTGTTGTTTGGGATGGAATGGAATAGACTAGAAAATCTCAACAGAAGGCCTTATTTGTTAAAATTGACTTTTAAAAAGCATATGATCAAATTAAGTGGCCTTTCATTCTATCCATTTTTCATAGTTTAGGCTTTATCTCTAATTTTTTTTTGCATTATTAAAATGTTTTTTCAAGATGTCAGAGCTTGTATCACCATCAATAGTGTTCAATCTATAAAAAATTTCTTCTTTCACTCTATTTGTTATAGATGTCCTCTTTCCCATTCTCTATATGTTTTGGTTGTTGAAGGGTTTAATTATCTTCTAGATAACTATTCTTTCAAAGGTTTGGTTAAGGGTATCTCTCTTCCCCACTCTCATAATAAAATTTTTAGTGAGGACTTATGATGATGATTCTTACCTCATCCTTGTTGAAGAATAAAAATATGTCTCCAATGATATGGAATGTTTAGATATCTTTTGTCTAACTTCAGGATCTTCTATTCAATGGAAGAAAACCCAATTCTACATATAATATATCTCCCCCTACCTCAATGGATTCCTCAATATAAGTGGCTCTAAATTCAACCAGGAGAATCATTCAAGTTTCTAGACATCCCCTTTATTTTCCAAGCCACTTCCTCGGATCTGTGGGGATATGTGGTTCAATAGGTCATGAAGAAAGTTAGCTTATGGATTTATAAACCCCTCTCTCTTGTAGGTAAGTTTCAAATTCACTCTAAAGTGTTGGTTGTTATGCATGTTTACTACTTTTATTTTGGGCCTCCTCCAAATCCATAAATGTCAAGCTTGATATAATTTTAAGGGATTTTTTGTGGTTCAATTGGAAGGCACCAAAGGTTTCCTCTAGTTTCCAAAGGTTAAATGAAGTGATATAATGAAAACAAAAATATTTTTTTCAGAAATATTTATGGAAAGTTATAAGAACATATACACTAGACAATTATATCAAGAAGATGACAAAATAGAGAGACAAAAAATAAATAAATTGAAGATGTAGAACTTTGCATAAGAAAATATATTACACAAATCAATTACTTTATGGACTTTTTGTGATTGCCTTTGAAAAATTCTATGACAATTGTTGAGGTGTGGAGCTAAAAGCTTCACCAAATGAGCAAATGCTGAAGTTGCTAGATTTACACAGTCACCGACAACGGCAAGGAGTTGAGCAGTAGCTGCCGACGTCCGTTATGAATCCACTGACGTTGGTCATATGCAGGCAGACAGGGACTGACGTCGGTTACCTGTGCATCCAAAAAGTCTATTTTCGTGGATGAATAGATTGTTTGCATGATTAGATTAACTATTGGTATTGAGTCTACGTTTCTATTTTTGGCAGGACTAATTTGAACCCTTGATTAAGAGGTATATCTAACGATGGAGAATGCATGCTCATGTTTCCTAATATTATATAATAGGATTAGATCTTCATAGCTTGTGTGTAAGAAAGAATAGTATAAGACATTTATTGTATATGTGTATTAATCCAGGTTGTTGGAATTGATTGTAATTGATTGAGAAAACTCTTGAGGGAAAGAGATCTATACATCTGAGAGGTTTGAGAAGAAAGTGTGATTTTCTTCATTGTGTTTCCTTATGGAAGAGTTTAATACAAGTTTTCAAGGTGGTTTCTTGCATCTCTTATTATTTGTTGTTTCTGATTCTAGTTACTCATCATTCTGGTTTAATTCCGTGTTTAGTTGCTTTCACATAGTAATCAAGTTTGTTGGTTGATCCCTAATAAGTGGTATCAGAGCTCAGGTTGACTAACAAATGTTTCAGATCTGGTTAGTGTTTGTTGATTATAGGTCACTCATAGGGGTTTATGTTTGAGTGGGAGAAGAAATGGCAAAAGAAAGTAAACTGAGAATGGAGAAGTTTAATGGCAAGAATTACCAATTATGGAGCATGTAGATAGAAGATTATCTGTATCAAAAAGATTTGTACTTACCATTGGGTGGGGTTGATAAAAAGCCCATAGATATGGAGGATGAAGAATGGGAAGTTCTTGATAGAAAGGCTCTTGGATCTATAAGATTGAGTCTGGCATCTACTGTGATTTCTAACTTGTCACAGGTAAAGACAACGGTAGAGTTATTGGATACTTTAGCAAATTTATATGAAAAGCCCTCAGCTTCAAATAAGGTATATCTTATGAAGCAGTTATTTAATTTGCAAATGCAGGAAGGTGGATCTGTATCTAATCATCTTAATGATTTCCATGGAATTGTAAATCAATTAAATTTAGTCAAAATAGTTTTTGATGATGAAATTAAAGCTCTCTTAATTTTATGCTCTTTACCTAAAAGTTGGCATAGCTTGGTAATGGCAGTTAGTAATATTGCATCTGCTACAAATATCTTGAAAGTAGATGATGTTGTTAGTGTAATCTTGAATGAAGAAACTCGCAGGAAAAGCACAGGGGAAACATCAGGTAATGCTTTAAGTATTGAAAGTAGGGGAAGGCAAAGAGAAAAGAGCAAGCAAGGGAGATCAAGGTCTAAGTCAAAGATGAGCAATAGATCCAAATCCAGAAATGGAAAAAGAAAGATAACCTGCTGGAATGGTGGAAAGAGAGGACATGCAAAGAAAGATTGCTGGTTGAAGGTTAATGAAGAGAATCAGCATGAAGGTAATGAAGAAGCAAAAGTTGAAGGTATTGTTACACAAGATGCTCTTTCACTTTCTTTGCATAATAAAATAGAATCTTGGGTTTTAGATTCTAGGGCCTCTTTCCATGCTACCCCAAATAGAGAATTTTTCAATGATTATGTCCAGGGAGATTTTGGAAAAGTTTATTTAGGGGATGATGAGCCTTGTAAAATTGTTGGCAAAGGAAAAGTGCAGCTGAAATTGTAGAATGGCAACACATGGGTGTTGAAGGATGTCATGAATGTCCCAGCCCTGAAGTGGAATCTAATTTCTGTAGGAAAGTTGGGTGATGAGGGTTGCATAGTTACTCTCACAGCTGAATCTTGGAAGGTTACCAAGGGAGCACTTGTATTAGTCAGAGGTAAGAGAGTAGGTACTCTCTATTTATGTAATTGTATTACTGATTATTCTCCTTCTATATTATCTACTTCAGATGTGGATGCAAATTTGTGGCAATGTAGGCTCGGCCACATGAGTGAGAAGGGAATGAAAATTCTTAAGTCAAAAGGTAAGCTTTCAGATTTGAAAAGCATAGATCTAGATTTCTATGAGCATTGTGTTTTTGAAAAATAGAAGAGAGTAAGTTTTATCAAAATTGGGTCAACAAAGAGGAAGCACAAGTTGGAGCTTGTTCACACAGACGTGTGGGGACCACCTCAGGTAGCTTCTATTGGAGGATCACAGTATTATGTTACTTTCATTGATGATGCTACAAGAAAGGTATGGGTCTATTGCATAAAGAAGAAATCTAATGTTTTTGACACTTTTAAGATTTGGAAAGCTTTGGTTGAGAATGAAACAAGTATGAGATTGCATGCTAGTTTGCCCTTACAATTTTGGGCAGAAGCTATAGATACTATAGTTTACCTGATTAATAGAGGACCCTCTATAGCTCTGGATGGTGGAATTCCAAAAGAGGCATGGATAGGTAAAAAGGTAGATCTTTCATTTCTGAGAGTTTTTCGTTCTGAAGCTTTTGTGCACATTTATAAGGAAAATAGAAAGAAGCTGGATGCTAAGTCTATGAGGTGCACTTTTATTGGTTATGGCTCTGGAGATTTTGGATTCCAGTTTTGGAATCTAGGAACTAAAAAAATAATTAAGAGCCGTGATGTTGTTTTCAATGAAAAAGTGATGTATAGTGATCAGCTCAAGAAGCTGAATCAATCTGAGCAGAGCAATGGAGATTTAGACGAGGTGACGGTCCAAAATGAGCTCGCGAGAAAGAATAATCATAGACAAAAAAACATAGAGACCAATGTCGGTCAGGCAAGAACCGACGTCGGCAATACAGGAACCGATGTCGGTCAGACAGTGACCGACATCGGTCAGGAAGGAACCGACATTGGTCATGTGGAACCGACGTCGGTCAGTTACAGGACTGGAGGTGACCGAGGTCGGTCACTGTCAGAGAATTTGGGCAGACAGCGTGTTGAGAAAGAGTCTCAGACACCCATCAGGAGGTCAGAAAGGGTAACTAAACCTCCAATTTGATATTCCCCTTCATTATTCTATTTATTGCCCACTAATAGTGTAGAACTAGAAGAGTTCTTTCGATGGTGGAATCACAAGGGTTCTTCCTGGTATGTAAGATCAGGTTGATCAACAAGTTGTGCAAGATCAGGTGGGAGATCTACATGGGTAAGTAAGGTTGGTTGATCTGCAGGTGTGTGTGTGAGGTCAAAGGAGATCTGCGGGGTAGCAAGATCAAAGGTGACAGCAACAAATCAAGGAGCAAGATTAGGTGAGATCTACTTGGAGTATGTTGCGTACTCGATTGTACTGGCAGTATTGATACTGACTGGTTGAGGTGAACAACAGCTCTGTGTTTGAGTTGTTTGTTGTGACCTATATTGAGAGAAGATAATTCTTAAGGGAAGATTACTGGTATGCCCACGAAGTGGATGAAAGAGTGTGATCTCTTTATTGTAATTTCCTTCTGGAATGAGTTGAATACAATTGTGTGTTACCTCTCATATTCTGTGTTATTTCTAATTTCTAGTTACTTGTTACTTCTGGTTAAATTCTACATTTAGTTGCTTATACAAAGGTAATCAAGTGTGCTCTTAATTTTGATAAGTGATGTCAGAGCTTTGTGGAACCTAGATCCTATCAATTGGTATCAATAAATTAGCCATTCCATTTTCATTCATTGCAATTAAAAATTCACGTGTCGCTAATAAATTAAAATTACTTTGTAGAGAAGTTTTCCCATGAAGGAAAATTAGCATGACTTCTACCATTTTTTCCCATTATTTTTATTTTTATTAAATAATAGGAATTTAGTTTGGATGCACATGGAACAACAAATTATTTGTACAACATGGACAAAACATAATGTGATTCCATGGACGATGATAGTGGTTATATGGCTCTATATGATAACATAGCGAACAAAAATGTAGTAGTTAAAAAATAGCAGTAAAAATGCAGTATGACAAAAATGTTGTGAGGATAAAACATAGCAATGATAAAACATAGTGGTATTGGTAATGTCACAAAAATGTCACGAAAAGCATAATTGAGACATTTTAGTGATTATCAGTTTGTTTATTTGCTGTCTAGTTCATTTTGGTGATAGTAGTTAACATTTCATGGTGGAAAAGTAACGCACCAAATTTACAAGTAAAATAATAGAGAAAATTGTGATTTTGTGAGTTTGCACCTTTAGTTTAAAGTTGTGTCATCTTTTGTGTAAGTGCATCCTTTACTATGTTTTGTTCTTACAATGTTTTGTCCTCACTATATTTTTTCCTTACTACATTTTATCCTTGATACATTTTTAACTGCTACATTTTTGTCTGCTAATTTTTTTATGGATGTTGGTTAGTCTGTATGTGATAATGTGTAGACAAAAAAGTAGTGGTAAAAACATAGTATGATAAAAATGTAGTATGACAAAAACATTGTGAGGACAAAACATAGTGGTATTGGTAATGTCACAAAAAAGTTGCGAAGAGCATAATTGGGACATCTTAGTGATTATCACATTCTTTATTTTTTATCTAGTTCATTATGGTGATAGTAGTTAACATTACATGGTGGAAAAGTAATGCACCAAATTTACAAACAAAATAACAGAGGAAAATGTGATTTTGTGAGTTTGGACCTTTAGTTAAAATTTGTGTCATCTTTTGTGTGAGTGCATCCTTTACTATATTTTTTTCCTATGATGTTTTTTCCTCGCTACATTTTTTTCTCACTACATTTTATCCTCACTATATTTTTCATGCAACATTTTTAACCACTACATTTTTGTCTGCTACTTTTTTTATGGATGCTAGTTATATATGCATAACACTGACTTTATGATAATTATTACAAATTTTTTTCTACCTTGAAGACATAATTGTGCTTCTAGACATATCAAATTGAAAGCAGAAGTGAATTTAAATAAATCTTACCTCACAACTATCATGCTCATAAACACATAAACTATGTATGCTTATGAATGTATGAAAAGTTAAAAAGGATTTATGATATCATTTTGTGAAGGATATTAAACTTAATTGATATATTTTATCCCTTGGTTCATGGTGTAGTTGACATTGTAGTTCACAATGTATATGACAGTGTAGTTCATAGTGTAAATCGATGTGCAGTTGTCGTTTGCATAGTGAAAAACTTCAGAATTGATGAAAAATACTTAATTTTAATTTGTTTTTCAACCAAGACTATTGTCTCCACTTATTCATATAATACCATGTCATAACAAAGACTAATAAATTAAATTTTTTTATAAAGCCTCAAAAAGTAAGGAAAGCTCGGCTAGAGTAAGGATAATTATTAGAAATGAGGAAACGGTTATAATTCAATACCTTGAAAACAAAATTTAGTAAAATTGCATTTATATTAATAATATGGAGTGCTACATGCTCATTGAAATTTTAAAACTAGTAGGGGACTACCAAATTTAACAAGTGACACTAATTTTCTTTCCCGCATTAGCATAATCAGTCTCTAGAATGGATTAGCTTAGTCTAAGAATCCAAACATTGTAAAAGGTTTTGAAATCATCCCACCTAAATATTTAAGTGAAGGAGATGTAAATAAGGGGTGTTTTTATTTGATATTATGTTTTTATTAATATATTAAATTCTTCATTCCTCCAGCATTGCATTCATTTAAGATGAGACCAATTTTATTATCTTCGTCATAGTTTGATTAACAACTTTATGGTAGTGTCGAATCTTGTCGAGGATTGGTGATGATTGATGGCAAAGCATTAGATTTCTTCTAGTTTGGTGGTGGATGGAGGTGGTGGGACTCACAATGGCTCTTCATCAGGTATGCATGCACAACAATCAGAGTTGTTTTATGTGGGTGAGGACCCCAAATTAAAGAAATGAATGGTTGTTTTCCCAGAAGCCAGGATCATCCAATTTTGGTCATTTCTCCTAAATCAATTATAGAGGATGTTTCTTATTGGAGTAGACATGCTCTAATATAAAAATTTCTTAGGATCCATATTCCTCTATCAGCATTGGAAACTTAGATCAAGTGATCATGGCAGGTTGAGGGAGACATGGAAATTATGTTGGTTGTGAACAGATATTTTATGGTTATTTTTTCCAATTTGGCTGATAGGAATTGGGTTTGAGGGAGGACCCTAATTTCATAATCATGTTGGATTGTTTATCAAACCCTGACATACATGTTTTAATTCAACTAAAGAACTACCTTTGAGAGTTCTTATTTAGGTTTGTTTGTTGTGGCTTCCCCTAAAGTTTTGGAGAGAAGATATTTTACAACGGATTGTTGCTCTTTTTGGAAAGCCTACTATAATTGCTCAATAAGCCCTTGAAAAAAAGGTAATTTTTTTTGTTCATATTTATGTGGAGATAGATTTGAATAATCCCTTACCAGATTCTATGGAAATTTGTCTTGGCTCTTTGTCTTGGGTTCAGCAGTTAGATTATGAATCCCTTCCTTTTCATTATCAAATATGTCATGTCTATGGGCATTTTCAACAACAATGTCCTAGGGTTAATAAAGATCCTTATTCTAGTAACTCCCCTTCTTCTTCAACACTAAGAGTAGATTAGGAGGACAAAATGAAGACTCCCATGATGGATGGTGATTTGGATAAGGAAGGTTTTGTGTCATTAAGGCTTGAGCTAAAGATCATGGTGAGATGAGATCTTTAAGGTATAAGTAGCCTAAAGAGGGATTTAACCAATTTGAGGTGTTGGATACTTTGGCCTTGGTGGAAGGAATTCTGATGGATGTGACTTTTGGAGCTACTGGTATGGATATTGATGTTGTGTAGGAAAGGGATCAGGTCAAGATCTTCAATTATCATAGAGCATGCAAGATCATTAGGTGACCACTAATGATCCTATGCAGGATGATATTGTTTTGGCAGACTTGGCTAAGGAGATGCTAGCTTCTAACATGGGCAATGGGTCTTCTCAGGGTTTGTGCATGTAGAAACACCCCCTTAAGAAGGGTCTATTTGAGAACTCTTCTAAAAGTGGTTGTAAGAAGTATCTTGAGAAGATTAAACTTACTATAGGTTTGTTGGTGGAATATGGGTCTATTAAACCCATTAATGTTCACTTTTCCCAATCTCCTCAATGATTATTCTCTCCTATAATGTAAGGGGGTTAAATAACACCTCTCGTCAATAGGCTATTCATGATTTGGTGGCAGTTCATTCTCCAGACATCTTTTGTGTTCAAGAGACTAAGTTTTCAATTAACTTCATGCTTCAATGTGCTTCTCATATCTAGTATTTTAGTCAGTGTCAATGCATTGGTTCTCAGGGATGTTCTAGAGGTTTGGCTATTTTTTGGGATCCAAGAAAGATTACTCCTCTTTGGTGGATTTCTAGTCATTCTACTATCTCCATGGTTGCCTCCAATTTGGAAATAGGTGAGACTGTTTTGGTTACTAATGCTTATGCTCCTACTAATATTCATCAAAAAATATGGCTTTGGGATCATATAAGGTATGTCATATCATGTGCTCCATATCTTCCTTGGGTCTTAGCTAGTGATTTCAATTCAGTGTTGAGTTTTGAGGAGAAAAGAGGTGGGTTGCCTAGGCTGGGTCATGCTTCTAATATTTTTCAAGTGAATGTGGATTCTCTCGCTTTAATTGATGTTAATCCTTATAATGGTGGTTTCACTTGGAATAATAGATGGAGTGGAGAAGAAGCGATCTCTAAATAGTTGGATAGATTTCTTGTCTCCTCTTTTTGGGTAGGGGCCAGCTTGGTTAGTAGTTCTAATATTTTTAACTGGAGGGGTTTTGATCATTAGCCAATTAAATGTTTAGCAACTTCTTTTATAGTCCCTAAGAATCCTCCTTTTAAGTTTCAACTTATGTGGCTTTGAGATTCTTCCCTGCATGATCTAATGGCCCAGTGGTGGAGAGATGGAGGCCCTGCTTATGGTACAACTATGTACTCCTTTGTTAAGAAACTTCAATATGTCAAATACCACCTTAAGAGTTTGAATAGGTTGTGTTTTGAGAAATTTAAGGCTATGAAGAGGAATGCTCAGGTTTACCTTGACGTGATTACTCACCAAATCTGGGATTATGTTTTCTCAAATGCTTTAAGAAGCCCTGATTCCCATGCTATGAGTGAAGTGGAGTGGGAGCTCCGTGAGGAGATTTTTTGGAAACAAAAGGCTTGAATTGATTTGCTTTAGGAAGGGGACAGAAATACTACTTTCTTCCATCATTCTATGCAGGCTAATCATAATAGGAGTTATATTTCCTATTTAGTTAATTCTAAAGGTCTGCACATATCTTCTCTACAGGTTTTGTCTCATGAGGCTAGATAGTTCTATTCTACTCTTTTTTTGAAGATTCACCTCCTACAGAAGATGAGGAGAAGTTGATCCTTGATTGCATTCCCCCCTGATCACTAAGGTGATGAATGATTCTCTCATTCATTTGATTTCTTTGTCTAAATTGGAAGAGGTTGTTTTTGGGATGAATAAGGGTAAAGCTCCAGGCCTGGATGGGTTTCCAATAGAGTTTTTTCAAGACTTTTGGGATATTACAAATATGGATTTGTTAGAGGTTGCCTAGGAATCTCTTCGTAGTAAACAAATGCTTTGAGCCTTGAATTCTACTTTCCTTGTTCTCATTCCTAAAAATGAAGATGTTGATCAGTTTGAATTCTTTAGACCTATTGCTCTTTCTAATGTGGTGTACAAGATTATTACTAAATTGATTGCAGAAAGGCTCAAAGTTTGTCTTCCTTTTGTGATCTCTAAGGAGCAAGGGGGTTTTGTGCCTAGTAGACAAATCTTGGATGGGGTGGTGATAGCCTCTGAAGTGATTCACTTTATGGAAAATTCTAAGGAGAAATCTATGTTCATCAAGTTGGACATGGCCAAAGCTTATGATAGCGTTAAGTGGCATTTTTTGTAGAAAATTCTCTTAGCCTTTCGTTTTAGTCCAGAATGGGTTAGTTGTACTATGAGTTGTGTTACCTCTTCATCTTTCTCTGTTATTGTGAATGGGGAACCTTCTGAGCTTTTTGGGGCCTCTAAGGGACTTCACCAAGGGGATCTTCTTTCCCCTTATTTATTTATTATTATGGCTGAGGGTTTGGGTAGATTTCTTAAGTCTCAAGTTTCCCAAGGCATGATTCAAGGTTGGAGTTGGGGAAATGGGCTACCAAAGTTTGCTCATCTTTTGTTTGTTGATGACACTACTCTTATGGGGATAGCTCATCTTTAGGAAGCTGAATCGTTTAGGTGGGATTTGGATACCTACCTTGTTGCTTTGGGTCAGAAAGTCAATAAGCATAAGTCTTCTATCTTCTTTTTTAATACTCCTACTATTCAAAGGTGGATTACATATATTTTAAGGTTTTAGATTGGGTCTCTTCCCTTTGTCTATCTAGGTATTCCTCTTGTTGGTAGGCAACCAAAGTCTTCTTGGCAGAACTTGCTTGATAAGTTACATAGAAAGGTCACTCATTAGACTCATCGATGGTTATCTACTATTGCTAAAGTGACTCTTCTGAAGTATGTTATCCAAGCTCTCCCTATTTATAGGTGTTTTGTTTAGCTAGCTCCTATGTATTTCCTTAGGTAATTTGATTCTCTCTCATGACACTTTCTTTGGAATGGTAACTTGCAAACTACTAAGTTGAACCTTGTTAAGTGGGAAACTATGCAGACCAAAGAAAGAGGGGGGCCTCAATTTACGATCTACTATTTTGAATGGCTAAGTTCTCACAGCCAAATTATATTGGCACTGGTGTACCATTCAACATCAGCTTTGGGCTCGTACTCTCACCCATAAGTATCTTAAAGATGTTAATAATTTTGATGTTCCTTGCTTCCCTTTGGAGGGAAGGGGGTTTATGATCTGGAATACTCTCAAAATAAGGGCTTAGTTGATTGAGAATGGGCTATTTTGGATCTATCATATGGGTTCATAGGCTCTTTTTTGGCTAGATTCTTGGGACGGTAATTCTACTATCCTTTCTACTTATTTGCACCTCCAGTCCCTTTGTGATATTTTTACTATTATGGTTTGGGATACGATTGAGCATTATAATGATGTTTAGAATTTTGGGTTGGCTATTAGTTTTAGAGGAAGCACTCTTCTGAATGGTTGCTAGAAGGGTCAAAGGTGGATAGGCAAGAGTTGGCTCAAATTATTGCTTCTCATGAATGCAATACCTTGGTGGGGCATGATGTTTTGGCTTGGGGCAGCAGTGATTTATCTGGTAAATATTCTATTTCAATAGGATATGCAGTGCTTGTTAGGCAAACTTTTGGAGACACAGAGGTTCCCTAGTGGAAAAAGGTGTGGAACAAATTTTCTTGGCCCAAGTGCAACTTTTTTATGTGGTTGGTGGTTCAAATCAGTGTCTTATATGGGATAATTTGTGCAAACATAGGTTCCAGGGTCCCTCAATGTGTGTTTTGTGTCGTAATAGTGAGGAGAGTGTCTCTCATCTCTTCTTCCAATGCTCCTTCTCTAGGGAGATATGGCACTTTTGATGGGGTGTGTGGAACCAGGCTTACTGGCATGTCTCCTCTTTGGCTGAGTTTTTTTTCTCATTGGGGCAAGGCCCTAGTTAAGACTTCTTTTCTTCAAGGTTTTTGGGCTCTTGGACCAACCTTTATTGTTTGGAATATTTGGTTGGAGAGGAATCACAAGATTTTTCAAGATGTAAAGATGGTTGTTCAGCATTTGTGGTGAAAAATTCTTCACTCTTTGGGAGAAACTATTTCAATGAAGTGTGACTTGGCTAAGGGAGTGGATCTGGGAGATGTTTGTTGCAATCACCTCAATCTTCCTCTTGAACGAGGTGTTAGACAGGTCATGATAAATAGATGTAGACATCCTCTTTGAGAGATAAATAGGGAGGGGCATTGGAGTCCTCCTCAAGGTGTTTTGAAAATCAACACAGATGGTTCTTCTCGGGGAAATCTTGGTCATGTTGGTATAGGTGGAGTTGGGAGGGATAGCTCTGGGAATGTACAATTTATCTTTTTAGTTTATAAGGGTTTACATACTAACAATTTGATGGAGGCTCTTGCCATTTTATACGCAATGGAATGCGGCTATGATCTTGGATGGAAAAGGATCATTTGTGAATTTGATTCTCAAGTGGTGGTGAATTTTTTGGATAGGCAACAATTACAAGATGTCAGTTGGCATGTAGCTTTGATTATTAAATAGATTCTTAGTTTGTGTGCTTCTTTCGACTCTATTACTTTCAGTCACATTCCTAGAGAATGGAATGGAGTAGCGGATTGTTTGGCCAAATGGGTCTCTGATCAAATGCAAAATCGAAACATTCTAGATAGGGGTCAATTACCCCCAAATTTGTCTCAAAAGTTAGACCACTTAGTGGATATTGATAGGGTTGGATAATGCCCTTGCTTTGTACTTCTTTTGTCTTTGTTTGAATAAATTTTTACCTCTCTTTTATTAAAAAACAAAAACAAAAAGCTTACACTATGATGATTTTAAGCTTGTCAATTATGTAATTTAAATATATGTCGATTCATAGTGCCCCAATGCAATCGTGCACACCCATAATTAAATGTATTCCAATACAATGTAGTGCCTTGATGTAATTATGTAAGCCAACAATAACAACAATTAAATATTCAAATATAAAATAAAAGTTTATTCTTTGATTTCGTATTTTTATTTAAATGTTTGTGTTAAAGATTTGACAATTTGACAACTACATTAAATGTATAATAATATATTTAAATAATGCAGATGAAATATTCTATTATTTGTACGTTAGATTTTGGAAAAAACTTTACAATCAATATATGTTTTGAATTCTTTGATTGATTGAATAAAAACTAAATAATTAAAAAGTAATTCCATTAATCCTAAATATTGATATATTTTTTATAATAAATATATTTACGATATTTGTGTATTCTCAATACCTCCCTCAGAACTTTTATGATGAAAAAGATTGATTTATTTGACAAATAGAAAAGGTGGAATGTTTGGCCCCATTCCTTTGATCCGAATAAAATATCACATGACAGACACGTGTTTCCCCCCATGTTTTCAACAACAAAATGAATATACACACAATGGTGCGCTTACCCCTGGCAAAGAGTGCCGATTTATTAATTTTTAGTGGCAATTATCAAAATGTGAGTGGAAATAAATATTCAGAAGTGACATGAAGTTCATCTTGAAAATTGATGATAATTAATAAATAAATTAAAAAGAGAGGGAAAAAAAAAGGCTAATTTAAAATTATATATTTATGTTTCATATACTCAAAGTTATATAATAGTATATTGAAAAAAATCAAAAAAGTTTAAAATAATTTGATGGTTAGTATTTATCAAGCTTTTAAATAATAATATGCAAATTGATGTATGCATGTTCAATTAAACTTTCGCTTATGATTAATAACTACAACGTTTGTATATTTATAAAAAAAATTGAAAGAAAAAGAGAGAAAAAAAAAAGGCTAATTTAAAATTATATATTTATGTTTCATATACTCAAAGTTATATAATAGTATATTGAAAAAAATCAAAAAAGTTTAAAATAATTTGATGGTTAGTAAGCCTTTAAATAATAATATGCAAATCGATGTATACATGTTCAATTAATTCATATGATCAATAAAATGTTTTTTCTATACTTTCGCTTATGATTAATAACTACAATGTTTGTATATTTATAAAAAAAAATTAAATTTAAATTAAGACTTTATTGGTATAGAAACTAATATCAAACAACCATAACATGAAAAAAAGTGGGACAAAGAAAGTGAGTGCACTTTAACTATAAGGGACCACTCAAATTTCCAATGACCATACACTAACATTCTAGATTATCAATCCTTAGTGCCCATTACAGACATGTGCTTCGAGTGGTGGAAATTAGCAGAGAGAGAATATGAGAGCAATAGGGAATTAGGAGAAGGATAAAAACTCATTTAAATTAGACAAAACATGCCAATAATGCCTAATTTAAACCAATAATTGAGAAGTACACAAATGTCCTAAAATCATACAATTTAAGGACTAATAAATGCATAGGGATGATCCAAGTATTTATATTATTTTCATTTGATGTGGGAATATATGCATATCATAGTAAAGGAAGACATGTTTGTATGCCTAGAGTTTTGGAACCAAATTCCATGTACCTAGGAATCTATAGAAATATTCTTTCTTTTGTCACGTAGGCATCGATGAGTGCCAAATAATAATAATGTACCAAATATGGAAAAAAAAATGATATACCAATTTGGTAGGAAATAGTATGGAATTAGGAACTATAGTATATTTGATCATCCACACTTGTCTAAAGCCCTAAACAAGATTATGAATACAATTTTTTGGTAATATCTGTAGGTAAAAACTAGATAAAATTATAAGTACTACTCTAAATTGAATTGAATACAACCCTTAGTACAATCCTAGATAAATCTAATGTAATATAAATGTGAATTAGAGTTATTAACCCTTATCATATATGGGCCTCTATGTCTGAATAAAATCAAAATCATTAGAAATTAATTTAGGCACCATATTACTCACAAGCCTCCCAATCCATCCTACTGAATATGGTAATATATATGCCTTAATATGTATTTCAATATGATGAGTTAGATATATGCCATGTTTTGAGATTTGAAATAAACATATGAAGCTCACTTCTCTAAATAAAGAAATTAGATGCACCATGTGTAAGATAAGATATGAAATTGCTAGTGTATAGCATACAAATATATAACCTTGGAAGCATGTATATTATGGTAGGTTATGAAAACGTTGTTCCATATGGGTCATTGATATAATAAATATAAGATCAAGAATAATATTCCCCAATACATGCTCAAGATATAACCAATATAGCATCATCAACATAAGACATAAGAATGTAAAACAAGAGTATAATATTTTTCTACCAATGGACGCATGATATGAATCATAAAAACCTATGCAAATGGTAAAGGCATTATGCATGTAGATCATGGCACCATAAAATACACCTGAAAGATACTCATAACATAATATATGTCTACTGTGTGACAAAGAACTGAGAAAAGACTTTAGACATTAAGATCATGTTAAGCAAGTAACATAGCAGAAGACATGTCAGATATATAACCAAGCACAACATAAACACTTAAGATACTAGACTCATGCCAAGCACAGACAAGGCACATAATATATTAAAGTTACATTTTAAGCACATACAACACATAATACATAGAAGTCACATCAAACACACTAGAGACATATATGTCAAATATATGACAAAACATAGAGTAATCATTTATACAAGCAAGAGCAAGATAGGCACTCTGAATGCACATGAGGCATATAACAACCATAGAGTCACATATAATGTATATTAGAAATAGAGATAATCATATCAAGAATTAAATTTCAAGTCAAGTGCACAAATCACATTAAGAATCTGCAAACACACTATTCACATGAAAACACACTAGGAAAATGAGAACACACCTCTCTCATGAGAACACACCATGCACTTGAAAATAAATTAAGATAATAAGGTTTATTAAACCACAAAAAAATTAGATTAGAAACATAGATAACTATATAAGATGAAATAATAGTAGTATAAAAATAATCAATATTGAAAGAATAACCTAAATTTGAACAAAGATATGCCCACAATTCCCATAGAGTTTTCCCCAAGCGAACATCCCTAATATGCCCCCAACCTATTATGAAGCAACAATAATTAATAAATAAGCCTACTTATATCTTAAATATCTCATCAATACCATATATTAAAAATAAGTTAATTTATATCTCTATTTATGTATGTGTGTTTTCAATGGGCATGAAATAGCCACAAGGTCAACAATCTTTCAACCAAATTAGAAAAGTAATAAATGACATAAAAAATAATTCATAGCATAAAATTTCATAAGTATTTAACAAGCATGTGAAAGGCTAACCAATAATAGAGTTATAAATTGTAAAAGCATTATAACAAGCATTAGGAGAATCAAGTCTACATATGTAACGTTGAGGCACCTAAGAACTAATCCAAGTAAGCCATCCTTCAAACTATTATATTCCTTATTGGCAGTGTTTATATTTATATTATTTTCATATACCTTGAGTTTTATAGTGACTATAGGTTACATCCTAAACCTTATTTGTTCTTTCTTGGAATAGACTTGTGGACTTATACTCCATGCTCTCTTGCTTAAAGTATCAACCTTGACTCCTCACATGTTAAGTTGTTGTTTTGCTCTTTTTTTGGTAGAAAACCTTGGTCTCTATTAATTGTATTAACTTGACCCCAATATCCAAATTTTAGACATTGATGCATGGTTGAGCTGATTTTTTTATTTGATTTATCAAAGATCTTCCAAGTAACACATTGTAAAATCCATTATTAGGCATCATATCGAATATTATTTGAATTGTCTTTAGACCCACTCTAATGGTCAATATAAGATAAATAGAAGGATCTCTTCTAATACCATCATATCCTATAATAATTTTCAGTGTATGCTAAATCATTTTTACTAAGCCCAAGGCTAGATAAATGTCTAATTGCATTTGTTTAAGCTTGATACATTATTGACCATTAATTCATATTTGTATTTGATGTCTATGAATCTTATAGATAGTGGACCATTATATGGGATATCATTTGAAATATCATTCTCAATGATACAATATTGGGAGAGGTTTTCTTTCTTTTAATTGAATCAAATACACCAATAAAACCATCAAGTGGATGTGTTCCATAGTCCATTCACATGTGATACATTTTTTTCCTACCATATAGAAAAAAAAATCTTTTAATTGATTATTGTGACTTGGTGAAATTATTGATCCAATCATGTTATGACTTGTTCAATTCAATTGAATAAATAAATTCAAGATGTTGTGATATGATTAATTTAATGCATGGATGAGTAGGTGCTTGAACTCTAAGTGTTTTCACTTGAGATTGTTTAATTTTTTATTTTGATAGCCCTTTAGGGAATGCCTCATGTTGATGTTGGATTGATGACTCAAAAGGAGTGCCTCAAATAGTAATCATTTTTTTTGTGCATAAACTTTAGAAATTAATTTAATGTGAATGGGATTGCTCTAATTTGATTAAGCCAAGGGCATCCGAGTAATACATCATATATCCCATTATTCAAAAATGTATGAAACCATGCTAAAAAAATCTTAGAACCTATGGTGATAGGTAATGTCATACCCCCAAGACGTGTTTGAGTAAGACTATCATAATATTGAATAATAGTGGTTGTACTATCTAAATCGTTTTGATTATATCCACGACTAGCAATAAATTACATTGTGCACATGTTTAGACTTGAACCATTGTCATTCATATTACATTTTGTTAAATTTGAATGTGAATCTATGAAATCTAGTATGAATAATGGCCCATTGTTAGAATCATATATTGGAATTTCATGGTCATATAAAGTCATATAAAAATCTTCTTTACATGCATTCGTGATAATGTCTATGAAACTATCTAAAATGCAAGCATTATATTTTTTTGGATGTTGTTTTGTAGCTACCATATGAACATCATATTAATTTTTAGTATTTTGAGTAGCATGATTTGGAATGGAATTGGTATATATTTTTGAATGTTGATTTGGTTGAGCAACAGATTCATTCAATTTACTAAGGTGTCATTTAGCTTATATTTAGTTGTTACCAATCAAGTATTTAATATTATGTATTAGCGAGAAACATCTATTGGTAGCATGTCTTGAAGCTCTATGATAATCCCAATTTATATTAACACCGTAATTCATAGGTAAATGTTGAGAGGAGTCAAACTCATGCTGAGGAGGTAAAGACATCATATTGCTTTCAATAAATAATTAAACAATTGGTGAGGATTCTTACCTAACCATGTGAATTGTCTTTTCTCTTGAGGTGGGAGGACAAGAATTCAAAGTGGTTGAGATATTGCATTAACTACATTCTCGGTCTCATTCTTAGCTTGAAAATTAGTATCATTACTCTTACCTTAAATGTTATTTTACCTTGATGTTTATATATACTAGAGTAAGGAGTAGTAGTACCATATTTAAACATGTTTTCATTTATAGGCCTTATCTCATAGTTCCTAATCATATCGAAAAGTTCATTGAAAGATCGATATGCACTAAAAATAACTTTTACTTAAAATGTTTATGTAAAATTTGACCAAAAACACTTTGTAATTCATTATTAGGAAATTGATGAGTCATCTCTATAAGAATCATTTTGAATTTAAGCACATACTCACTAATAGGCTCTTTAGGTCATTATTAAAGTTGCATTGGCAGAGAAAATGTGATCTTTTAGCTAATGATAATTGAAAAATAAGATAAGAAATTACTGTCAAAATATTGAATTAATGCATGGAACTCGATAGTAAGACACCAAACCAATCCATGGTATAATCATTAATAGTTATATGAAAGAGTTTGGTTAATAATATATCATTTTATCTAATGTCAAGACATGACACATATAAATCTTTGATATAATGTGAAGGCTCACCTTTTTCATTAAATAATTCAAACTTAGATGCAATAAAATTGGTAGGAAAAGGGTAGATAATGACCCCATAAGTCAACTTATTGAGTAATATATCATGATATGTAGTTGTATGAATCAATTTTTAAAATCCTCAAACAAGTATTTAAATTTTTTGTTGCATTGCTTGCACGGTTTGCTTAGTTTTTGAACAAGTACATCTCAATAAATAGGAGAAGAATCATGTGTAGGAATATCCTTTATATTGTTTTGAGAGAGACCATGACCAAAATATGTAGATTGAAAAAGAGGTCTAGAAGTAGGAGGCACAAAAGGAGCATCATGATGAAGGATAATTGTGAAGGAATGGATATAATAACCTGAGTAGAAGAAACTGGTAGAGGCATAATAGTAGAAGAGCTAGTAATAATATTTTCATTACTAATGTAAAATGAGGACCTCTGGTAGGTGGAATATAAGAACGTAAATATTCATTTTCAACATGTAATTCTTCATATACATATTCATTCGCTAGGTTTTTCATCTTATTTTATTCTTATAGATAAACATATATCATTACATCAATGTATTTTGGGAATAATAGAAGATATTTTTTCAAAATAGGTTATCTTATCTACACTCATAATAATATTATTATTAACATTTTCATTCTTAGCATTAGCATCACAAGAATATATATTAACATAATTTTCATTTATATCAATCCTGATTGTATCATTTACATTTTCATCTACATGTACAACAATAGAAAGAGCATGAATTTCATTATCAATTTCCATTTTATTTTTCAAACAAGCAAGATTACCAAGTAAAGGAATTTGAACTAAATCAATATAATTATCACTCAATCTATCACTTCATCTAGTAGGTGTATTAGATCTAACTTTATTAATTGGTGTAAGATAGAAAATAGAAACATGTAATAAACTAGGTATAATGATATCACAATGAAAACACACAACCCTAGAGAAATCAAATCAAAAAAAACATTGAAATTAGGACATAGATGGGGAAATAACATGTAACCCTTATTACATTACTTGAATAGTTCTAGAATTTTTTTAGCTACCATAACCACAATACATAAAATATATAAATCTTATGAAAACTTAAAGAAAGATAATAAGTAGATTTATCTTAGGTAGCATGACTACCACTTTAGACCAAAGCTTTAGCCTAAATTCACCAATAATACAAAAAATAACCCTCATCCACAATGTACTTCACCCATTATCCCTATATGCTCTTATATAAATAAGAAGGAGGCTAGGATTAATATTTGAATAGTAATCATCTTGAAGAATAAGTCTTCTTAATAGTTAGTTAACTAGTGGAACAATTATTCTTAAGAGTAACTAACTAGCAGAATATGTCTTCTTAAGATAAGACTTTATTAATATTAGCATAAGTTAATTAAGTAAATACTTTATTGATATTCTTATTTTATAAATAATAAATGGATAAATTTTCACTAATTAATTATTATTCATTAATTATATTCCAATGAATAATATAAGTTCATTTTAAACTATACAAAAGTATATGTGTTATTAAATACACTAACACCCCCCGTCAAGTTGTACTTAAATAAAGGGAATGATGGAGGAATTATTTAAATGTCTCCCCTTGATGACAACTTCCTTCACTCCTAAAATTTGTCTAAGTGGAAAAATTACCTCGAGTAAAAGATTTATGAAGATGATTGTAACTTAATTATTTATCTAGTAATAATTAAGATCAACAAACTTACCGTATATCAATTTATAGATATAATGCATATATAATCACAATATGATTTATGTTTTGGTGATCTAATGGGTTAAAATAGATGTGGATAACACTAATTATCACACAAAAAAAATTGGGTTGGGTCTGTGGAAATCTGAACTCAGAAAGTATTCACTAATCCAAACTGACTCACGATTAGCAGTGCATTATACTCAGATTCCATAGTAGATAAAGTAATAATACTATGTATTTAACAAGACCAAGTAATGAGACCTATTCAAAGATGATAAATTCATACTACAGCTAATTTATGATCATTAGGATCTCTTGTCCAATGACTATCTATGTAACCTACAACTAAAATTCTTCCACCAGAAGTGTAGCCAATAATTAAGGATTTTCCTCCTAATTTTTACTCAAACGCATAACTAATTGTATTATGAAGATACTGTAGAATGCATTTTTTAGCATTCTAATGGATATCATGGGGGTCTTGAAAAAATCATGACACATGATTCATAGCCAAAGATAGATCAGGATGAGTATGAGTTGATTATAGAAGGCCTCCCACCAATTCCTTATGGAGTGTACCATCAACAAAAGGAGAACACTTGGAAGAAATATTGACTCTAAATTGAAAAGGAGTCAATGCGACTTGTAGTCGTCCATGTTGAAGAAATGAAATATGCTTTGATCATACTTGGATTTATTAATAAAACATCCTTTCTCAGACTATGAAATTTAAAGACCAAGGGAAAAATTTAACAATCCCAAGTCAGTCATCCCAAAACAACTTACTAATTATGCTAATGAGTGAGTCATCAACACAGAGAACTAAAATCAAGAGTTTTCCATCTACTTTCATGGTGTAGAGTGTGGGGCAGAGGGACCATGTGTAAAAGAAGAGCTGATAGAAACATGTCGATCTATTCATACCAAGCTCGAGGATCTTATTTCAAGTTTTATAAGGACTTTTCCAATATACAAACATAGTTGGAGTTCTTGATACTGATAAACCCTAGAGGTTAGGATATGAATATTTATTCTTACAAGTCCTTATGCAAACATAAAATTTTAGTGTCCATCTGATGGACTTCAAATCCATGTGTTGTAGCTAAGGAGAGAACCAAAAATATGGAATTCATCTTTACAAATTGAGCAAACGTTTCATGATAATCCACACCTTCAACTTGTGATTTTTTTTATAAACAATTATCTTTGTACTTATCAATGGACCTATATAATGCATACTTATTGAACTACACCCACTTAAAACTCACAAATTTTATTCATTTTGGAATTGGAACCAAGTCTAAAGTTTTATTATTCTTCAAAGAAATAAGTTTGTCTACCATAGTTTCCTGACACTAAGAATTATTACAAGCCTCATGATCATCCTTGAGATCTTGACTCATTTCCAAATATGAAAAGTGTGCAATGTAAAATTAGTGTTGCAATCTAGTCCTTCATATATCTCTTAGATCCCTTGTCAAAGCACTAGCCTCATCGTAAACTATGTGGACCCATTTTTGTTAAGGTTGTGTTGGTTATGCAAGTGCATTATGAATGAATTATAAAACTAGGGGTGGAGGAGAAGATTGTACCCTTGTCATTCATCATCTAAATTACAGTGACTCTCATATTGGAAGTCATCTAAATTACCTTATTATTTATAATAAACATAAAAAATTATGTCTCTATTAGAATAAACCAATGAAAGAGGAGGAGAATTTTTTGTATCATAAGCATGGTATTATTCATTAAATAATATATGCTACTAATAAAGAAATTTAGTGGTGCCCAAAAAAATAAGACAATATACCTTTACATCTTCACAATATCTAAAAAAATATAAGGATGACCCTTCCTTTACATTGCTTTGTGCTTATCATTCGGGATATGTGCCCGTGAATTACATCCAAAAATATTAAATTTAGAAGCATTGGGCTTGACACCAATTTTATTTAGGAGTCATGTCTTGCACTATTTAGTGGTGAGTGTGATTTTGAATATATTTTACACATTAGATTTCCTCTACCTAAAACTAGGGATGTAAGTCTCTAGAATGCACAATGCAATTGGCTATTTTTTTGTGTATGATTCTTGTGTTCAACTACACCATACTATTGAGGGGTTAGGGCACAACATGATAAAATTGAATGGATATATGTTCAAAGAATTTTATTATCTAATTACTGAAAAACTCTCATCCATTGTCTACATTGAGATGCTGATTTTTTTCTCTCTGACAAGTTTTCAATAAGGAATTTGAAATTTTTGAAGCGCTCAAAGACTATACTTTTGTTTTTCAAATAGTAGACTCATGTTCTATAAGATAAATCATTAATGAACACTAAACACAAATTTATGTTTCTGAAACATAAGATGTGGGATTGACATAAGATCACTATGAACCAAATGTAATATGTCACTTGCACTCCAAGATTTGCCTATAATAAAAGGATCAATGTATTTTGTATAAGTGCATAACTTGGACAAATTCTATCTCTAAAGGAAACTTTTGGAAAACCAAGAACCATGTTTTCTTATTGAGGTCCTACAATGAGTGATAGCTCATGTGACCAAAGTAACCATGCCAAATTTCACTTAAGTAATTTGCATGCATAATTATGACTTGTGAAGGTTGAGTGAACACAAAGTTGTCAAATTTATACAATCTTGCTTGATGATTAACCTTGCTAGTGGCTATAATAACACACTAGCCTTTTGTATCTATGATGATAACATTGGTAAGTGTAAACTCATTAGGTTTTCATTCACTTAATTGTGTGATATAATAGATGGATACCATGTTCAGAGACAATTATAGAACATGGAGAACTTTTTTAAATATGCCATTCTCCATCTCAATAGAACCTTCTCCCGTAACAACTAGAAAACTAGAGTTTCCCATACAATTATAGTTGTGTGGCTTTCATCAAGAGTGTGAATCAAAGAGCCTTCATGTGTCATATGATGAGAGGAACTTGGATCCAAAATCCATTTAGACATGTCTACATTTGTTTTTGTGTAAAGTGTTTCTCCTATTTTTTATGGGGGAAACTACATTTTTCCCAACTCTTCTTCCAAGTATACATTTTCTTGAAACATTGATGTATAGCATGGCCTCGTTTATCACAAAATTTACAACACTCTTTCTCAAATTTTGCATTCATATTCCTTTTGTATTTGTTTGCATGTAACGAAGAGTTTTGTTGAGTCAATTGATTTCCCTTAGGCTTAGACTTTTCTTTCCCTTTTTATTTGGTAGGGCCCTTGCCTTTATGAGAGTTGGGTTATGACGTTGCATAAGTATCATTGATAATTATTTCTTATTGTTTAGTACCTCTAGGTTGGATGTCACAAATGAAAATAATTTTTTATTTTTATCTCTAAAGTTGATAACATAATTATTTAAAGGTTAGTACCACATATGTTTTGCCCAAATAATATTTTTGTGTATAGTGGTTTAAGTTTAAGACTAAATAACGGTGACCCAATCTTGGAAAAAAAAAAACTCATTATGATGTGTTCATTAGTCTTGGTTACTCTTGTCTCAATTGTAACATCCCCATAGGGATTTACTAGAATAGTGTTGTAAAAATAAAATAAAAAATTTACACAACACTTATTCTTTGATTAGATTACACCAAGAGAATCTAATTAGTGACTTTAACATACTAATTAAGTATATTAAACATAAGTAAACATGTATCAATAATAGTTATTGGTCACTAGCATCTTATGTAACATAACATATTTGCATAAGGAAAGTAATCTTATTAAAATCCAGCCACAATTGGTACAATAATATAACCATTGTTGTCAATATACAATAATATATAAATTACATTTCCAATAGGTATTATGCCTCAGCATAAATACCATAATAGATATAATTATCCACAGAGCCCAAGTCACTCTACCTCCTATATCTCTGATAATCTCAAGTGTAGTCTCCAGATAAGTTCTACAATGGGGAGGGAGAGCATCATCCCAGCACTTTTCTACACCAACCACAAATCATCGATCCCCCACACAATCCCTCAAATAGAGAATGGCCCTCCCTTCATGGATGGGTAGATAGTGATAGTGCATGAATCTAGAGAGACATGCTAGTACCCGTGTGTTGTAAGATTTCTACTACATAATGTGTACCATAAAGAAAATACATTCTAGCATAATATCATACAAGCATATAAATGATACATATGAAATGAATATGTCTATCTAAACATTAATTTGTCCAAATTTTTCAAATAGCTAATGATCCTTATGATCATTTAAATTCATACACACCACTTGATCGGATTACATTCATCTGGCATTGGTGATCCTAAGTAAGCTAGTGAAGTCTGTCTCACTGCTTAGTACCAATAATGGGAGATTTGGCTAACAATATTTAACCAATAGATTCATACAGATTATTTATATTACCAGGTAATAAAAATGCTATATACAAGAGTAATCTTTATGCATACATTTAATCCATCAAACATATGAATGAATCATTTCCATATTATTTACCACATCAATAATAATCATAACAGGTACCATTTTTAATACCAAACAAATACTTATACTGCATGGACCTATTTCCATAAGTAATTTCAAAAGTAGTACAACCAACAATGTCATAGTATAATGTACCTTTTGCTCAATTAAAAATAACAGTCCCAATTAAATAAAAGATCAATTAACTCTTAAATAATCGCATAATCTTTCATTTATGAAATTTAATATATTTTAAGAGGCTTATGCCTATAATTATAGTTCCCTATCTTTTAGAATATATAACTATAAGCATGCATCACATTGTATAAATATAAGCTATATACGCATATGAGAACCTATGTCCTCATATAGGTATATTTCGTATATATATGCCTTTCAGAATATATAACTATAAGCATGCATCACATTGTATGAATATAAGCTATATATGCATATGAGAACCTATGTCCTCATATAGGTATATTTCGTATATATATGCATCGTGCATATATATACCCCATAATATATATATATTTATATATATATATATATATATATATATATATATACATACATAATTACTGTCGAACATAATAATTGTTTTGTATTTTCCTTCATAGAAAATTATGTGGTTGATACAATTTTTTAGCATTTTTTAGTTCCAAAATGGGTCACCTCATTTCATTTAAGCCATAGTTTTGATTCACAAATGTCATCATATACAAATATAATTCAATCACTCAAATTAGTTACCCTATTTTTCATTAATTTAATCTTTTTATTGTGGAAGATTTAATAAAGTAAAATAAATAGTTTTTCAATCAAGCTTTTACCCAGTCGATTTCATAAGTTATCTATCATTCGAAGATGTAATATTATGTATATATCTCCCCTATTTATATGTCTAAAAACATACAGTCATATATCTTTCTTTTGTGATATACCATCTTAATCCTTTTACACACCCATCTTTTGTAAACAACTTGTGTGTGTGTGTGTGTGTGTGTGTGTGTGTGTGTGTGTGTGTGTGTGTGTGTGTGTGTGTGTGTGTGTGTGTGTGTGTGTGTGTGTGTGTGTGTGTGTGTGTGTTCTATTCAAGTTTTAACCCCCCCCCACCACACACACACATATATATTAATATATTATTCAAATATATACACACATATTGTGTATTAATATAAATATTGTATCCTATGTATAAACTCTAATATATATATATATATATATATATATTCATTATTTTAAATGTCACATATGGTACACGATCTACATATCAATAGTCCACATCTTATGTGTTTCAAAATGAATCCATTCCAATTTGATAACATAGAAAACCCCTTTCAAACCCATTCATAAATTTTTAGGGTTTTGAATGAAGTAAACCCCCTAATATATGTGTGTATGTGCTCCCCTTTTTGGAAAATGTGTGGGCTTCCCTATCTCTCTCCTTGATCTTGATCTTTGAGCCACCTCTATTTGGAGCTCTGTGAAAGTTCCTTCTTTTAGGTTGCTTATCCATGGTTTTTTCAGGTTATCTTCCATTATGTTGCTAATCGTGATTCTGTGTGGTCCTTGGGTCCCTAGTTTTTTTTTTCCATTTTGGGATTCATCTCTGCCCTTGGTCCCCATTCTTTGACTCTGTAGAGGAGAATATCTCAGTTAAGCCCTCATCAGCTTTATAGAATACATAGTCTATATATCATCCAAATATGTATACATAGATTGTGTATTAATATACATATTATATCCTATGTATAAACTCCAATTAAAATGTTATGATATAGTCGACTTATATATATACACACATATATATATAATTTTAAATGTCACATATGGTAGACGGTCTACATATCGATAGTCCACATCTTGTGTGTTTTAAAATGAATCCATTCCAAATTGATAATAGAGAAAAGCCATTTCAAACCCGTCCATAAATTTTTATGGTTTCGATTGAAGTAAAACCCCCAATATATGTGTCTATGTGCTCCCCTTTTTGGCAAATGTGTGGACTCCCCTATCTCTCTACTTGATCTTGATCTTTGAGTTGCCTCTGTTTGGAGCTCCATGAAAGCTCCTTATTTCAGGTTGCTCAACCATGGCTTCTTTCAGGTTATCTTCCACTATGTTGTTGATCATGATTCTGTGTGGTCCTTGGGTCCCTAGTTTTTTAGCTATTTTGGGATTTATCTCTGCCCCTGGTTCCCATTTTTTGACCCTATAGAGGAGAAGATCTCAGTTGCACCCATTTGGTTGAGGCTTTACAATGTTCCACCCATCTTGCAGAATGAAGACCACATTAAATTGTTGGTTAATAGGGTCGATTTCTTTGTGAGATTGGATGAAAACTTGGTGGATAAGAGGTTCATGAGAGCTTGTGTCATTATTGACCTCTCCAAGCCTCTTTATCACTCAATCAAGCTTTGTGTTCCTGTGGGTTCTTGGATTCAATACGTCAACTTTGAATGGATTCCTTTTAGATGCTTCTTTTATAACTTCATCGAGCATTGCATTATTGGGTATACATCCAAGCCTTTCAAAGCATTGGTGACCCACCCCAGGGTGGTGTAGAGGAAAAAAGATGGTGTTCCAAACCAAGATTTTCTTTGGCATAACCATGGTGTTTTCTACCAGTCTTTTGGGTCCCTTCCAACTCCCTCTTGGTGCTTCTCTCCCCTTGGAGAAACTCCCTTGAGAATGAGACTTGATTTAGCAAAAGCCCACACCACTGCCCCACCTCTTCTGGAGGATACCTCTCTTGGTCGTTCTCCTTTACCAAAACGCAAAGCTCCTTTGGAATCCACGACGAAGAAGGGAGAAGAACAGAGGTAGAGAGGCTTCAATTAGATGCTTCTGATTCGATCCTCAATAGGTTGCAAAGGACTATGGAAGGCTTTCTCTCCCACAAAGAAAGAAGAATCCTAAACATCGAGTAATTCTTCGATCTTTTGAGAGCTAGTACTTTTTGGATGGCCCCTATTACTCCTTCATCTCTAAACTCAGAAGGTGGCCATTTTATGTCTGCGTATCTTCCTTGGTATCCTATTGAAGTTTAGCTAATGTCTAGTAATTTTGCTGCAAGTTGGCTATTGTTTGGCAGAAGATTGTGATGGTTGTTTTTTTATGGTTGCGGCCTTGTTGACTCCTATGTGTTTGTTGACTTTTGGTATAATTAATGGTGCTTGTTTTTCAACTTTATAGTAGGTTACGAGGTCCTGTCAAAACTCTCCTCTTTACCAATCAAATTAAAAAAAAAAATTATTATTTGATTTTGTATTTTTGTTTAAACGTTTGTGCTAAAGATTTAACAATTTGACAGCTACATTAAATATATAATAATATATTTAAATAATACAAGTGAAATATTTTATTATTTGCACGTTAAATTTTGGACAAAACTTTACAATTATTATCATAATATTTATTTCAAACTCTTTGATTCACTGAATAAAAACCAAGTAATTAAAAAATAATTTCATTAATCCTACTTTGACATGGACTAGACTAATAATATATGATAAGAAACATTTACTCATGTATTTTTTTTAATGTTAATAACCCTGTTTAAAATGTTACATTACGTGATAATGGTAATCTTGAATTTATGTAATAGAGTTTAGAATTTTTTAAATTTTTTCAAAAAAAATGAATTTTAAATTAAAATTAAAATCATATATTATTAATGAATAAAAAGTTACAAAAAATAATAAAATCATTAATCAATATAATATATAACAAATTTAAAATTCACACATTTCAATATTAATATTTTTTTTTGATAATAAATATATTTATGTATTATCAATACCTCCCTCAGAATTTTATGATGAAAAAGATTAATTTAGATGACAAATAGAAAAGGTGGAATGTGTGGTATAGATTGACCCGAATCTAACTTTTAGATACCCATCAAAAATATCACCTCCTCAAGAAAAGGGGAATAAAATGAATATACACATGACAGAGACGTGTTTTCCCCATGTTTTCAACAACAAAATGAATATACACACAATGGTGCGCTTACCCTAGTCAAGTTTTGATTTTATTGGCAAACACTGCCGATTTTTAAATTACTTTCCTTTCCCAAATGTCCCATTACTTGAAGTGGCAATTATTAAAATGTGAGTGGAAATATATATTTAGAAGTGACATGAAGTTAATCTTGAAAATTGACGATGATAAATAAATAAATTGAAAAAAAAAAAAAGGAAGAAGAGGTTAATTTAAATTATATATTTATGTATGTTTCAGATAGTGTGGGTTGTATAATATTATTTTGTGTAAAATTAAGAAAGCTTAAAATAATTGTGTGTTAGTTTGTTTGTCTAGTTTTGATTTCTTGTTTTAATTATATATAAAAATAAATAAGTAAAAATTGTTTTAATTAAATAATAATTTTTGAAATTTTGAAGAAAATAAAATATGTTTTAGGGTTTATATTATATTAAAAAGTTGAGTTATTTTGATATTTGTCAAATTTTTAGATAATAATATGTAAATCGATATGTCTCACATTAAATTATATGTTTTAATTAATGTTGTAATGATTATTTGAGTTCAGTGTCTAAAATACTTGTAAATGTTTAATATATTCATACAAGTGATAAAATATTTTTTTTATACTTGTGATTATTAACTACGATGCTTGTGTATTTATAAATAAATTGAATTCAAATTAAGATTTTATTGGCATATAAATTAACATCAAATAATTACAACATGAAAAAGGGTGGGACAAAGAAAGCGAGTCCATTTTAGCTATAAGGGGCCATACAAGTTTCCAAGGACCATACACTAACCTTCTAGATTGTCAATCATTAGTGCACATTCCGTACATGTTCTCAAAATGATGGGAATCCACAAACAAAGAATATGAAAGCAAGAGGAAGTTGGGAGAAGGATAAAAACCAATTTAAAGTATAAAACATACCAATAATACCTAATTTAAACCAATAATCGATAAGTAAACAAATATCCTAAAATTATACAATTTAAAGACTAATAAATATATAGGGGTCATTTTTAGGTATCTACATTTTTTTCTACTTTGATGTGTAGACATATACATATTATAGTAAAGGAAAACATATTTGTATGCCTAGAGTTTTGGAACCAAATTTCATGTACCTAAGAATCTATAGAAATATTCTTTCTTTTTCGACATGTATGGATAAGTGCATCATGATGATGATGATGATGATGATGATGATGATGATGATGATGATGATGATGATGATGATGATGATGATGATGATGAACTAAATCTAGAGAAAAAAAAGTGATATACCTATTTGGTAGTAAATAGTTTGGAGTTAGGCACCGTAGTAGATTTGATCATCCACACTTGTTTCAAGCCCTATAAACTAGATTATGAATACAAACTTTTTGGTAATATTTGTAAGTAAAAGCTAGATAAAATTCTAAGTACAATCCTAGATAAATATAATGTAATATCAATGTGAATTAAAGTTATTAACCTTTATCATATATGGACCTCCACGTCTGAATAAAATATGAATCATTAGAAATTAGAGTTAGGCACCTTGTTAGTCACAAGCTTCCCAATTCATCCATTAAATATGGTAATATATATACCTTAATATGTATCTCAATATGACGAGTCAGATATATGCCCTTTTTGAAATTTTAAATAAACATGTGAAGCTCACTTCTTTAAATAAAGAAATCAGATGCACCATATGTAAAATAAGATATGAAATTGTTAGTGTATAATATATAATGATATAACCTTGGAAGCATGTATGTTATGACATGTTATAAATAAGTTATCCCATATTGGTCACTTATATAAAAAATCTAACATCAAAATAGTATTCCCCAATGCAGGCTCAAGATATAACCAATATAACATCATCATCATAAGACATAGGAATGTAAAACATGAGTATAAGATTTTTATACCAATGGACGCATGACATGAATCATAACAACATATGCAAGTGGAAAAGACATTGTACATGATGTAGATCATGGCATAATAAAATACGCCTGACACCTAGGTAAGATATCATAACATAATACATGTTTATTATGTGAAGTACTAAGAAAATACTTTAGACATTAAGATCACATTAGGAAGGTAATATAGTAGAAGACATGTCAAATATATGACCAATAACAAGGTAAACACTTAAGATACTAGACTCACACTAAGCACACGAAGGCACATAATATAGTAAAGCTGCATTTTAAGCACATACAAGACATATTAATACATAGAAATCACATCAAACACAATAGAAACATATGTCAAATATATGACAAAACATAGAGTAATCATTTATAAAAATAAGAGCAAGGTAGGTATTTGAATGTACTTGAGGCATATAATAAACATAGAGTCACATATAATGTTTATTAGATACATAGATAATCATATCAAGAAGTAAATGTCAAGTCAAGCACACAAATAAGTATTTGCAGACACACTTCATATGAAAACACACTAGGAAAATGAGAACACACCTCTCTCATGAGAACACACCATGGACTTTAAAATACATTAAGATAGTAAGGTTTATTAAACCACAAACAAAATAGATTAGAGGCATAGAGCACTATATAAGTTTAAATAATAATAGTGTAAAAATAATCAATATTGAAAGAATAACCTAAATTTGAACAAAGATATGCCCATAGTTCCCATAGAGTTTTCCCAAGTGAGCATCCTTGATATGCCCCCAGCTTATTTTCTCTATGACTCATTAAGAAATAAACTTACATGTACCTTTAAAATCTCATCAATACCATATATTAAAAAGAAGTTAATTTATATCTCTATTTGTGTATGTGTGTTCAATGGCATGAAATAGCCACAAAGTCAACAATGTTTCAATCAAATTAGAAATGTAATAAATGACATAAAAAATAATTCATAGCATAAAATTTCATAATAGTTAACAAGCATGTGCAAGGCTAACCAATAATAAAGTTATAAATTATAAAATCATTATAACAAGCATTAGGTGAATCAAGTCTACATATGTGATGTTGAGGTACCTAAGAACCGAGCCAAGTCATCCTTTAAAGTGCTATCTTCCTTATTGGTAATGTTTATATTTGTATTATTTTCATATCCCTTGAGTTTTCTAATGACTATAGGTTGCATCCTGAACCATATTTTCAGCCATGTTTGTTCTTTATTGGAATAGACTTGTGGACTTGTACACCATGCTCTCTTACTTAAAGTATCAACCTTGATTCCTCACATGTTAGGTTGCCATTTTTCTCTTGTTTTGGTAGAAAACCTTTGTCTCTATGAATTTTAGTAACTTGACTCCAATATCCAAATTTTAGACATTGATGCTGAAAGAGTTATCAAAAAAATTCAGCCAAGATTCTCCAATGGCTCATTACCACAACCATTGATGCTTCAACATAGACATAAAATAAATCAATTAACAAAGCAAGATCAATTGTTCACACATAATGAGATATGTAAATTATTACAAAAGCATGTAAAAGTATAAATAAGCATCTAAAAGCATAATAAAGTATGTATATTATAATGAGAGCACTTGCTTAAATAGGTAAGGCAAAATAAATTACAAGCTAAACTAGCCAATGAGGGACTATACCCCACATAAGACAAAAATAGGTAAACACAAATACCTAGAGCCTAGCAAGTATGAGTAAGATACTCTAACACACCCTTCAAGTGAAGCTAAGAACTAATAATAAATGATGTCATGTGAAGTCATGTGTCCCTATAGACACCAATCCATCATGCCAAAGTACATGGATGTCGAGTCACTGTAACCATAAATTCAAAGTAGGAATGGTGCTAAATACGAGGATCACTGAACACAAACACTGAGATCTAAAGTACGAGGTAGAATGATGAACCCGAGGAAACATTGCTTGAACACCCTCTAATAAGATGGTTAAATGAGCACAAAGATTGGTGGGGATACCACACTGGTGTCACTATAAGAATCACCAAGAAGGCCATGAAGTCAAGTAACAAATCCTCATATAGGTTCTAAAAAATAAAGTACCTAAATAAGATACCCATGTACAAAATAATAATATAGAAAACACTCAAAAGTGCAAAATACATATAACTCTCATAAAGTGAAGAAAAAGGGAGCAAACCTGTAGGAAAAACTCCCCCCCAAAAGAGAGAAAATAAGAAGAGAGAGAGATAAAAATCCCATCAAAGATGATGTTGAATAAGTCCAAGTACTCATAATTCAGAAAAGGACTCAATCTGCATAAGTGGTTCAAATCCACTACTCGATCACAAAAATAACTAACACTGGGCTTCACCATAATAGCTTCAATCAAGAAGACTGTTAATGATGATTAAAGTATAAAAAAGTACATCATGTGCAAGGAATGCTCAACACCAAGAAGCATAATGTAAATCACCCCCCATACTATTGACTAGGTGGAGTGGAGCTCTCCAATGGCTTTACCATAGCCATTGATGCTTCAACATAGACTCAAAAGAAATCAATTGATAAAATAAGATCAATTGTTAACACATAATGAGATATGCAAAGTATTACAAAAGCATGTAAAAGAAAAAATAAGCATCTAAAATCATAATAAAGCATGTATATTATAATGAAAACACTTGCTTAAATAGACAAGGCAAAATAGAATACAAGCTAAACTAGTCAATATAGGACTAAACCCCACATAAGATAAAAATAGGTAAACACAAATACCTAGAGGCTAGAAAGCATGAGCAACATACTCTAACAAACACATGGTTGAGGTGATTGATTTATTTGATTTATCAAAGGTCCTCCAAGTAACACATTGTAAGATCCATTATTAGGCATCATATGGAATAATATTTTAATTACCTTTAGACCCAATCTAATGGTCAAGATAAGATAAACATAAGGCTCTCTACCAATACCATCATAGCTTATAACAATTATCAGTGGGTCAAGATAAGATAAATAAAAGGATCTCTACCAATACCATTATATCTTACATTAATTATCAATGTATGTTAAATCAATTATACTAATCCCAAGGCTATATAAATGCCTAATTGCATTTGTTTAAGCTTGATACATTATCAACCATTATGCCATATATGACTCTTATAGATAGTGGACCATTCTATGAGATATTGTTTGAAATATCACCCTCATTGATACATAATAGGGAGAGGCTTTCTTTCTTTGAATTGAATCAACTAAACCAATAAAACCATCAAGTGGGTGTGTTCAATAGTCCATTCACAAGTTATATGATTGTTTTATACCATATAGACATTTTTTTTATTTTGATTGATTTTTGTGACTTGGTGAAGTTACTAATCCGATCACGTTATTGCTTTTTAAAATCAATTGAATAAATAAATGCAAGGGGTTGTGATAATATTAATGTAATACATGGATGAGTAGGTACTAGAACTCTAGGTGTTTTCACTTGAGATTGTATAATTTTCCATTTTGATAGCCCTTTATGGAATGCCTCATGTTGATCTTGGATGACTCAAAAGAAGTGCCTCGATTAGTAATAATTTTTAATTGTGAATAAAATTTATAAATTGATGTAATGTAAATGGGATTTCTCTCATTTGATTAAGCCAAGGGTGTCCAAGTAATGCATCATGTGTCTCATTATTCAGAAATGCATGAAACCACACTAGAAAAATCTTAGGACCTATGAAAATCCATACCCCCAAGAGGTGTTTGAGTAAGAATATTATAGCCTTTAATAATAGTGGTTTTACCATCTAAATGCTTTCGATTATATTGATGACTAGTAATAATTACATTGTGCACATGTTTAGACTTGGACCATTGTCAACCATATTTCTTTTTTGTTAAACTTGAATGTAAATCTATGAAATCTAGTATGAATAATGACCCATTGTTAGAATCATTTGTTGGAATATCATGGTCATAGAAAGTCATATAAAAAGTTTATTTACATGTATTCATGGCAATGCCTATGAACCATCTAAAATGCGATCATTATAAATTGTTGAATATTTTTTCGAGGTATCATATTAACATCATATTATTTTTTAGTATTTTGAGTAGCATGATTTGGAATAGAATTGGTAAAGATTTTCAACTGTTGATTGAGCTAATCAATAGATTCATTCAATTTACTAATTTGGAATGGAATTGGTAAAGATTTTCAATTTTTGATTTGGTTGAGCAACAGATTCTAATTCAATTTAATAATGTGTCCTTTCACTTTTATTTAGTTGTTATCAATCAAATCTTCAATATTATGTCTTGGTGAGAAACATTTGTTGGTAGCATGACATTAAGCTTTATGATAATCATAATTTGCATTAACAACTTAATTCATAGGTAAATGTTGAGAGGAGTCAAACTCATGTTGAGGAGGTAAAGACATCATATTGCTTTCAATACTTAATTAAATCACTTAGTGAGGACTCTTCTCTAACCATGTGAATTGTCTTTGTTCTTGAGGTGAGAGGAAAATAATTTTAGGTGGTTAAGATATTACATTAACTATATTCTTGGTCTCATTCTTAGCTTGAAAATTGGTATCATTAGTCTTATCTTAAATGTTATTGTACCTTGATATTTAGTTTTACTAGAGGTAGGAGTAATAGTACCATATTTAAACATGTTTTCATCTATAGGCTTGATCTCATAGATCTTAATCGTATCAAAAAAGTTCATTGAAAGATCAATATGTGCTAAAAATAGCTTTTCACATAGAAAGTTGAAGCAAAATTTGACCGTAAATACTTTGTAATTCACTATTAATAAATTGGTGAGTCATCTCTATAAGGATTATTTTGAATTTAAGTGCATACTCACTAATAGGCTCTTTAAATCATTGTTTAAGTTGCATTGGCTAAGAAGATGTGACCTTTTGGCTAATTTTAATTGAAAAATGAGATAAGAAACTACTGGCAAAAGATTGAAGTAATGTATGGAACTCGATACTAAAACTAAAGCCAATCCATGGTATAATTATTAATACTTATACAAAAGATTTTGGAAGGAATATTTCATATAATTTGGACTCATGCCCACTAAAGTGGAATGGAGAAAATTTTCTCCAAAATAATTTTCTTTTGTTCCAAATAAAATGGACTATTTCAAACCATTTGGGCCATAGATCATTTTGAATGAATTGGACTATTTTGAATAATTTGGACTTATACCCCATAAAGTGGAGTGGAGAAAATTTTCTCCAAAAAATAAATTTCATATATTCTAAATAAATTGGAGTGATAATTTAGAAATAGATCATTTCAAAAAATTGGGCTATTTTAAATAAAATGGACTTATACCCACTAAAGTGGAGTGAAGAGAATTTTCTCCAAAAATAAATTTGTTATATTCAAAATAAATTGGATTGTTTCAAAGCATTTGCACATAGATCATTTTGAGCAAATAAGACTATTTTGAATGATTTTGAATAAATGGAGTGATTTAGAAGAAGATTTTATCCAAAAATAAATTTTGTTTATTCCAAATAAATTAGACTGTTTCAAACCAATTGAGCATAGATCATTTCAATTAAATTGGGCTATTTTAAATAATTTGAAATTATAACCACTAAAGTGGAGTGGAGAATATTTTCTCCATAAATATGTTATCTATATTCCAAATAAATTGAATTATTTCAAACCATTTGGGAGAAGATCATTTTTAATAGATTGGACTATTTTGAACTCATGACACCCTTCTAGGCCTTCATATTGATCATTGATCCTTTGAAGTAGCTTTCGTTGTTGGGACACGTGGCACCGTTTGAATGGTTAAATTATGAATGAAAACATATTAAGAAATCTAGTTCATCTACATAATAAAATATCCTAACAATTGTTTGTTGTTTATTGGGAAGATCTTTTGAATAAGCAAGTGTCAATATACTAATTTAATAATTTCAAGGAATCTCCAACTATAAATCAAATTGCACTAATAACAAGAGAAAAATAATTCTAAATTAGAATCGATTATTTTGAAATTAATTGAACTATTTTTTAAATAATTTAGAATTTATTTGTATGAAATTTAAGATAATGTTTATTACTAGAATTATAGTTTATAATCAATAAATAAACTTGAAAGAATCAGGTGAAGTTACATCTTTCTAAACATTGGTTCATAGTTGTTGGCATGGATTTTTTACTTTCTCCCAAGAATGTGATTATTGATGTCATTTTGATTCTCCAATCCTTTTCATCTTTCTGACTTCCATTTTCAGTATATCTACTTGACGTAACATAACTCATTTTAATTTTTGATTTGTAAAACAATTATGAGAATTACAATCAATGAACAACATGTTGGCAATTAAATAATCATCTCCAAAGGTCCCTTTAAAAATAAATTCATCCAATTTATTTATGTTTATATTGAATGGCTTAGAGTTTTTTTCCCCCAAACAAACATGAAATTTAAACTTATGTAACCCATGGCTTGAATGAGTATTTTCAAATGATTGTCCTCTATCATTGACCAAATGCCAACGTGAGAAAAAGACTGCAGTACTCCCTTAAAAATTTCATTGGAATTATCTCAAATGTATTATGACATATTTTTAATTTTATTATCTTATTTTTTCCCATATCATGCATTTGCATATCTTTTGTTTTATGCACAACAAATAATAAATCATCCAACCCCAAAATCAATAGTTTTTTAGAAGTTGGTTTTAGCTCCTCCTTTAAAATGTCTATAATTTGTTAAAAAAGAAATGAATCATTTATTAAAAATATTATATTATAATAGTATAACATTAAAATTTTCTAATAAAATGTTTTACATGTTACTAGACTAGTTGTTGATACGATTTTGATTTACATTTCTTATTGTAACATAAAACATAATGCATTTCATTTTATTCATTTCTTTTGCATTTATTTAAATCTTATAAATATTCATATAAACACATATAAAAAAAGTACATGCTCAAGCACATTGTAACTATAATAGTCATTATACATGGATGTACCATTTCTATTACCAGTTTTATAACACACCTATGCATATAAAAGTTCATATTGAATCCTTATAACTTAAGCATGAATGTATCATAATCTGAATCAGTAATGAAAGTATCAATTGTTCTTATGCATACCAATACATATTTATATGTTTATGCAACCCATCATAGCAAACAAAATAGGATTTACTCTTCTAAATCGTAGTTCACTATCAATAAATTCAAATGAATATAATACACCTTAATAGTTTGACCCCCTTCATATACTTCCAATAAGACACATCAAATTAAAAATTGTTTGAATCAATAGCAATATAATTGTGTCTAACACAATATACTTTATTATTTTTTCTTGATAAAGAACACATGGATACTCTACATCAAAATTTATTGTATTGAAGACATAGTATAAAACATATTGTGTTATTTTAAAATGGGTAAATTAAACATATAAACAACATTGTAATGGGTAAATTAAACTTGTAAACAACATTTCAATGGGTAAATACAACCACATTCAGTATACACAACAATAAAATGAACCACACTTCCAAATCCCAAGTTGGTGCAAGTCTATATTTTATTGTCTTCTAAAATCTCCTACCAATGAAGAAAAATTCAATTATAATGTGTTTAAATAAATAAAAATAATTAATATATTCTAGAACTGTATGAAATTGTATAATTACGTAATTATTGAAAGGGGTTTTCACCTTTTTTTGCCTTTTTGTAGTTTGTATGGGTGCACTCTTTCATTGAAGCTTTGGTTATTTATTCCCTACAAGATATTATATAATGTAGTAGCTAAAATTATCATTAATAATCAATTGATTTGATATTTGTATTTTAAAAATGTGTCATGTTGTAAAGTTTTACCTTGTGTTGTTTTTATGGAGGCACCAACCTAAAAATTTATGTCATGGGTTGTGTTATAGACACAAAGTGATAGAACTGCATTGTGAATTGTTTTAATTCTAATATAAATAGATGAAGAAATATTTTATCAGTACTATGAATCATTGATAAATAAAAAATCTTATAATTGAAAAAATATTCATGATCTTATTATGTTACCTTCTTCAACTTGCGATGTGTCATGTTCATTGATATGATTTTTCATTAATATTGTTTCTTCACTTGCATGCAATGCCATTGGTGCTACACACCAAAATATTTATAAGATGTTAGGTTTGAAAAATAAATCATACACATTGAAATATTGTTAAGATGTTATATTTATAAAATGAAGCATGATTATAAAATAAATTAAAAATGTTATGCACCTAGTACTGATCGAAGCAGTTGTTCTTGTATTGGTTGCTCTGAATTTGTCAAACAAATTTGAAATTGAACATTAAAAATCATTTTTTCTTCAATTTATATAATGCAATATAAATTTCTTTGCAATTTTGTAAGAGCACACACTGATCCAGCTTCTGTATATACCCATAGCACATCACATGCATCCTGATCATGAAAAGTAGAGATAAGTGTCACCTAAAAGATGGTATCTAGTTCATTTTTGAATGGACTTCCTATTTTTTGCAAGCCAATCATTTGAAATGTTGGTACATCTTTGTAGATGTCAAAAATGTCCTCTAATCTACTTTATTGTGAATGGAGGTAGAAATCTTGCAACTAAAAATGAGTTAGATCCTGACAAAAATTGATACCTATAATATGTGTCCAAATGAATCCATAACAATTTAGACCCCATAGAATGACACCTGTATCTTGCATGTAAAATAAATCACCAACACAGATTCTTGATAGAGGTCTGAATGGCAAGATAATGTTCTAGTTTGTGGATGATGAATATATTGAAGGTCTCGACAATAAATTTTTCAATCAATACCTAAAAAAAAAGGCAAAGATGTTCTTCCTTAAAAACTTTAGTGAGATTTAGAAGATCAATAATTATCAAATCAATGTTCAAACCAAGAATGAACATTTCACTAAAATCTTTTAAAATGGATGGCCAAAAGGGCCCCATAATGGTAGCTAAATCTTTTTGTATTTGTCTTGAGAAGTTGACCTCCATCATTATATAGATAAATTTTCAATATGCTTAATGAAAATTGAGATAATGCTTCCAGACCTTTTTTGTTTTTTGAAATACCTTGATTAAGGACACATAAATCATCAATCCTTTTCGCAAAAAAATTATAATTCTCCATTACCTCTTCAAGAGTGATTGTTTGGTTTGGTGGTAGTGTCGTATCATGGTTCCTAAAATAATATACAATTTTTAATAATATGTTACTTTTCAACTTCACTTTTTTGCACCAATTATCCATGCTATTGTACGTAGGAGTTTTTAAGAAGGAAATAGACCCTTTTTCCAATAAATCTGCTAGTTCTACTTTTTATTTGTCTAAAAACCCTTTAATATTTATAAGTACTATTGTACCAATCAAATTTAAATCTTGTTTATCTGAACTATGTAAAGTAACACTTTCAAACAAATCAAACGCTTTATTAAAACAATCCCAAATGGGTTGTTATATGGAAAGAAGTTATTTTCTCTCATGCAGTTATTGTGGTAAATAGTTCATTTGTGTGAACAACTATTTATCCTGTTCGTGTATTTCTTCCATTTTTTTCTTGTTATTTCAAGATTCTTCCAGCCTCTCAATTTGATAAGGTCATGTGCAGATCGAAATCTTTCTATAAATGAAGCCTTATAAATTATTTCATTGGCTTTATTATATTGATTACATATTTTATGCACAATATGGAATGGAGTACAAGTTTTCAGAAATCTTTCCCTTCTAACACAACATTTATTTTTAAATGATTGTGAATTGTATTCCTCCTCTAAAAGAATTATCTATTGTGTTGTAATTGTGTGTTGACCATCTTTAGTTTTGAACCTTACGGTTTTTTTATCCATCATATCTTCTAGGACTTCCTTTGATTCAATAAAATAGTCAAGGTTGCTTGGATCAAAAAGAATTAACAAAGCATCCTTCATTGGAACTTCATTATGTTTTACAAATGAATGAATTATATCATTCACCCCTCTTTCATTGAGATTTCTTATTTTGATATTTGCATCCCCCAATTCATAGATCCCTACAGGAATGTTCAAGGTGTAGTTGCTAGAGGAAATATACCATCTACAGAATTCATTGTGTGTCTCATTAGAAGTTTGTGTCAACAAAAGTGTTCCAACATTTTGTTTTATCTTATTTTTCTCCACTGGTGTGAGTGCTTGTATGGCTCTTTCAAATTTGCATAAAAATATGTTTCCCTTGCTTGTCTTGTTTTCTTCAATGTTTTTTCTCTCATGTCTGTAGGGTATCTTAAATACATGTTTGCATGGTGGCAAGTAGAAGAAGTTGTTTCCCCTTGTTCATGTTTTTATTTCAACATGTTTTGTATTCTAATGACCAAATTATCTCTATCTATCAACCCAAATATTTGAAGGTTATCATAGCTATTCAAATGAAACCCAAATGTTTCACAAGAAGGATAAATTTAATTTTTGTCAACTCTATTTTACTGGATGTAAGTTTATTGAAATTAACTGTAGCTCAATGGAGAATTTCTTCTTATCCATTCCATACTTCTAGTTGGAATTGAAGGGCATCTTCAAGTTCATCCTTATCATAAGTCAGGATTATTCCAATCAAAGAAGAATCTTTTCTAGATGTAGTGCTAAACAAGTATATATTTGGATGCATGTTTGGTGGACTAAACAACTAAAAATACCAATTAGTAAGAGGAATTTTGTCATCACCATAAAATGGAAGATGTTAATGTGGATTTAATTTTACTTTTGGAATTTTATACTGTACTCTATCCAAACTCTCTCAAAGTGAGGCCTTCTTCTTCCTTTTATCCAAATTCTCTTCAAGTGAGGCCGCCTTCTTTCTTTTAAGTGTGGTAATTCTTTTTCTGCCTAAAGACATTCTGTAAAGCAATTGAAATGATTTAAATATTGATGTTTTTTAAAATAAAAGTTGAATATTACATCGGTGCATGAATTTTTTTTGTTTGAGTAGTGATTAAATGTATGTTAATTCTAAAATACATATACAAACTTCATAATATATACATTAACTCACACTTTAACTAATAAGGTATGTCCAAATTGAAAATAAATTATGTGCACCAGTGAATATAATCTGATGGGCAAAGGAATCCACAAACATTTATTTCAAAGGAGAAAGATGAGGGGAATTATGTTTCTAATATGTGTCAAAATTCCCATCAACAAGTACATTCAAGGTATTTCCTAGGAGATACATTTCAATCATTCACAAAAGTGAATTTTAAGTCCTCTTGTGCACATGCTCTTTCTACCTCAATCCAATTTAGTAATTTTTTCCTTGATGATCCTTTTAATATCTTCAAAGTATCTCTTAGGACATACCTTCAAGTTACTCATGAAGGTATTAGAAGGCCCTTAAAGGAATATCCTATTGGATACCTCGAGTATGAACTTGCCTAGAGTTATTGAGGTTTGTAATTTCTTCAAGGTATCTCCTAGGAGATACTTCAAGTTACCCATGAAGGAATATCCTAATCAATATTGTTGATGCCTAAAACTCTCACTCTCAGTGAAAAGTTTCCTATGGAAATATTTATAGATGCAAGATGAAATTACGATTGCTAAGGTTGTAGAATACAAAAATGCTAACTACTACTATCCTAGTCTATTACAATGGATATCCATAAAAATTAAAATGCAAAGAAATAAAATGATCACTAGTTTCCCTTTACAAAATAAATGAGCTCTTTTTAATAGGCAAGGTGATTTTTGAAAGAAGAGACACGTGGAGATTCCATCTCTATGTCCATGATCTTACTACCATTGTAACTAAAATGAGGTCTTGGGCTCATGATTGTAACTAGCCTCCAGATCAACTGCATTGTTTTGTTAAGACCACTGCACTTGGGAGAAGTGAGGTGGTGTGACATGTCTACTCTTGGAGATGTCCCACTTACACTATCATCCAATGGCACTTCTTTAAATACTGACAAACTAACATAGCTCTAAGGCAAGCATGAAGATGACACATGTTACATAGGTGCTTATTTGGAGTAGTTGGGTACTTTTTTGGTGAGGTTAATCGCAAAAATGCCATGTGTCAAAGGTAAATGAAAGTTGGGACCTTGTAAAAATTATGAAAGGGGGCCTAGAGAAGAAACACCTAAAGGTGATCCACTAGAAGGTGCTAAGGAACTGTGTCGATATCAAGTGAACCCAAAGAAAGAAATGAACTACTCTAAAAATGAACTAAAAGTCAAGTGAATGACCATAAGAGAATGTTGCATTTGGTCATAAAATGACTGCATGTGAGCTTGGGCATAATCCTTGGCTTGTTTTCCCCTTTTCTTTTGTAGTTGGACCTTTCAAGCTACCCTTGTTACATCCACCTACTACTGGAATTAGTGTGGTGCTTGAATGATCTCTCTTACAAAAGGGGTCCCTTATGAAAGCATGAATGGGATAGCAAATTACTGTTGTGAAGCAGTGGTCATTGCACCTATGGAGGTGAATGAATGAAAGTGAAGGGTTAAAGGGGAGAAATATGGGAGTCTATAGGGCAATGTAAATGGGGATTGCATCACTAAAGATGAAGGTGGGGGAGTGATAAAAGGGATGTGGGAGGAGATATGTATAACAAAAGAGAAAGGGTCAAACCCGATGATAGGTCGATTGAATGAGGAGGATATTAGGCCAAAGTGGTATCAGGTTGAGTAGTGAAAGGTACTAAAACCTATAGAGAGGATACTTGGGTAGATGATGAAGTGACAAGGGAATCCATAGTGCTTGGTTGGGTAGTAAATAATGTCATAACCTATTACAGAGCTGTAAAGGGGGATATGGTAGTAGAGAAAGATGTAGAGGTGGAAATTAAGGGATCTACAAAGTGAATCTTGTTTTGGGGGGAATTTGGTAGAGGGATAGAAATGGGTTCCTTAGTGTGCTTGAGCTAGGATGACCCAGCTGTGAGGTGCCTAGTGGTATCCTACTATTATTGTGGGGTTGAGGGATTTAAAGGCATGGGAGTCAGCCATGTTAAAGGCTCCTGGGTGGTCAATACCTCCAGTTCTTTTGCTTCTACTTCTGGGGATGTATCTCATGCTTCTTCCATGGGAGTGTCTTTTTATTCTTTATCCCCCCCATCTTGACCTCGGGAGTAGATTCTTCCTTAGACCCAACCTCTTCTAGGTGAAACTCATCCTAGAGCTTCTTGAACTTCTCATCTTGGTTATCATCATACAAGGCCTTGGATGGTTTATTGGTTTCAAACTTATATTTTATAAAGATGGCTTTCTTCTCCATGCTCCAAGTTAATTGGGTGAGCAAGCCCTTCATTCTCCTTGATAAATTTTGGGTCAGGTCATATTTTGAGGCCTTGTCATAAACAGACTCCCATAATTTAAGGGCATATTTTGACATTTGAACTAAGTTACATGATTTTGGGGGATGTCCTATGTGGGTGACTTCCTTTGCTCCAAGTAGAGTTGACATTAATTCTTGAGAGCACTGGAAGTCTTTAAATTGGTTATGTATCCTTTCAGATCATAGTTCCATCATTCATCTATCAAATCAAGCCCAAGTTATGCTAGCGTGGCCATGAGGAGCTGCCCCTAATGCCTTTTTTTCATTGTGATGCCACCCCTTATGAAGGGGACATCATATACACCTTTTTCTTCTTCTTGACCTTGTAGATAAGGTCTACCACATCAAGTTGGTGAGCTAGCTCAAGGGCTAAGGTTATGGCTATCAATATATAGGGAAGTCAAAAGGGATCTATTTTGAAACCATGTACTCATATGAAAGATAAGTGGGCTTTTCAGAACTAGTCAGCTAGGACTTTGTTGGTTGAGAGCCAAGCTTGTTGATAATTCATCATCCTAGAAGTGTCGGTCATTTAGTTGAGATCTATGAGAACTAGAGCTATGAACCACTCTAAAAACTCATATTAGTCCCTAATCTTTGATAGGAAATTAGTCCATACTATCATGGGGGCTACTACATGGGGAAAATTATCAGTATCAAATTTGTTAATCTAGATATACTTGGAAAAAAATGGGAATGTTGGTGTAGGATCAAGTGTTTAAGGAAGGATGAGTACCAAAAGGTACTCATTACTGATAAATTCTCTAGTTCATTCCTCATGTTATAATTAATGGCTTCAACAAAATTCATTCTGAATTCTTGCCCCTTTTCTTTTGATGTCAATAGGAAGACCACCCCCAATTAAAAGTCATAGATTTTGACATCTCTATCCATTCCTAGGATGAATGCTAGCATAGTCAGAGTATCTTTCAGATGCTATATGGGAAAGGTCAACTAGGGCATGAGTAGAGGAGGCATCTTGATGACCTCATAGTTGAGTAGAGTCTGAAGGAAACTTGCCTTATCCTTAACCTAGGAATACCAGACAAGTTGGAGGTTCTCGATGTTATAGATAATGGCTTTAGGGTCGTAAAGAAGCCAAAGCATCTCTTTGATATCATCTACACTAATTTTTACCCTTAAATGGGTATTACCAGTGATCACTCCAGTATCAGTGTCATATCTTCTTGAGTAGAGAGTAATAATCTCAGGGTATGGGTGTACTTAAGACACCATGTATTTTGGTAACATGCTTTCCCATAATCTGCATCTAAGGGTGTTATAATATTTCTTGCTTACCCTATCAAGCATTCAGGCATAAGTTCCCTCTCTCAATTTTTTTGGGCTTTAATCTAATTTCAAGTCAAATATATTATCTACAAAGTCAATTAATAAATCTTGATATCTTTAGGGTCCCTTGGTCACTAGGATGGTCTATCACACCTTCTCCTTTGCTTGAGTAGGGGTTGAAGCATAGGCTTTATCCATTATGTGCTTAAAGGTCGGATCTCCTTCACTACCTAAATTATGGGTTATTGGCTTTGAGAGATGCTTACCACTACCATATGAGGACATAGAGGCCTCCATATTTTTATATGTTTCAATGACCCTTTTCTACTTCTTCTTATTAGATTGGATTTATGGTTAATACCTCGTTCATCATGTCAACTCTCTTTCTTTCCTTCCCAATTGCTCAATGCTTTCTTTCAAATCAAAAAGTGTCAAGTGTTTGGCTTGAAAGGAGAAAAGGGATATTTATGTGTTATTACCACTGTTAGGTGTGTCCGTCATGGTATTTTTTTGGAAAGAGGTGCCCTCATAAATAATGGGGGTGGCACATAAGCTTGGAGAGCCATACACCAAATATTTATGGTGATCATCATGGGAATTTGTGCATGATAGAGTGTATGATATTATTAAGTAAGGTGTACAGATAACTATCTTTTAGAGAATGATTTTAGGGATTTGAGAGAATTGGAGGAAAGAATGCATGATGAATAGGTCAGCCACTTATGCCAATGACACTTATTTGTAAAAGTAAATAGCAAGGGGAAGGGAAAAAACAAAGAAAGATAGTTGATGACAAAAATTCCCTTCGATTCCCTTTCCCTGATGAGAAGTTCCCTTTAGTCCTTCTTAAAGTAACCTTTGAGATTTTTGAAATAACCCATCAAGTTTTTTTAAAGTACCCTTCGAGCTTTTTGAAAGCACCCTTCTAGATTTTTAAAAGTACCCTTCGATATTTTTGGAATGGGCCTTTGCCTTTGAGAATTTTGTTCCAGACCTTTCCCAGATGTGAAGTATGCTTCAAACATTCTAAAAGTGCCCTTCAGCCTTTTTTACAAAGAACCTTTGAGCTATTTGTCATTGTTTTCTTGGCCTATGAAATAATTCATCTGAGACAATTTCTACAAGACATTGATTTATTCAAACTATTTTTGTTCTAAGATCATTTTATCATGTTGAAAACTTTAATTTATGTTCCTGAGCCCTAACTTTAACATTTACTATTGTCTATAGGAACCAATCTCACTCACTACCAAGTGATATTTTCTAATTTGGAGATCATTCACACTTGTTTTGGTTGTACATGGACATGTCTTCAGATGATCATGGCTTTACCACTTCCAATGTTGCTTGTGTTTCTATATTATAGGTTTAATTGAATTTTATTTGGAAATTAACATTCTTAGGGTCTTTGTTCTTTAATGTTAAATTGATCTTTTATTAGATTTTGGTTGGTCAAATCATGATTAAATCTTAGCCTAATTTGTTTAGCCTAAAGTCCATTTTGTGGATTTTTCCTTCAAGGAACAAGTGTAATTTTCCTTTACATAGAAGGCACTACTGTGTTATATTTTTAAGGCCCTTATAATACCTTCAACATATATCCTAGGGGATACCTTTCAAACATGCACAAAGTGGATTTCCCCTTCAAGGTATCTATCTCTTAAGAGATACATTTCAAATTGAGACAAGAGTGGAATTTTCTTTTACATGGAAGGCACTACTATGTTATATTTTTAAGTCACCTATAATACCTTCAAAGTATCTCCCAGGAGATACCTTTCAAGCATAACAGTGGATTTCCACTTAAAGGTATTTCCTAGGAGATACCTTTCAAACAGGTGCAAGAGTGGATTTCTCTTTCAAGGAACAAGTGGAATTTTCCTTTACATGGAAGGCACTATTGGGTGATATTTTGAAGGCCCTTGTAATAATTTCAAGGTATCACCTAGGAGATACCTTTAAAACATGTGTAAAAGTGGATTTCCCCTACTATAGAAGTAAAAACAAAGCAACAATAGACAAGGACAATTTCCCACTCCAAATAACATAAAACATCACATCCTCTTCATTATAGATGGAGAGTGAATATATAATGCCACAAGGGGGCACACACAAAGCATCCTTTCACACCCATGAGATGTACAATATAGAAATTTCTAACTTTTGATATTTGTAGTCTATTATAATGGCAAATAAAAATATGATAACTTGAAAAAATGATATCAGAAAAATACTATAAATCATCCCACGATCTTGAGATGATCCCATGTGTTATTTTCTAGAGGTAAAAATCATCAGCTTAAAGTGTTTCAAAAGCTTTACTTGCAAGGAGTGACCCACATCTTCATCTAATGGTGTTATTCTAAGCTCTAACAACCCAACACTACTTTCAAGCAAGCATAGAGATAACATGCATCAATTTGTTTCTCTGGAGGGACTAGGGACTCCTTGGTGAGATTGAGTGTGGGGTGGCACGTGTCAAACTAGTGTTTATTTAAAGTGAGATGGAAGTCTCTTTAAGCTAAATGAGTGTTGGGATACCATGCATCAGAAGTGGATGAGGGTTAGGACATGTATAAAATTTAAAATCAAATTCAAAGATTAAAGAGGCCAAAAGGGGGGCCACTAGAAGGTGATAAGGAACTTCTAACTGTATAGTGAGTTCAAAGCTAGAAATGAACTGCTCCAGAAAAATAAATGTTGATTTTTGATTCATATTTCTTGGTGACTCGTAGGGATTTCTATAAAAAACATTGACACTCAAACCATAAAACTATTGAAATGTTTCCTACACGTATGGAGAAGTTCTCACATGCCAGTGTCAATTTTTCTACTTATTATTGCCCATTCTCTTGATCAAGTAGATCAAGTTCTGATTTGTAGACTCTACCAATCTATTTCCCTGTGGGTAGTAATTAGATGAAGTTTTCAATAAAATACCATTCTAAATCATGAATGAAAAATAAGAATTGAGACAGCAGGAAGAGGCTGGCACTTCACAAAAAAAATGGGGAAATGGGCTCAAAAATGAAAAGGGGTTGAAGGGGGAAAATCTAAGAGGCATTGATAAATTGCTTACTACTAAGTGAATTTGAGGTCATAACTTGAACTGATCCAAAATTATCAATTGTGGATTTACTATCCATAGTTTTTGGTAACTCATAGGGAAGTCTGCCTATGGATGGAAGAACCCAAAAAACTCTAGGCAGATTGACATTTACAACTTTTGTAGGGCCACCTACAAGGCTGCCCATTCTTCCTCCTTTGATTGGATCTTTTTATTCAAAGCCTCAAAGGCTCTATCCAAGTCAAATATCTCCTTAAATGAGATGTTCTCTAGGATTTCGATTTCCACCAATATCTAAAACTCTATCTAGGTGAGTGAGTGAAAAATCTTCTCCACTTCAAAAGCATTGCGCATTTGACCAAGGGCCATGAAAAAAGACTAGTCATTATGCTTTTGTTTGAGTAGTACCTAGAACTTATCCTCAAGGAGAACACTACTGTCTGTCAAGAAAGGAGAGTGGAGTCCTAACTGGACCAATTTTTCTATGCATCCCTTCTTTTATTGGACCACTTATTCTATGGCATTGAGGAATTCCTTGCATTTGTTTATTGCCTTAGTATAGCTTAGGAACTCATTCACCTTTACCACTACCTACCTTCATTCAACCACACCTACTATCTGTAAAGCCTCAAGAGAGGCACTGTAAAGCTTTAAGACTAGGCTTTGTGAGTCTAAGACCTTGGGGGTAATGAAGGTGATCATTTAGTTTACATATGAGCTCACCTGGGCTATCAGCTTATGTGCATCAACAATAGAAACAAGCATCACTTTCAGGCTTGCCACCATGACCTTAATCTATTTCAAGTAAGACTTGTACAGTTGTTGAATTAGGGGAAGGATTTTTGTACCTTGGGGTCAAGCAGTGAGGTCATTCTTTAGTCTCTTAATCTCTTAGTCCTTGACTAAAGAGTCTTATTGTGTCAAGTTATAGAGTATTTGGAGCATTCACTCTATGTCAAAGAGATTATCATAAATTATATCCAAATGTACCTTCACCTTTTATATTCTGGTTTCAGTAGCCATCCACTTATCAACCTTGACCTAAAATATTTCCATTATGATGTAATTTTGGAGGTCAATTTTTGCCTGGTTAAGGTCAATATATTTGGCTTTAGCCTCAACCTTGAGGCATTCATCCATGCCCTTAACCTTGATGAGTTCTTGATTAATTTTTTCCAATTAATGGGCTATCTTGATGAAGTTTGTAGTTACTGATCTCTATATTTCCTCTATAAACTTGACCTTGTTAGTGGGCTGGGCTTGTCTAAGGTTAAGCCTAACATCTTGGATGGTGTAATCCCCTAGTTGCATCTATCCTTGGGGCTTAATTACCTAAGGGGTTAGATGGGAAACCATGAGGGACTACTATTTGGGGTCATAAAATGATTACATGTGGGGTTGGGCTTCAATTTTGGCCCATTTTCCCCTCTTCTTTTCCATCTAGGCTACATAGGTTTCCCTCACTGTATCCATCTATTACTAAAATTGATCTGAAACTTGGATGATTTCACCTACAAAAGGACTTCCTTGATGCAGTGTAAATGGGATGTTTTTTTATTGTTATAAAGTAACAAACCCTACTCCTATGAGAGAAAGTAAATGAACAGTGAAAGATGAAGGTGAAAATTGTGGGAGCCCATGGGGTGGGGAGAACAGTGACTATGTGATGAGTGGGTATGAGGTGGATGATGATGGTAGGGGAGTGGGAAAAGGTATGAGGAAAGATATGGAAAATGTGGAAGAGAATGGGTCAAATCTAATAGTGGGTTGAGGTGATAAAGAGAAGATTATGGCTAATGAAGTGTCAGGTTAGGCGATGATAATTATTGTAACCTACAGTGGGGCTGTCAATGCTAAAAAAGGGTGATGAGAAGAGCCAAGACACTTAATTGGGTGGTAGTTATTACTGTAACTATGCAGGGGAAGGAGAAAGAGGTAAAAAGGAGAGGACTGATAAGTCAGGTCTTCTTTTATGGAGGGGCCATTTATGGGTTGAAAACTGGTACTTCAATCTACTTGAGTTGAGATGACCTAACCATGAGGTGCCTACGGGGAACCTATTTATACTACAGGTCCATGGCATAGGGGCAAGGATGATGGTCATGTCAGTTAGGGTTGGGCCACCGTGGATTTTACTTCTTTTAGGGTATCTTCCTCTTTATCATCCCTATACACCTCAATTTCTAGTGTGGACTCCCTTTCTATGATATATTTGTTCTCTTTTGGGTGGGCCTCATCCCATAACTCTTTAAATTTCTCATCCAGGGCATTTTCATACAAAGTAGTGTGTAGTCAGGTGAACTCATATCTATATTTTAGGAAGGAAGCCTTCTTATCTTCATTCCAACCCAAGGCATTTAGCTACTGATTCATTATCCTAAATACCTTCTTTGTCAAGTCAAAATATTGGACCTTATCATAAAAAGACTCCCATGGCTTGGGGACATGTTGAGAGATTAGGTCCAGGTCTACATAATTTTGAGGGAGATATTATGTGGGTAACATCATTTTCTCTATATATGGTTAGGTCTAATGCTCAGGTATGCTAGTAAGCTTTAATCCCACTATATATTCCATTGGGTCATAATCCCATTGATCATCTATCAAGTCTAGGCCTAACTCTTCCAACTTAGCTACGAGGAGACATTCTCGGTGCCTTTTCTACACTCTGATGTCATCCCTAAAAAAAGAATTTCATATAGCCCCTTTTTCTTCTTTCCTTCCCCATAAAGGGAGTCCACATTATTGATCTATAATGTTAACTCAAGGGTCAGGGTCCTATCAGTTTGCATACAAAGAATTCAAAAAGTCTCCACAAACCCATGTAGTCAAATGAATGATAAATGGTCCCCCTAAAACTATTCAACTAGAACCATATTACCTTTGATCTATGCTTGTTGTTCATTTTTCATCCAGGGATGACATCTTACCCATTGAGATCCATGAGAACTGGAACCATAAATAGCTTTGAGAACTCATAAAAGTCTATCGTGATTGATAGGACATGGGTCCAAATAATGATCCAGGCAATGATGTTGGGCAAAACATCCATGTCCATGGTTTTTAGTTAAAGATATTTATAGAAGAACTTAGAGTGCTAGTATAATATTAAGTTTATGAAGTAGATGGATACTAGAAGGTACTTGTTACCAAAAAAATTTGTAGTTCTTCTCTCATGGTGGAGGTGATGGCTTTGGTAAAATCCATCCAAAAAGTTTCCACATTATCTACCATGGTTATGAGAAATATCACTTCCAACTGGAATTCTTCAATGTTGGCATCAGCGTCCATTCCCAAGATGAACACTAGCATGTATAGGGTATCATTTATATGTTGTATGGGGAATGCCAATAAATTTAAGGGCATGAAAGGCACCTCTATGATCTTTTGGTCAATAAAGTATCCAAGAAAACATTCCCTATCTTCCACTTTGGAGTCCTCAATTCTTTGAAGGATCTCAATATTATAGATGATAGCATTAGGATCATATGGGAGTCTTAGCATTACTCTAATATTGTTTATGCTGATCTTGACCCTAAGGTGGGCACCTTCTATGATTGTATTAGTTAGGGCATCAAAATTTTTGATGCAAAGGGTGATGATCACAGGGCAAGGGTACACATAGGGCACCATGTGTTGTGCTAAGGGGTAGTCCAAAATTTTGCATCCAAAGGAGGGATACTCCTTCCTACTAATTTTATCAAGCTTTCAGGCATGATCACCCTCCATAAGTTTTTTAGGGTTGTGGGCCATGTTTGGATTGAAAATCTTATCTATTGAGTCAATCACCAAAGCTTTATCTTTATAGGTTCTCTTCATGGCTGACAAGGTATTGGTGACTTTCCCTTTTACTTGGGTAGGGGCCAAAGCATAGGATTTTCTCATGGTGTATGTAGGAGGAGGGGATCCTCTACTACTTGAGCTATGAGCTCTTTACTTTGATGGGTGCTTTAAGAGGATGTAGAAGCTTCAATTGCTAAAGAGGATGAAGATTGACTCTCAAGATAATTCTTTGCCTTTTCTAGGAAAATTGGGTTGACGCTTTTGCTAATTCATTTCAATTTTGAGGCTACCTTCTGATTGCTTCAATTGTTTGATGCTCTCTTCAAACACAAAAAAATGCAAGTGGTTACTTCTAGGTAGGAAAAGGTGGATTTATGCACTAGTTCCATAAATGGTAAGATCAATGCACACATTTGAAGCATTACCTTAGAATATATGTGATGATTCTTAAGGGGTATCATGCATAATAGATCATCTTGATATTAATGATAGGAAAATTAGGTAGATAACCATCTTTTAGAGAGTGTTTTGAACATGTTAAAAATAAAAATGGTGATCCCATAAATCACTTGTGTCAATGACACTTATTCAAAAAAGAAACAACAAATAAAGGAAAACAAGGGGGGAAATAATGATGAGGGAAAACACAACAAAGGAGAAATGAAACTATCTAATATATACAAGGAATGGTAGGAATTCAAATGAAATACTTCAAGCTAATTTCATTAATAGGGATCTCTAAGTCATTAACCTCTAAATATTCTAGTTTAAAAGCATTTCCCCATTGATCATTGATTTTGCAAAATGGTCCTTTCTTTAGAGAATCAAATTTCACATGTTACCCTCATTTAGTGGCCCTTTGGTCATATTTAAGGACTATGGACCCAGGTTTGAGACCTGGATTTGATGAGTAGGTCTAAAAAATTAGTTACCAAAATATTATCCTTTCAAGGCCCCTTGGTTTCATTCTCAGTATTTGGTAGGGTTGTAGGATTTTTTCATGGCATAATTAGGGGGAAGATTTCCTTTTCGAGGTATCTCCTAGGAGATACCTTACAAACAAGCACAAGAGTGGATTTTTCTTGTAAGGAATAAGTGGAATCTTCCTTTGTATGGAAGGCACTTCTGAAAGCTTTTGTAATACCTTCAATGTATCTCTTAGGATATACCTTTCAAACATGCACAAGACTGGATTTCTCCTTCAAGGTATCTCCTACGGGATACATTTAAAATAGGGACAAAAGTGAATTTTTCCTTCAAAGAACAAGTGTAATTTTCCTTTACATGGAAGGCATTACTGGGTGATATTTTGAGGTATCTCCTAAGAAGTACCTTTTAAACATGCACAAGAGTGGATTTCCCCTTCAAGAGAAATCATACGAGATACCTTTCAAATAGTGACAATAGTGGATTTATCCTTCAAGGAACAAATGGAATTTTCATGAAAGGCACTACTGGGTGATATTTTTAATGCCTTTATAATACCTTAAGGTGTCTCTTAAGAGATACCTTTTAAACATGCACAAGAGAACTCATATGAGATACCTTTCAAATAGTGACAATAGTGGATTTCTCCTTCCAGGAACAAATGGAATTTTCATAAAAGGCACTACTAGGTGATATTTTGAAGGCCTTTATAATACCTTAAGGTATCTCTTAGGATATACCTTTCAAACATGCACAAGACTAGATTTCTCCTTCAAGGTATCTCCTACGGGATACATTTAAAATAGGGAAAAAAGTGAATTTTTCCTTCAAAGAAAAAGTAATTTTCCTTTACATGGAAGGCATTACTGGGTGATATTTTGAGGTATCTCCTAAGAAGTACCTTTTAAACATGCACAAGAGTGGATTTCCCCTTCAAGAGAACTCATACAAGATACCTTTCAAATAGTGACAATAGTGGATTTCTCCTTCAAGGAACAAATGGAATTTTCATGAAAGGCACTACTGGGTGATATTTTGAAAGCCTTTATAATACCTTAAGGTATCTCCTAAGAAGTAAATTTTAAACATGCACAAGAGTGGATTTCCCCTTCAAGAGAATTCATATGAGATACCTTTCAAATAGGAACAAAAGTGAATTTTTCCTTTAAAGAACAAGTGTGATTTTCCTTTACATGGAAGGCATTACTAGGTGATATTTTGAGGTATCTCCAAAGAAATACCTTTTAAACATGCACAAGAGTGGATTTCCCCTTCAAGAGAACTCATACGAGATACCTTTCAAATAGGGACAAAAGTGAATTTTTCCTTCAAAGAACAAGTGTAATTTTCCTTTACATAGAAGGCATTATTGGGTGATATTTTGAGGTATCTCCTAAGAAGTACCTTTTAAACATGCACAAGAGTGGATTTTACCTTCAAGAGAACTCATACGAGATACCTTTCAAATAGGGACAAAAGTGAATTTTTCCTTCAAAGAACAAGTGTAATTTTCCTTTACATGGAAGGCATTACTAGGTGATATTTTGAGGTATCTCCTAAGAAGTACCTTTTAAACATGCACAAGAGTGGATTTCCCATTCAAGAGAACTCATACAAGATACCTTTCAAATAGTGATAATAGTGGATTTCTCCTTCAAGGAACAAATGGAATTTTCACGAAAGGCACTACTAGGTGATATTTTGAAGGCCTTTATAATACCTCAAGGTATCTCTTAGGAGATACCTTTTAAACATGCACAAAAGTGGAGATACAAAAATTTCACTAGAGTAATTAGGCCCTTGTCATAAAAACACTTTAGTTCAAATAGGGGTTTGACCAAAATTTTAATAATAGAATAACTCATAACAAGAAGATGGAAGTGTTTCCCTAGATAAAATTGTCGAATTGCACCTTCAACGTGTTTTTATGACTGAGGTGAATAATTTCCTAAGGAACTGAATGAAGGACACATGTTTGTCTCAATGGAATTTTATGACCATTCTTGGGTGTTAGGAGGATATAACACCCTTCCTTATTTGAAGAAAGGTGATACGAAGGTCAAATGTGACTAAGATCTGAGTTTACATCTAGGGTTGGACATGTGATGGGTTTTTGGGACTTTATAAATTTTGGGCCCTTTTTGAAGATTTCCCCACTTATCTTTAAGTGGGCAAGGCACAAAAAATCTCTAGGGCTCAAGTATCTAAAGCTACAAATAAAGTGATGCCATATGGTAGCTCCTTAAGATCTTTTAGAATTCAAGCCATTTTTGAAATTTGCCTCACTTACTCTTAATGGATAAATTTGAAAAGGTCCCCAAAGGCCCGAGTGCCCTGATTTTACAAGTTAAATAAAGAGACATGGAATTATTATGTCTTGTAAAGAGTTCAGGACATATTACACCACTCCACTAGAGGAAAAGTAATGAGTGAAAAAGGTGCAAAAGCCCCTAAGGGCTTGAAAAGGTACCATGACATATCCTTCACTCATATGGATCCATGTATTGCAAGGTAGATCACCTGACATAAAATAAAGATTAGTACTTTCACTCTCTTTTTTTAAATGAAGCTTAAGCAATTAATGAGAGTAGGTGGTGAATAGTTGTTGTACTTCAAAGTATTAATGGCAACCCTAATCTTGAAATGCAAAAGATTATAACTAAAGTATTTTATTTCATTTACATCCACCCTTTGCATTCAAAACTTACATTTGTTCCTTCAAGTTATTTGTGTGTCCTAGCTATGTGCAATGTGAGGACGTGATTACAATTATTCCTTTAAGTATTTTTAGCTTTTATTTTGTGCCACCTTCTAGATTAATAGTAATTGTTCTTTTATCTCCCTATCTTTTGATTTTTGAGAGGATTTAAAAGGTGTTGTGAGGGTTGTTTGAGTGAATATTTCATCAAAATTTGAAGTATAACATTAGAAACCTAGAGTAGAAATGTTGACATACTCAACTCCTATAAAGAGCACCATTGTCTCTGTCTTGGATGGGATTAAGGATACAGATGTCATGGGAATAAATTTTATGGTCCTATTGAATGCCTTGTAGTGGTTAGAACCCCTCAAGTAGTATCTAATGTTGTCATGAGCTACATCTCCCCTACGATAGCATTGTCTTTGGCTATCCCATACCCATGTGCTTGAGTGTACCAACTAGACACTAGGACCATTTTTTATGGTATCTATTCAGTTGTCTACTCTTTCACCCCTATGGCCCTCAATACCATGCTTGGGATTCCTCTTTAGCCTGAAATAATTACACTCACCATGGATGAATGCTAGGAATACATGGAGAATAATGATAAGGCAATTTAAAACATTGTCAATACTTGTTGGTTGGCCAAGAAGAAACATAAGGCCTCTAGGATGTCTAAGAGTTTGAATCTGGGGAAATTCAAAAAATTGCCCTAGTATGTTATTTTCATGGCTTCTAGGGTTTATGGGATACCCATTGTGGAAAAATTTGAGCCATGGATGTTCCTGATCCTAGTATGTGTATTATACAAGTAGAAGAAGCTAGACTAGGCCACTATCCTTAGTAATAATCTACATAGGCAAATGATGTAGCTCTAAGATATAATTCTTTCAAAAGAGGAATTTAATGGTACATTCAACATGTCCTATTATTTAATGTATATCGTGGTGCATAACAAAACATTCCAGAGGCTCATTAGGAACCCCAATGGAATAAGAATTTATGAGATATACCTAGAAATCACCATGGATGCTTTCAAGAACTTTTATAGGGTGTATAATTACTTCTTCAACATCATGATGAGTGTCTTATTTCCTTTAAGAGACATTAATAGAATATTCAATGTAGTAAGGGAGGTAATTGAGAAATATAGAACCTCTTATATTCAATTCAGGATATTCACATATATCTGGGTAAGTGGTTACTCAGGGTGCCTGCACAAATTGCTAAGGTTCATGGATGATAAATTGGTAGTAATGAATCTAAATCGATAGATGGTGCCTCCACATGAAATTATAGTGGCCAAGAAGATAAATAATCCCTTTAATTTCCCAGTCTAAATTGGATATTATTCATGCCCTTCTATTGCCAGAATGAAGGGATTAGAACAAGAAATGGGCTAGTACACAATTGATAAGATGTCACCCTGAGCCAATTATGATATTAAGTGGTTGGTGAATATGGTGACCAATGTGATTTTGCATCAATCAAACTATGGATACATTTGGTCCAATTATTCCACCAAGGAAGGCATCAAAAAATTGGACTACTTGAGGTAGTTCGACAGTGCAGGAGGTTATTGTGTACAATATTGCCCCCATCCCTAAGGATATGGTAGATGATAAGAAGATACTATGTCCACTATATAGTGAAAATAAAATTAAAGCCTAGGATATCTCATAGGTGGACTTTAGTAAGGATCAAAATGATTACATCCCCTGGTGAGCCTTTCAAATCATGAGAAGAACCTTCATGTGGCTAAAGGAAAATAGGGTTGATCTTGGTGCTTATGACACCACTACCCTCCAAGAGTTTAGGTGAGTTAAGGAGTTAAGAGGTTTCCTCCAAAATTATAGTGGTGATCTTGTGGCTCCACCACTAGTAGTGAAAGATAAGGGCAAGCACAAGCTTAGTGATGTTGATTTCACTAAGGTGGTTGATATCGAATCAATAACAACAACACAATCTAAGGCTAGACTATCTTTTTCAAAGATAACAAGCCTAACATAAAATTGAGACAAAATTATTCATGGGAGGTTACATTGGCGAGTGCCACCCCCATATCCATTTCAGGAGAGGGATCCCAAATAATGACATTTATTCCAATGGTCATCCCCATGGCCAATCCAATGAATATTATGCTTTCTTCACCTATACAATAAGTAGTAGTTGCCCCTCCCCCAAAGATACACTAAAGGGAGAGAGGAGTGGAGGAATAAAGATAGCACCCCAAAAAAAGGAGAGTAAATAAGGCTCTACAACCTCTAAGTGGGTTCCTGACAAAGAGGAAGGATGACCAAACCTCATGTGCCCAGAGAGTAAGGGATATGAGTGATGATGATGATTCAGACGAAGGCATGCCCATCATTGAGGTGATGAAGAAGCAATTTTTATTCACTCCTCTGTAGGTAAAAATTAGGTAGATAACTCCAAGGGAAAGGCCCCAAACCCCAATAAAGGCCCCAGTGATGGGCCTATTTGCAGAAGAGGGACCAATAACAACACAAAACAAAGGTGATGAGAAATACATCCTAGCCTTAAATAATCCTTTGTCTTTAGATAATGTTGTACAATATGGTGTTGAGGTGGCTACATAAATTTGGGCCCCTCAAGAGAAAGAATCAGGTTCATCCAACATAGAGACATTCATTAATAATGTCATCACCCAACCACCAAGCTAAGGTAATCATGGTGGAACTGAATAATTAAACAAGTCTAGTGAAAGCGCTGAAGGAGACATGGTAGAGACCATTCAAGGTGACATCATTTTTGAGGTGGAAATTGAGCAAGGAGGCATAAAGGTGGTTCTAGAAGTATGAAAATATGTCCCTTCCCCTCCAAAGGTGTCAAGTCCAACATCGGAGGAAAAGGTTAGTGTGAAGGAAGGTGGGGGAGCAAACCTATAAATGGGTACTCCCACCCATATAGAAACAAATAAAGAATTTGATAATTCCAATAAGGATGTTGAATAGGGTGCTTTAGGATATGTCACTTAAATTTAAGTACCATGAAGCTTTCTCCCTTACATCAGGGTCCATGACCCAACACATAATGAAAGTCTTGAGGCTATAACTGGCAAAGAGGTGCTTGAAGGCAACAAGGATGTCACCATAACCTCATCCATGCCTGAGGCCTAGGAAAATAAATAAGGTGAAGAAAACACATAGCCTTCCATCTAATAAATAGAATATGGAATTTCAATGGATAAGTTACTCAAGGAACCTCATCAGCTCGAGTCAGAGTTTGATTTTTTCGAATAGATAAAGTTGAGCTTGGAAAAGGAGCATGGAGTAGATAAGGGTGGTGAGGCAAAAGAGAGTGATGAAGAGATTGAATAATTTATGTTGATACCCCTACTAAAACCTATAGCACTCCTACATCTAACACTCCAATGACACCACCCTTCACTATCTTGAGGCTGTCAACAATGTCTACCACTTCAATAGGATTCTAGACTAGACCCTTTCTTTGGGTTAAAGAGTGATCAAGAAAAAAAGAGACATTATGAGAAAAATAGGGGAGATTGACGTAATGAATATCACTTAGGAACATAAGGCCAAGCCCCCTAAAAAGGCCTGAATACATTCCAAGACCACCTTCACAACTATAGGATAAAGGAATGTAGAGATAGTCATCCCTCCTCTTGAGATGTTGAATAAGGATGATCCCCTCAAAATTTACACCCTCTATAGCTACAATTTAGGGGACCCATCAAGAAATGAGTTTAAATATAGATTACAAGTTTTGGCTAGCATGGTGGCCCACATGATGGATAAAGACAAGGAGACCATGGAGGAGTTGAAGGTAGAGAACTAGGCTATGATCTAACACTTGCAAAAGTTATTAAGTGAGCCTGAAGCAGTAAATCCAACTACCACCATAGCTCTAGGTCCCCTCCATCTCTCAACTCCAGTCGAATTGATTGTTTGAAGACTAAAGGATGGGCAACTGAAGATTGGCAACAAGACTTGGGCACTAGGGTAGAATAAATAATCCACTTGACAATTAAATACTTGAGTGATATAGTAGAAAATAAAAGAGAGTGTGATACCCAGATGTTTTCCTATGAGGCAAACACCAAGAAATGGGAGGAGGCTCAATGTAAGGTAGAAGATATATATAAGATGAGCACATATACCTTGATTGTGGAGAAGATCATTGCTCCAAATGATCATAAAAGGCCCAAAGAATATCAAATAACAATCAAGCATAATCTAATGATGCTCAAAGACAACATTTTTGATCTGAAAGGAGAAGAACAATCTCTCAAGACTATGGAAAGGGAGATAGATGTTACACTAATAAAGATGGTAAACCTTGATGGCACAAATGACTTGGGTGAGGATACAGTGTGTGCTACTCTAAAGAACCTCATTGATGCATCACAAGAATCCTTTGATGTCCATAAGATAAAGTAATTGGTGTCACTAGAGAAATCATGTGACCAACTCAAGGAACTCATTAGAGAGAAGCATACCATGATTTAGTGAACTACTACCTAGTTTGAAGAATATAGAGTCAAATTAAACTACCAAGTAGGCCTAGACCAAGGGATTCTCACCCCCATGCTCGAGGAATATATCAAATATAAAAATAGGTTGGTAAAGGATTCCATCATTCAGAACAATTCTAAAACCTAATTGAATATTTTAGTTTCTTTCGAGCTGGCACCACCTCTCCTTTCTTTTCACTTCCCTTTTCTTTTCTTTTCCATTTTCTTTTCTCATTTCCCACTAGGAAACCATAGTACTTCACCCAATAGTGGCACGTCCCTTTTGAGATAGTTTTTATAATCATGTACATAGGAAAGGGTTATTTTGTTTGTTGTGCAAGAATACAAAGGTTTGTTTTTTCTCTTATAGGGTTATCCTCCACATGGATAACAAGAAACATTATTCCTTAGTGGAGAATCAATTTTGTCTTTATCATCAAAACATGCACATAATCCTAGGAATAATGTTCATCATAAGGCCTCATAAACTCCAAGCCCACAAAGGAATCTTCTAGCTAGAGCACCTTTAAGAATATGCGAGGCTTAACTTGATTGTATAAGAAAATAGGGTGTGTCCCTTTACAAAGGTAAGTTAAAATTTTTGAGTCAAGAGATATAGCCTTGAAGAGTTCTCACTGGGTAACATTCTTGGTGCTAAATTGATTTCTATTTTAAAATCATTAGCAAGCTTTGAGAGCATCACATATGTCTCCCTTGTTACAAGATTTTCTCGCATAGCATATATTTGATATGTTGTCAATTACACATTGTACACATTTTTAGTTCAATTGTTAAATGAAATTTATTGATGGTTTTATCCTCTTTCTGTTGTTGAAGTGCAATGCCATGTTTTACATGCTTCATTGATTGGTGATATGATGTATTCATCTCTATGGTAATCAGTTATAGAGTATATATAGATTCTAAAATCCTTTATGCTTTGAGATTTGGAAATAGGGTGTTGATAGCCTTTTTTAGAGAATTTTTGGGCTCATAGATTGTCAGGAACCTAGAACAATAAACATGCTCTGATGCCTACTTAGTCAAGATCTTGCTCCCTCAATAAGAGCACAAATATGATTACTCTTGTATTAGCAACTAAACATGAAATTTAACCAGAATCAATAAGTAACTAGAAATATGAAACAACACAGGAATTGAGAGACAATACACAATTGTATTAATAATCACTCAGAAGAATATATAATAAGGAAGATGCCACTTCTTCCTCCACCTCAAAGGCTCGCCACACCTCAAGACCTTCTTCCCTCTCTCTCTTGGCCACAACAATCAACTCCAATATAGAATTGATGTTCACCTCTCCAACCAGTCAGTAACACGCTGCCAGTCTGTCAAGTACACAACCGTACTCCAAGTAGATCCCCTGCTCTCTGCTGCTACCTGTAAATCACTGGACCTTACCCACCATTGTAGATCTCCAAAAGAATCCATGCTCACCTACTGACTAAGATCATACAAACACAAAGAACCCTTTTGATTCTCCAAACCAGTACCCACCTTGGTACTGTGGCACTAGGAGGAACGCACCATTGCTCTCTTCTCTCTAAAGGAGCTTATTGCTCTCTTACTCTCTAGCTACAAGTTTACAATACAGCCCATGAGTCCATATATAGATCTCATGCTTACAATAATTATACTACCTTAATTACAATAATTAGACACGCAACTCAAGACTAAGACTAGCCTTTGACATGCAAACAAACAGTCCAAAAATAGACTCTCTGAGATCAACATGCAAACTGCCTATTCTTGCACAGGCTGTCGACATCGAATCCTCCATGACCGATGTCAACCAACTGGTAACCAACACCAGTTGCTTCCTCACTACCATCTGACTAACGTCAATTGATCAGATCGACATTGATTTCCCTGCAACGCATTCAGCAACTCTCTGTAACTCTGCATCCTCCGTAACTTCTCCTATTTACATCCTGGTGAAGCTTTTAGCTCCACAACCTAACAATCTCCCACTTGGAGATAAACAATTGCACATGTACATGTACCTATACATCATCTAAATTATTCCCTAGCTTGTATTCCTCTTCAAGATCAATCCTTAAGACCAACCACCACACAACCTGTGATGCTATGCCTGTCATTCAAGTAACCTGCCACATCCGAACCTACATATCCATGTAGTGAAGAACTTGACCCTGCATAACAAGAATCCCTACTGCTGATCCCACTGAATTGCCCTAAAATATTCCTTCCCCGAATTGGCTCCATACTTTCTGACAACTCCCACTGATTGGGAAAACTCAGGTCTACACTAGACCTCATGTGATTTCGAACCCTATTTCAAGCTAAGCTTGAACTGTCCAGCCCTTTGGTGTGCTTTCTGATTTTGCATCCTGCATCATGAACCCCGCCAACACCGTCTTCACATCAGCTCCCACTGGAGATAAAATCTTCATGTCTCTTATGCCAAAGAATTTTGTTGCTCCAAATTCTTCATGACACACCTCTGAACTAACCTTACCTTTAGCTCAGCAAAACCCTGTATCTCTGAACCTATAACTAGTATACCATTCACATACAGTAACAGAATAATGTTGCAATTATTATCCACTTGGTAAGACAAACATAATAGTTACACTGAGATTGACTGAAGCCATGCTTAGTCATCCACCTGTCAAACCTGTACCACTGTCATGTAGCTTCCTCAAGACCATATGCCTTGGCCTTCCATCTCACGTATCCATCCACTCTCTTCTTTAACTTGGGAATCCATTTCATCTCTTAGTGCTTACTTCCAGCTGACAACTCTACCAACAAACACATGTTTGGTTCTTCTCCAAGGACTCACACTCCTCATCCATGCCAAGCTCCCACTGTATCTGGATTCTACCTGCATTGCCTCTTCGCATCTTCTTGGCTCTAGACCATCAATAGGCAATATAAAGAAGGTGAATAATGAATATGAGGTTCACATACCCTTTCTGACCTCGACATGAGCGTTTGAGACCTGTTGACAGCTTGTTGTCCGCCCAATATCCGTTCCAGTGACCGATCTCGGCCATCTCCCAGTCTGCTCCTGACCGATGTCAGCTCCCTGTACTGACCTTGACTACCGACATCATTTCCCTGGCCGATGCCGGTATCCCTTCTACTGATGTCGGTTACTTCATGACTGACGTCAGTCTACCTTCTACCGATGTCAGTTACTGTCTGACTGATGCCGGTTCCTGTGTTCATCTATGAGTGATAACTTTTTACCTGCGAGCTCTCCATGGATCAAAATCTTAATCAAATCAACCCTGCTCTACTCAGAATAATTCAGTTCCCTCACCTGATCTTTGTCCGTCATCTCCTCCATGAACACCAAGGCTTTCTATTTCTTTAGCTTGTCAAAAACATCTGAGTTCTACTTCAAAACCTGCATTCTCCTTCTACATATGTGACTAAGCCTACGAAGCCACATCTCTGCAACAGAAGGTGAATCAGCAATATAAGTAGATAGATAAAGGATACCTACTTTCTTACCACCATCTAATTCAAGTGTATCCACTGTGAGAGTTACAGTGCATCTCCCATCACCCAAATTTCTTGAAAAAATTAGACTCATCTCCAATACTGGTACCTACATGACTTCCTTCAACCACTGTGTGTCATCCGTCTGCAATTTTAGCTTCACTTCCCCTTCGTCAATCATCTGACAAGGCTCTCCAACCCCTAAATAAATCTCTCCAAAGTCTCCAAAGACATACCTATGAAAAGATGCTCTATTTCGGGCTGCATGGAAAGAGGCAAAATAATCTGTAAACAAAGATTCCACTTTATCCAAAACATCCTGTGCAACATCACCTGCAACATATGCTTCTACGCACTGATCTTCTACCGACCAACAATCTCTTTTTACTTGCTCTTTCTTTCCATCAATCAGACCATTCGTGCTATTCAGTTTCTCCATTCGTAGCTTACTTTCTTCTGCCATTGCTATACTCCCACTCAATCTGAAACCTTTGCGAGTGACCTGTAATCAAAAACACTACCAGATCTGAAACCACCTATTAGTCAACCCAACCAAAAGCTCTGATACCACTTGTCAGGAACCTAGAACAATAAACATGCTCTGATGCCTACTTAGTCAGGATCTTGCTCCCTCAATAAGAGCACAAATATGATTACTCTTGTATTAGCAACTAAACACGAAATTTAACTAGAATCAATAAGTAACTAGAAATATGAAACAACACAGGAATTGAGAGACAATACACAATTGTATTAATAATCACTCAGAAGAATATACAATAAGGAAGATGCCACGTCTTCCTCCACCTCAAAGGCTAGCCACACCTTAAGACCTTCTTCCCTCTCTCTCTTGGTCACAACAATCAACTCCAATACAGAATTGATGTTCACCTCTCCAACCAGTCAGTAACACACTGCCAGTTCATCAAGTACACAACCGTACTCCAAGTAGATCCCCTGCTCTCTGTTGCTACCTACAAATCACTAGACCTTACTCACCATTGTAGATCTTCAAAAGAAGCCATGCTCACCTGCTGACTAAGATCATACAAACACAAAGAACCCTTTTGATTCTCCAAACCAGTACCCACCTTGGTAATGTGGCACTAGGAGGAACACACCATTGCTCTCTTCTCTCTGAAGGAGCTTATTGCTCTCTTACTCTCTAGCTACAAGTTTACAATACAGCCCATGAGTCCATATATAGATCTCATGCTTACAATAATTAGACAACCTTAATTACAATAATTAGACACGCAACTCAAGACTAAGACTAGCCTTTGACATGCAAACAAACAGTCCAAAAATAGACTCTCCAGGATCAACATGCAAACTACCTATTCTCGCACAAGCTGCCGACGTTGGCTCCTCCATGATCAATGTCGGCTGACTGGTAACCGACACTGGTTGCTTCCTCACTGCCATCTAACTAACGTCGGTTGATCAGACTAATGTCGGTTTCCCTGCAATGCATTTAGCAACTCTCTGCAACTCTGCATCCTCTGTAACTTCTCCTATTTGCATCCTGGTGAAGCTTTTAGCTCCACAACTTGACATAGATTCAACTATGAGGTGTTCTAGAAGGATATCATTCACGCATGCTTTCAAATTCATTTTTTCTAAGTCGGTGCTACATTTATAGGTAGAGGTGATATGTAAATTTACTCTAACTTGTTTGTGATCATATGTTAGCCCTCCACTTCTAATCTCTATTAACTAATAGTTTTTGTCCTACTTTGTTTCACCTTACATATAACACACCTTCTGCATATCCAAAGTGTTATTTGCCTACAAGCACATAAATATTATATAATCAAAATATGTTTATATTTTGTATATTAAATATTAGTATTATAATCTCTTATTAAACCCCTTATTATTAAAGATTATTTAGAATGGAAGTTGAAATCATATTCATATCTATCTTTAGTAACTTGTATCTAACCTAGAGCATTTTCTCATTCCGTGTGACAACCCTTGCTAGCTTGATTGAGCAAGTTTGGTTGTGTTTCAGTTAGATTTATATTTCATTGTGCTAATAATCCCCATGAAGATTGAGTTATAGAATCCATTCATGAGATTAAGATACCTCTTAGGTCCTCTCACCTCGATTCAAGTAGAGCCAGAAACAACATAGAACTGACCATATCCTTTGTAGGTGCCTCCTGATCATTTTCTATGTTTAATCCAGTCTTGATGTCAAACCCATCCCTGGCTAAAATGACATACTTAGTGATTTTTCCATCTTTGTTTGCCCTTTTATTCAAGTGTATAAGGTTGAGTGATAGATGTGTACAATTAGGAACCAACATAAGGTATCTCCTAGGAGATACCTTTAAAGCAGGCACAAGAATGGATTTCTACTGCAAGGAACAAGTGGAATTTTCATTTGCATGAAAGGCACTATTGAGTTATATTTTGAAAACTTTTGTAATACCTTCAAGGTGTCTCTTAGGATATACCTTTCAAATATGCACAAGAGTGGATTTCCCTTTCAAGGAATCTCCTTGGAGATACATTTCAAATAAGAACAAAAGTGGATTTCTCCTTCAAGGTACAAGTGCATTTTTCCTCTACATGGAAAGAACTATTGGGTGATATTTTTAAAGATTTGTAATACATTAAAGGTATCTCTTAGGAGATACCTTTTAAACATGCACAAGAGTGGATTTCTCCTTTAAGGTATCTCATACGAGATACCTTTCAAATAGACATAAGAGTGGATTTCTCCTTCAAGGAACAAGTATAATTTTACTTTACATAGAAGGCACTATTGGGTGATATTTGAAGTCATTTTTATTACCTTCAAGGTATCTCCTAAGAGATACCTTTCAAACATTCACAAGATTAGATTTCCCCTTCAAGGTATCTCTTAGGAGATACCTTTCAAATAGGCACAAGAGTAGATTTCTCTTGCACGGAATAAGTGGAATTTATTTTATATAAAAGACACTACTTGGTGAAATTTTCAAGGCCCCTTTAATACCTTCAATGTATATTATAGGAGATACCTTTCAAAGATGCACAAGATTCAATTTCCACTTCAATTTATCTCCTAAGAGATACATTTCAAATAGGGACAAGAGTTGATTTCTCCTTCAAAGAATAGGTGTAATTTTCCTTTACACAGAAAGCATTATTGGGTGATATTTTAAAGGCCCTTATAATACCTTCAAGTTATCTCCCAAGATATACCTTTCAAGCACAAGAGTGTATTTCCACTTCAAGGTATCTCATAAGAGATACCTTAAAAGCATAGGAGAGGAGATACCTTTCCACAGAAGGCACTACTGGGTGATATTTTGAAGGACCGTGTAATACCTTCAAGGTATCTTCTAGGAGATACCTTTCAAACATGCATAAAAGTGGATTTACCCTTAAAGTTATCTCTTGAAATACCTTTCAACTGAGCATAAAAGTGGATTCCCCATTCAAGGTATCAAAATTAAAATCCACCACTTGAGAGCTTGCTACAAATTAAGTGTTACCAAGTGGTGAGAAATAGATGAGTCATCACATAAAGTTGCATTCTAAGAATCTATGAGGCAATAAAAAGGTGCCATGTGTCCTAATTTTGATCCAACTAGACAACTTAGTCATATTCATGCCACGTGAGTACTTAGCTATATCTGAGGTGGTAGTCATGTGTTAAAAGGTGACAATCTTTAGCTTCAAAGCTAAAATTGATGACAAATCAAATTCAAATTAAAGCTAAACTAAATTCTAGAATGATTAATTGCTAAATGCAATAGTTCAAAGTTTGACAAGCTTACACCTTAATAGGGCATAAACCAGGATCAAAAATCAGCATTGCATTAATCAAGCTTGTCAAAAAGGTCTTATATGCATTCATCCCACATTAAGATAATATACGATCTTATCAATCAAAATTTGAAAGCCAAGTCAGAATAGGTCCCATTTCTCTATTCATATGGGACAAACTCTAGCTTATCCATTGCTTTCATCTAGAGCCCCCAAGTGGTTCTTTAGACAAGATAATGATTAAGCAAATGCACTTCGCTTCAAATACATACAAAAAAACCATTTATATAAAGTTATTTATTAATATATATATATATATGGTGCTAAATATATATAAGTTTTTTGTAATTAATTATATGTTTTATATATATAACATGCATTATACTTCTATATATAAAGGAAGTTTGAATGGACTACAGTTTTGCTCTAAAGTTTGAAGGTTCAACTTCGAAGACTAGTAACTTAGCTCTAGAGACTGATAGTTATGCTATCCACCTACATTATTGAGAATCAAAACAATGCCATTAGACCAACAATGCTGCAATCCATAATTTTATGTGATGATGTATTCAAAATATCTCCAAAATAATTGATGTGACGGTATTTTGTGGTGATGTTTCCAAATGGTCTTTCCAAACAAGATTGATGTAACTATGTTTTAAATAGAGGGTCTTTCAAAAATATTTGTTATGACACATATTTAAGTGTGATTATTACTCTTAATACTAACAATAATGACCTTTATGACACACATGACTACTTGATTGGATAAAACACCTTCCCATTATATGTCATATACTCTGAAGAGATAACCATAACTGCAACTATCATTCTTGTCATAATCACATCATATAACCTATTTTGATATTCATTTTTGCATTATCACTACTAGCAATTATTGTGTCATATATCTAACCTAATACTTCCCCTATTCCTTATGTGAATTCGAGCTCTGTGTTTTTATAGTATAGTTAAATTTGCAATTAAACAGTGCTTACTATGAAGATGGGTGAGAGAAAGAAAAAAAGTGAACCAAAATCCTCTGATGCATTGCTACAAGATGAAGTAGCCAGAGACATCTTTGAAACATCAGGTTAGTTAAATTTATTTAAAAAATTTTAGGGATTCCATGAAAAAAATTGCAAGAATTTTATGAGAATTTTGATGAAGATCATGTCATTATCAAAGGAAAGAACATTTTAGTAAATCCCTCTGTAATCAATGTTCTATCTAGGATTCCTGAGGATGGAGTAGTTGACATTCAAAAGATCAATTTTTTTGATCTAATTTATATGTTTATTGAAGGAAATGAACCACACCCTAGACTAGCCAAATCCCCCCAAGGAGTGGCCAAGGTAATTCTGAGAGAAAGTCTTCCTCAACCTTGGTAAAATGTTGTTTTTTGGATAATGAAATATATCACTTGTGATGGTCAGTTTACAGTATTGGGTAGAGATGTTGTGAGACTCCTTCTTCATTTAAGAAAAGGAGTTATTTGAGAATAATATATGATCAATCTTCCCTCTTGCCTTCATAATGCTTTGATTAATGTTTCTTGGAAGATAAGATGAGGTACTATCTCTACCCACCATCATGGGCTGGTTACACTCATTTGTCACCATTATTTTCTCATTAAACCAAGGGGTGAAAAGGCTTGGTCCTCTTTCCTCTAAAATTTTTATCTATTTCCTACCAAAAATACACCACACTCTGCTTATCCTCCTTTTACCACAATCTAAATTGAAGAACCCACAGCTAAAATTGTAGAATGACCATCTCTACCACCATTAGTTTTGAAGATACTATATTGGATATCAAAGTGACAAATGGGACTTTCTTTAGACACCCCTCATCCTCCTCCAACGCAACTCTGGTGCATTCACCAACTTATCTTATAGGAAGAAGAAGAAGATGTGTAGGCCATAGAAGAAGTTGTATTTGCAGAGGGAACCTTAGTAGAAGAAGTTCTACCTCAAGAAGCAAAGTGTCCTATGCCCTTTGTTACTAATAAGGGTAATGCACCCTTGATTAAAGAAGATCCATCTTCTCCACATTATATCAATGAATAAAAAGAATTGTGGCATTCCATGGCCTTATCATTCCATGAATAAATAATTAGAGTGGAACAAATAGAGTTATATGTTATCTGTTCAACTTTGAAAGGTAAGGACTTGATGATTTCTAACTTGAAACAAAGGTGGGAAGAATCTTTTACTAGAGTTAGTGACCAAGAAATAATTCTCCAAGGAATACAATATGAATATACTACGGTCCACAATGTAATGTTTTCAAAGACCCAAAAATTGAGTAATTTGAAAAATTCTCTTACTATCAAGGACATTCAGATTATTGATTTACAAAATTCTCTTACTATCAAGGACATTAAGATTACTAATTTACAAAATGCCAATGTTGATAAGCATAATCTGATTAATAATCTGAGAAAAAATATTTATGATAGAAATATAATGATTTTCTGACATACTAATAGAATAATATATCTCACCACTCAATTCTGAGTTACAAGCCTCTATTCATTCCATGCAAGGAGAAACATGAGAGATTGCAGTTTAGACAGAGGGTCCAACAAGAGCTATTCCCTCTTTCCCTGTTCCATTACAAGAAATAATCTCTCCCTAACATATCATCTTGAATAAAATTCAAAAATTGAAGGATTAAAATGCCAAACTTAAGGATGAATATCAAAAGCAATTGGCAAAATCCCAACTGTATTTGTAGAAATCATAGGCTTTTATCTAGCACATTTGTGTTATTTTTGAGAAACTATCATGTAGATAGCCTTCATCAGTTTATGTTTTTTTCTTACATGATCAGTTTTATAAATGGTAGATTTAGTTAATGTCTCTTGGTTTTTCACATATCATTGAATATGAGCATGTATTTATGGACATTTTTTTAAAGAGCACTGAAGAAAGGCAGGATGCCATTTGTGAGTTCTATACTTTCAATTTGTTATTAGGATATTAATCTAGTTGTTTGGTAAATTTATTTATTAGAGAGACATAATTTTGTGTCTTTCTCTCCACTCTAAGGAACCAAATGGCATGGCAATAGGCCAATAATATATTTTTAGAATTACAAAGCATCATTAGGTTATGCATGAGACCACAAATTCCATAAGTAAAGAAACCTATTTCTTATTTTCAACCATTGTATCATATGCATATGAAGAACAAGTATCATGAGCTATTGAGATCTAATATTGCTTCTTTTATTGTTTTTCTAAACCACCATTATGTCAATGGTTTCAATGTAAGTCTTGTCAGGTGGGAGACATTTCATGTTGAGTTGAAGTCTATGGAATTCCTTAGCCCCACCATTATTAAAAAGAGTCTAAAAAGAGCCAAAACATTTTGTTAAATAATAACTCAGTGCTTAGAGGAAAGAGGTTTAGATGTCCAGATTGGGATGAGGTTTAGGCCTCCTATCATTATGTGTCCTCTATCTATAGGGTGGTGTTGGAATTCTCAAATAGAATTTGAATTTGAAGCCTGGGTGCATATAGTTGTTAGAGATCTTGGATTCTTACCAAGGGGCCACTGTGACTAGGGCCATCATTTTAAAGTTTATGATCTGAGTTAGAGGTTTGAATCAGGAAATTTGGATTAAGGATTAGTCACCCCACTTCTTTATGAGAGGACTTGGAAAAATTAAAGTGTTAGGGATAAATGATGAGCATTTTATATAGCTCATCATAGTTATATAAATTATCCCTAAAGTGTAACATTTGGTTATATATTTTATTGTATTTAATAGTTAAATTTTGATCTAAGTAGGATATGAATGCAATGTGTTCATTGTTTGTATGTAATTTATTATTGATTCTTTACCTTGTTATTATGTATTACTTGAATGAATAGTGCAATTTTGATTACATAAACACATCCCATAGATGGGGTAATTTTGAGTAGAGGAACACATCCCAAGGATGGGGTAATTTTGAGTACAAAAAAACATCCCAATGAGGAGTAATTTTGAGAAAGCAACATATAGTTTTTACAACTCTTTCAGCTATAATTTTGAGGATTTGGAAAGTGAGCTCTGACAATTGAATGCTTAGAGGACACTCCAAATATTCTCCAAAATTGATCTAAATATGCTCTAGGTGTGATATGAAGACATACATAAGATGCTTCAAATAAGTATAAGAATCCTCTGAAAATATGTACAGGGTGATTGGATGACCTGTACTAGATGCTCCAAAGATATCTGGATGTGATTTGAAGACTACAAAAAATATGTGTAATGCATGCTACTGAGATAAATTAGGAGCATTTTACTACAAAAATTTTGTTTGAAAAAATAAAAAAAATGATTAGATGCAAATGATAGATGGAAACCACAAAAAAAAAGAGAAGTCATACAAATCTTTAGCTCCCTGTTGCTTCCTACCCCTCAAAAACTTCTCCCTAAATAATAGTTGCTCCTATATAATAGGTGTAGATACTTTATAAACAATTTTTTAATATATAATGATGCATGGGACCCCTCTACCCAAGAATATCGATGCACAAGGGAAAATGTCACCACCCCAAATAATAATGTTAGGTGTTATTTAATCATTCATTCATTAAATTTTATGGTGTGACATGAGGGAAAAGTTCACCACCCCAAAAAATGACTTTTCAACTTAGTCTAAAATGGAAACAGTTCAACTCAAATAATAATAACCTGAAACATGCCAAAAAATGACTTTTCAACTTAGTCTAAAATTTAAAAAAATCTACAGTATCTAAACAAAGCCAACAGATGAACAATGCAATGGGATAGAGATGGTAGAACCATTGAAACCCTCTCAGATCATGGCACCTTTTTACTATAATTATTTGCTTACATTTAATAAAAAATGTTTGCTTTCCCCTCATATTCAACATTTGGGTCCCTATTGAATACAAGTAAGTGCTAAACAATCCTAATCTTAGACATTTCATTATTTTCTTATAGTTGATAAAACAAATTGCTTTCCCTTCACATTCACCATTTGGGTCCTTGTTGAATACAAGTAAGTGTGAAACAATACTAATCTCCACTATTTTATTATCTTCCATTTCATTATTTGCTTATAGTTAATAAAAAATGTCTACTTTCCCCTCACATTCACCATTTGGGTCCCTATTGAATATAAGTAATCCCTAAACAATCCTAATCTCCACCATTTCATTATCTCAGCCATTTCATTATTTGCTTACAGTTAATAAAAAAATATCAATAATTCCCTCACATTCACCATTTGGGTCCTTATTGAATACAAGTAAGCACTAAACATTCCTAATCTTCACCATTTCATTATCTAATCTATTTCATTATCTTGACCATTTCATTATTTTATTACAGTTAATAAAAAATTTATGCTTTTCCCTCGCATTCACCATTTGCATCCTTATTGATTACAAGTAAACACTAAACAATCCTAATATCTATCATTTCATTATCTTGTCCATTTCACACCAAAAATCTAGGTCTATCTGAATCTTAGCGATTTCATTACTTAAAGTAGTAAACAATGAATAAAAGGTTCATGTCAAGCCAAACAAATCACATATTTTAGATACAGTAAAACAATACATTACATAGATTAAATACCTGAAAAGAAGCACCCGCAAAAATGTTAGTGAAAAATGAGGTCAAATCTTCCACCACTAATGCCACACCTACTAAAATAACAGTGAAAAATGGGGTCAACCCTTCCACTACTAATGCCACAGTTAACCTAACAGTCAATCAAAGAATTTTTTTCAGCCTTCAAAAGGGAAAGAGAAAAATTGAGAGAAAATAATGGAAAGAGAAAAAGATAAACTTAACCCTAATTTTGAAGTGCACGAGAAAATTAATTTTAAAAAATATATATATTTAAACATTTAAACAATTATGTACATTATTTAATAAAAATACTTAATGATTTAAACTTAAATAAAAATAAATAATAAAGTTAGATAGTTTTTTAATATAAAAATATTTACAAATTTTTATTTTATATTATAATCAATCTAATTTAAAAAAATTATTCATATTTGTTCATTAAATTACATGATTAAATTATGTAATAGGGATTTGACTCCTTAATTTCTAGCCCCCATAGAATACCTTTTAGATAATGTAATTTACCAATTCAAATACCTGTGAGAATGAGTCACCTTTCTTGAATTAACAAAATATTAATATTTGGAGATGAATTTGACCCTAAAATGGTAATTAAAATAAATGACGCAAAATCATACCTAGTAACTCAAAACCTAGACTTGGGAAAGGATTTTGTGAGGTTATTTAAATTATGGTTATGTGAGGGCATAAGCAGCCTACACCATACCAATCTATAAACATTAAATTTTCATTCATGAGAACAAAATATGTGATATCTCAATGTAGAGTCAAGGTTAAACATTTCGGCCAACAACACATTGAGTACTCCAACTTTGAAGCCCAATATTGGGGTCAAAACCAAGGGAGTTATAATTTTGATGTAGAGATTGTGTTAATGATTTATAAATAATAGGATTTTATATAATAAGTGGAGTTTCATCCACATTTTTTGAAGATGTAACATAAGAAAATTATCTAATAAGGATTTGACTCAATTTTTAACCCCTACCCCCAAGAATTATACCTTTGAGATAATTTAATTCACCAATTCAAATACATCTAAGGGCGAGCCACCTTTTTTTAACTTACAAACTAATATTTAGAGATGAATTTGACCCCATAATGGTAATTAAAATAAGTGACACAATATCATACCTAGTAACTCAAAGACCTCTTGGGAATTTTTTTTTATTATGCTTATCTAAATTATGGTTATGTGAAGGCATATTAAGCAGTCTACCTCAAAACACTTACTATATACAGTATTTTTATATATAGACTTTGAATCCACTTATAGATATTTGTATCTAAATGTAGATTTGTATAATTTAGGGAATTTCATTCCAATAAAATAACAAGACTTGTCATAACAAATTACACTTGATGGGTCTCCTACCATGGGTTTTTGGATCACATCTAGAGGGTCATTAGAATTAGAAAATTATAGAATTTCAAGTATGGAAATAGAATTAAAATTATCATCATAAAACTTTGGAACCGATGGTAATGATTTATAAGTAATTATTAGGCTCTTACATAATAACTGGAGTTTCATCCATATTTTTTTGAAGATGTAAAATTAATATTAATGATTAGGAGAAACAAGTGGTGGTGGTATAACAGTAGGCATACACATTCGAATATATGGTGTCTTTTGAACATATATGTCCACTTCAATTTTTTATTGTATTTTTAAACCCAAAATTCTTCTTGGTCGCTTCTAATTTTTTTAATGCCATTGTAACAAAAGCAACTTCTCCATTACAATCACCAAGTCAAAACCTGATCACCCACAACTTTGCTCATTATCTAGCAAATACAAATACCCCCTGATCAAAACCAAGGGATTTACAATTTTGACGTAGAGATTGTGCTAATGATTTAGAAAAAATAGGCTCTTGCATAATAAGTGGAGTTTCATCCACATCTTTTGAAGATATAACATAAGCAAATTGTCTAATAGGGATTTGACTCAATATTTATCCCCCCCCCTAAAATTATACCTTTGAGATAATTTAACTAACCAATTTAAACACCTATGAGGGTAAGTTGCCTTTCTTGAACTTACAAAATAATATTTGGAGAGCAATTAAAATCCAAAATGGTAATTAAAATAAGTGACACAAAATCATACCTAGTTACTTAAAGACCACTTGGGAAAGGATTTTATGTGCTTATCTATTTAATTATAAAATATCAACAGACTCATCACAACAAATTACACTTGATGGGTCTCCTACTATAGGTTTTTGGATCACATCCAAGGGATCATCAGAATTAGAAAATGTTCAATAATCTACTACAAGACCATAATAGAATGAAAATTATAGAAGTTCAAATATGGAAATAGAAGTAAAATTATCGTCATGAAACTTTGGAATTGATGGTAATGATTTATAAATAATTATTAGACTCTTGCATAATAAGTAGAGATTCATTCACATTTTTTGAAGATGTAACATTAATAGTAATTATTAGGATAAACAAGTGGTGGTGGTGGTATAACAGTAGGTATATACATTGGAATAGATGGTGTCTTTCGAACATATATGTTCACTTCAAATTTTTATTATATTTCTAAACCCAAAATTCTTCTTGGTCGATTCTAATTTTTTTAACTCCATTGTAATAAAAGAAATTTCTCCATTGAAATCACCAAGATAAAACCTGATCACCCACAACTGTGCTCCTTATCTAGTGAATACAGATGCCCCTTGATTGAAACCAAAGTAGTTGTAATTTTGACGTAGAGATTGTGCTAATGATTTAGAAAAAATAGGCTCTTGCATAATAAGTGGAGTTCCATCCACATTTTTTAAAGATGTAACATAACCAATTTGTCTAATAGGGATTTGACTCCTTAATATTTAGCCTCCTCCCATCGGAATTATACCTTTGAGATAATTTAATTCACCAATTCAAATACTAGTGAAGATGAGTCACCTTTCTTGAACTTATAAACTAATAATTAGAGATGAAGTTAACCCTAAAATGATAATTAAAATAAGTGACACAAAATCATACCTAGTAACTAAAAGAACTCTTGGAAAAGAATTTTATGTGCTTATCTATTTAATTATAAAATAGCTATAGGCTCGTCACAACAAATTACACTTGATGGGTCTCCTACCATGGGTTTTTGAATCACATCCAAGTGATCATCAGAATTAGAAAATGTTCAATAATTCACTACAAGACCATAGTAAAATTAAAATTATAGAAATTCAAATATGGAAATAGATATAAAATTATCATCATGGAACTTTAGAACTGGTAGTAATGATTTAGAAATAATTATTAGGCTCTTGCATAATAAGTAGAGTTTCATCCACATTTTTTAAAGATATAACATTAATATTAATTATTAGGAGAAACAAGTGGTGGTGGTATAACAGTAGGCATACACATTGGAATAGATGGTGTCTTACGAACATATATGTTCACTTAAAAAATTTATTGTATTTCTAAACCCAAGATTCTTATTGGTCAATTCTAATTTTTTTAACTCCATTGTAACTAAAGTAATTTCTCCATTGAAATCACCAAGATAAAACTTGATCACCCACAACTTTGCTCCTTATCCAATGAATACAGATGCCCCTTGATCGAAACCAAAGTAGTTGTAATTTTGATGTAGAGATTGTGCTAATGATTTAGAAAAAATAGACTCTTGCATAATAAATGGAGTTTCATCCACATTTTTTGAAGATATAACATAAGCAAATTATCTAATAGGGATTTGACTCCTTAATATTTAGCCCCTTCCCATCAAAATTATACCTTTGAGATAATTTAATTCACCAATTCAAATACCTGTGAGGGTGAGTTGCCTTTCTTGAAGTTACAAGCTAATGTTTGGAAATGAATTCAACCCCAAAATGATAATTAAAATAAGTCACACAAAATTATACCTAGTAACTAAAAGACCTCTTGGAAAAGGATTTTATGTGCTTATCTATTTAATTATAAAATAGCAACAGGGTCGTCACAATAAATTACACTTAATGGGTATCCTACCATGGGTTTTTAGATCACATCCAGGGGATCATCAGAATTAGAAAATGTTCAATAATTCACTACAAGACCATATTACAATTAAAATTATAGAAGTTTAAAATGGAAATAGAAGTAAAATTATCATCATGGAACTTTGGAATTGATAGTAATGATTTAGAAATAATAATTAGGCTCTTTCATAATAAGTAGAGTTTCATCCACATTTTTTGAAGATGTAACATTAATATTAATTATTAGGAGAAATAAGTGGTGGTGGTATAACAGGAGACATACACATTGGAATAGATGGTGTTTTTCAAACATATATGTCTACTTTAAATGTTTATCATATTTTTAAATCCAAAATTATTCTTGGTCGCTTTTAATTTTTTTAACGCCATTATAAAACAAGAAATTTCTCCATTACAATCAGCATAAAACCTGATCACCCATAATTGTGCTCCTTATTCAGTGAATATAGATGCCCCCTGATCGAAACCAAGGGAGTTATAATTTTGATGTAGAGATTGTGCTAATGATTTAGAAAAAATAAGCTCTTGCCTAATAAGTGGAGTTTCATCCACATTTTTTGAAGATGTAACATAAGCAAACTATCTAATAGGGATTTAACTCCTTAATATTTAGCCCCACCCCCTAGAATTATACCTTTGAGATAATTTAATTCACTAATTCAAATACATGTGAGGGTGAGTCACCTTTCTTGAACTTCAAAATTAATATTTGGACATAAATTCAACCTCAAAATGGTAATTAAAATAAGTGACACAAAATCATACTTATTAACTCAAAGACTTCTTGGGAAAGGATTTTGTGTGCTTATCTATTTAATTATAAAATAGCAATAGACTCATCGCAATAAATTACACTTGATGGGTCTCCTACCATGAGTTTTTAGATCACATCCAAGGGATCATCAAAATTACAAAATGTTCAATAATCTACTACAAGACCATAGTACAATGAAAATTATAGAAGTTTAAATATGGAAATAGAAGTAAAATTATCATCATAGAACTTTGAAACTGATCGTAATGATTTAGAAATAATTATTAGGCTCTTGCATAATAAGTGGAGTTTCATCCACATTTTTTGAAGATGTAACATTAATATTAATTATTAAGAGAAATAAGTGGTGGTAGTATAACAGTAGGCATACACATAGGAATAGATGATGTCTTTTGAACATATATGTCCACTTCAAATTTTTCATCATATTTCTAAACCCAAAATTCTTCTTAGTCTCTTCAAATTTTTTTAACATCATTGTAACAAAATCAATTTCTCTATTAATATCACCAAGACAAAGCCTGATCACCCGCAATTGTGCTCCTTATCCAATTAATATAGATGCCTCCTGATCAAAACCAAGGGAGTTTCAATTTTGACATAGAGATTGTGCTAATGATTTAGAAAAAATAGGCTCTTACATAATAAGTGGAGTTTCATCCATATTTTTGGAAGATGTAACATAAGCAAATTGTCTAATAGGGATTTGACTACTTAATATTTAGCATCCCCCAGAATTATACCTTTGAGATAATTTAATTCACCAATTCAAATACCTATGAGGGTGAGTCACCTTTCTTGAACTTAAAAACTAATATTTGAAGATGAATTCAACCCCAAAATGGTAATTAAAATAAGTGACACAAAATCATACCTAGTAACTCAAAGACTTCTTGGGAAAAGATCTTGTGTTCTTATCTATTTAATTATAAAATAACAACAGACTCATCATAATAAATTATACTTAATAGGTCTCTTACCATGGGTTTTTGAATCACATCCAAGGGATCATTAGAATTAGAAAATCTTCAATAATCCACTATAAGACCATAGTACAATGAAAATTATAGAAGTTCAAATATGGAAATAGAAGTAAAATTATCATCATGAAACTTTGGAATCGATGGTAATGATTTAGAAATAATTATTAAGATCTTGCATAATAAGTAGAGTTTCATCCACATTTTTTCAATATGTAACATTAATTTTAATTATCAAGAGAAACAAGTGGTGGTGGTATAACAGTAGGCATACACATTGAAATAGATGGTGTCTTTCGAATATATATGTCCACTTCAAATTTTTATCATATTTTTAACCCCAAAATTATTCTTGATCACTTCTAATTTTTTTAATGCCATTGTAACAAAAACAATTTCTCCAATAGAATCATCAAGATAAAACCTGACCACTCACAATTGTGCTCCTTATCTAGTGAATACAGATTACCCCTAATCAAAACCAAGGGATTTTGTGTGCTTATCTATTTAATCATAAAATAGCAACAGACTCGTAACAAATTACACTTGATGGGTCTCCTACCATGGGTTTTTTGATCATATCCAAGGGATCATCATAATTGAAAAATATTTAATAATCTGCTATAAGACCATAGTATAATGAAAATTATAGAATTTCAAATATGGAAATAGAAGTAAAATTATCATCATGAAACTTTGAAACTGATGGTAATGATTTAGAAATAATTATTAGGCTCTTACATAATAAGTGGAGTTTCATCCACATTTTTTAAAGATGTAACATTATTAATTATTAGGACAAACAAGTGGTGGTCATATAAAATTAGGCATACATATTAGAATAGATGGTGTCTTTTGAACATATATGTCCACTTCAAATTTTTATCGTATTTATAAACCTAAATTTTTTCATGACCGCTTCTAATTTTTTTAATGCCATTCTAACAAAAGTAATTTCTCTATTGAAATCACTAAGACAAACCTTGATCACCCGAAATTGTGCTCCTTATCTAGCGAATATAGATGCCCCCTAATCAAAACTAAGGGAGTTTCAATTTTAACATAGAGATTATGCTAATGATTTTTAAAAAATAGGCTCTTGCATATTAAGTGGAGTTTCATCCACATTTTTTGAAGATGTAACATAAGCATATTGTCTAATATGGATTTGACTCCTTAATTTTTATCCCTACTAGGAATTATACCTTTGAGATAATTTAATTCACCAATTCAAATACCTATGAGGGAGAGTTGCCTTTCTTGAAATTAAAAACTAATATTTGGAGATGAATTCAAACCCAAAATGATAATTAAAATAAGTGACACAAAATCATACCTAGTAACTCAACGATATTTTGGAAAAGAATTTTGTGTGCTTATCTAAATTAATATGATAATGTGAGGGTATATTAAGTAGTCTACCTTAGAACACTTACTATATATAGTATTTTTATATATAGACTTTGAATCCATTTATAGACTGTATCTAAATATAGATTTGTATAATTTAGAGAATTTCATTCCAATAAAATAGCAACAAAATCAATGTAATAAATTACATTTGATGGGTCTCCTACCATGGTTTTGGATCACATCTAGGGGATCAAAATTAGAAAATATTCAATAATCCGCTACAAGACCATAGTAAAATGAAAATTTTATAAGTTTAAATATGGAAATAGAAGTAAAATTATCATCATAGAACTTTGGAACTAATGGTAATGATTTATAAATAATTATTAGCCTCTTTAATGCATAATAAGTGGAGTTTCATCCATATTTTTTTGAATATGTAACATTATTAATTATTAGGAGAAACAAGTGGTGGTGGTATAATAGTAGACACACACATGGAATAAATGGTATCTTTCAAACATATATGTCCATTTCAAATTTTTATTGTATTTCTAAACCCATAATTCTTCTTGATATATTCTAATTTTTTAGCATCATTGTAATAAACGTAATTTCTCCATTGCATTCACCAAGACAAAACCTGATCACCCACAATTACACTTCTTATCTAGCTAATACATTATTAATCATAGGATATATTGAGAGGGGGGTGAATCAATATATCATATATCTTATAAAACTTTCCTTTAATCAAATTCCACTTAATCAAACATTCAAGATATGAAAAAAAACTAAAATAATAAACACTACACAAGAGAGAGAGACCAGATATAACATGGAAACCCAATGTGGGAAAAACCACAGAGAACAATCTCAAGTATATGAATGAGCACCAACCCAAACAATATTCACAAGCACCAACTTGTAGGAGCACTAACCCCTTTTCTGAGCACCAACATAGCAACTATTCATGAGCACCAACCCACAAGAGCACTAACCCCTTTGCTGAGCACCAACCCATAGGAACACCAACCCCTTTACCGAGCACCAACCCAACGACTATTTGTGAGCACCAACCCACAAGAGAACCAACCCCTTTGTGTATACCACACAACTATCTCTCAATGTTTCTATCTCAACAAATGATAGTTCATTACAACATCTTTTTCCTCTCTCTCACCTTTGCTCTTCTAAGATAGATATAACAGATACAAATCATATTCATCTCTCACAATTTCTCTTCTAAGCTAGATATTACAATATCAAATCAACCTCTTTCACACATATTACAAATGGCTTCTCAAGCCTTTATTTATAGCTTTCCAAATGACCTTTGGCCTTCCCCCTTTGTGACCCTTCAATCCTCATGGAAAATGGCACCAAACTTGTATGACCCTTCATATCCTTGACTTTTAAAAGTCATGTGGTGACCCTTCATGAGCAAAAACATCCTTCCCTCTTTTGTCTTTACTTTGGTGACTTTTCATATTCCTCAAAGTGTCCCTTCATGAGAAATTGTGCCCTTCCTCTTTTGTCTTCACTTGGTGACTCTTGGAATTCCCCAAGATGACTCTTCATGGGAAAATGTATCCCATCCTTATTTTGTCTTTACCGCATGGCTCTTTGACTTCTCCATGGGCCCTTCTTTTGTCTCATATGCAACCAAAAATATATTTGTTAATATTAAATAAATATTAACTCACATTAGCCAAGATATATCTATTACAAACAACATTAAATGCAATGGGGCCTTTATCACCAATAATGCTAGACCTTTGACATCAATGACAATATTTCCAACAATCTCCCCCTTTGTCATTGATGGCAACCTCAATCCTGAAATTGCCATATTCTATCACATGCACATACTATCATCTAAAAACATATAGTAACTCTCCCTTACTGTAGCAACTTGTACCTATTCCCTGTACCTATTTTTTCACCTATACCTGTACCTATCATTCTCACCCTTTGACATCAATGGCAAAGGGCCTACCTGGAGCTAATACTTAGCTCCCCCTCAACTAATGCTGAACCTCAATGGCAAGAAGTAAAGGAAATTACTCCCAACTTATTTTGTAGATACTCAAATGTGTCTTTTGATAGTGGTGAAAATATCTACTATTTGCTCTGTAGTACTAATATATTCCATCTTAACATGTTGATCTGCAACCTACTCTCTCAAGAAGTGATATCTAATGGGAATATATTTTTTTCTTGAATGCATTACTAGATTTTTTGAAATATTTATAGCACTTGTGTTATTGAAAAAAATAAAATAGGTTCATCATACTTTACTTTGATATCTTCCAAAATTTGCTTCATCCGAAGCACTTGAGTACAACACAATACTACTACAATATATTTTGCTTCAGCCGTAAAAAGTGATACTGAGTTTTGCTTCTTGCTTAGCCATGATACTAAGCTATCACCAAGGAAGAAAGCTCCTCCACTTCTACTCTTTCTATCATCTAAGCACCCTACCCAATCTGAATATGTATAACCAACTAAAGTGAAATATTTACCTGTGGGATACCATAATCCATAATCCAATGTCCCCTTGATATATTTGAATATTCTTTTCACCAACTAAACATGACTATCCCTTGGAGATGACTGATATCTTACAACCATACCTACTGCATGCATGATGTCTCGTCTCGATGATGTCAAATATAAAAGACTACCAATCATAGATCTATACAAAAAATGATCTATAACAGGTGAATCTTCATCCTTGCTCACCTTATTTCTTGCACACATAGGTGTGCCAACTGGTGCACAATCCTCAAAACCAAAATTCTTCAACATTTCCTTGGCATATTTACTTTGAGATTGAAAATTCCTTTATTTGATTGAAATATTTGCAACCCTAAGAAAAATGATAATTCTCCAAGCATAGACATCTCAAATTCTTTTTGCATTTTATCAAAAAATTTTTTTGTCATCTTTTCAATATTTCCTCCAAAAATGATATCATCAACGTATACCACAACAATCAATTGATGATCACCTTCTATTTTGATGTAAATATTACTATCAACAAATCCTCTCTTGAATCCTTGATCTTGCAGGTACTTATCAAGTCTTGCATACCAAGCTCTGGGAGCTTGTTTTAATCCATACAATGCTTTCTTCAATCTGCATACATGGTTACTAATATTTGATAGAATAAACCCATCAGGTTTCTTAATGTAGACCTCTTCTTCAAGATTCCCATTTAGGAAGATAGATTTGACATCCATCTGAAACACTTTGAAATTTTTAAATGCTACATATGCAAGAAACATTCTAATAGCCTCTAACCTTGACACTGGAGCAAAAGTTTCTTCAAAATCTATTCCTTCAATCTGAGCATATCCTTTACATACTAATCTTGCTTTATTTTTGGTCACTTCTCCATTTTCATTCAACTTTTTTCTATAAACCCATGTTGTTCCTATCACATTACGATCTTTTGGTCTAGGCACTAATTCCCAAGTATCATTCTTTTCTATTTGATTTAATTCTTCATCCATAGCCTTAACCCAATGCTCATCATGTCTAGCTTCTAAAAAATTTCTAGGCTGAATTTTAGATAACAAAGAGAAATTAACTTGTTCAGATTCACTTACCATCATTCTTCTAGTGTGAATTCCTTCTTTTATATCCTCGATGATGTCACTTTCATTATGATTTTTCTAAACATATTTGGATGGTGTCTTGGTGCCCTTTTTCTCCTTCTCTTTTTTCTCATCTTCATCTGATTCTTCAAAGCCTTCCTCTTCAATGATTTTAGGAATGTCTACTAGATCACTGATTCTTTGTGTTCCATCTTCTTCTATCCTGACACTTGCACTTTCAACAATTTTCTTGGTTATTTTGTTATAACATTTATAAGCTTTACTTTTGCAAGAATAACCAAGAAATATACCTTCATCTGCTCTAGATATAAACTTACCAAGTTTTTTATCAGTTTTCTTTATGAATCATTTGCTACCAAAAACTCTAAAATAATCAATTGTTGCTAGTTTGTCTTTCCATAGCTCATAAGGATTCTTGTCACTGTTGACTCTTAATAAATCTCTATTTTGAATATGCACTACTGTACCAACTACCTCCAATATTTATTTTCTATCTTGGATTCATTTAGCATTGTCCTCGCCATCTCTTGAACTGTTCTATTTTTTTGTTCAACTACTCCATTTTGTTGTGGAGTTATGGCTACTGAATATTGTCTCTTTATTCCATGATCTTCACAAAACTCAATAAATTGATCTGACATGAATTCTCCTCCTCAATCTGATCTTAGACACTTAATCTTCATATTAGTTTCATTCTCAACTAATGCTTTGAATGCTTTGAACTGTCTAAAAGCTTCTGATTTTTTCTTTAAAAATATTATCCAAGTCATACGTGAAAAATCATCAATAAGCAACATGAAATATTTATCACCTTGAGTGCTTTGAGTCCTCATAGGTCCACATAGATCAGTGTGAACAAGCTCTAGCATCTGAGTGGTCGAGTACTCTTTTGTTTTGAACTACCTTCTAGCGTGCTTCCCATGCTAATAAGGTCCACAAAGCGTGTTAGATGGCTTTGTGATCTTTGGAAGATTCATGACTGCTTGCTTTTTACACATTTAGACAAGATTGTCAAAATTTATGTTCCCCATTATCTTGTGCTATAGCCAACTTTCTTCAATCTGACTCAAACAACATTTTTGACCTTTGATGTCTGATAGCATATATAAGTTATCACATGTTCTCTGAGCATCTGCAACTAATACATCTGAATCTTTTCTTCTAATTTCAAAACCTTCTACATAAAAATTTAGTGTGTGCCCCTGATCACACATTTGACTTACACTCAAAAATTATGCTTAAGACCTTCTACATATAAAACATTTTCAGTTTTAGTTCTACCATTATCTAAACTTAGTGTACCTTTTCTAGCAATTTTGGCAGAATTATTGTCCCCAAATTTCACTATGCCACCATTGATCTTCTTCAAGGTTATGAACTTGCTCTTCTCTCCTATCATGTACCTCAAACATCTGCTATCAATACACCATGGCTTGTCTTCATTTCTTGCATGCAAAGCTGTCTGGACCAACATAGAACCTTCAGGTTGTTTCTTCTACTATGTCTTAACCTTTTTCTTGATGAATGGAGCCCTAAAACTCTGGTCCTTCTTGACTGACTCAAACATGCTTCTACAATTCTGAGCTATGTGTCTAAATTTTTTACACTTGTAGCAAATTATGGTCTTTTCATCAAATCTTGATAGAGGAGCAAAAGATTTATAGCTTCTGCTTGACTCTACATGACCTTCCTTTTCCTTATTTTTGAGATTGTTAACTCTTTTTCTACATTCTAATTTCTTATGACCATATCCATTACAATAAAAATAGGACCTATTTGTGTATCTCTGCCCTGATTGCCTTTTATAGCTTTGTTCCTTCTAGCCTTCTTTGTCTTCTATATTATTCACCTCTTCCCTTCTTGTTTCCTCATTTGTAAGAGCTTCAACATAGCTCTTCTTCTTTTCAAAACCAATACATGTCTTAACTGATATTGCCTTTCTAATATCTTATTCAACATAGTAGTGTTATTCTCAAATTTTGAATCATTGACTATTTTATTATTGACTGATTTCTCAATCTCTTCTTTTAAAGAGGCAATTTCAGTAACATACCTTTCACATTCTTTTCTTGATATTGCTAACTGTGTCATTAGATCTTCTTCATTCTTCTTGGCTTCTTCAAATTATGCTTGTATATCTTAAATTATCTCCTTTGACTCCTTTTCATTTTTCTTGATCTAGTGCTTCAATCTTCAATTTTTCTTTTCAACAACTTTCAACTCTTCTAAGGCACACATGAGTTCTCCTTCCATATTTACTTCAGCTTCATCCTCTTCTTCTTCTTGATCAACTATTCTTTTGCTTGTAGAGGCACCTTCATGTATGGCCATCTTGTGCTTTCTTGATCTACCTTCAAGCTGTAAAACTTTTTCAAAAAAGAACCTGTTCTGATACCAATTGTTAAGCATGGGATATACTGAGAGTGGGGGTGAATCAGTATATCATATATCTTATAAAACTTTCCTTTAATCAAATTCCACTTAATCAAACATTCAAGATATGCAATAAAAATAAAACAATAAACACCACACAAGAGAGAGACACTAGATATAACATGGAAACTCAATGTGGGAAAAACCACGGAGAACAATCTCAAGTATATGAATGAGCACCAACCCAAATAATATTTGCAAGCACTAACTTGCAGGAGCACCAAACCCTTTGCTGAACACCAACCCAACAACTATTCATGAGCACCAACCCAGCAACTATTTGTGAGCACCAACCCACAGGAACACCAACCCCTTTGCCGAGCACCAACCTAGCAACAATTCATGAGCACCAACCCACAAGAGCACTAGCCCCTTTGTCGAGCACCAACCCAGCAACTATTCATGAGCACCAACCCACAAGAGCACTAACCCCTTTGTTGAGCACCAACCCACAGGAGAACCAACCCCTTTGTGTATACCACACAACTATCTCTCAATGTTGTTATCTCAACAAATGATAGTTCATTACAACATCTCTTTCCTCTCTCTCACCTTTGCTCTTCTAAGCTAGAAATAACAAATAAAAATCATATTCATCTCTCACAATTGCTCTTCTAAGCTAAATATTACAATATCAAATCAACCTCTTTCACACATATTACAAATGGCTTCTCAAGCCTTTATTTATAGCTTTCCAAATGACCTTTGGCCTTCCCCCTTTGTGATCCTTCAATCCTCATGGAAAATGGTGCAAACTTGTATGACCCTTCATATCCTTGCCTTTGAAAAGTCATGTGGTGACCTTTCATGATCAAAAACGTCCTTCCCTCTTTTGTCTTTACTTTGGTGACTTTTTTTATTCCTCAAAGTGTCCCTTCATGAGAAATTGCACCCTTCCTCTTTGTATTCACTTGGTGACTCTTGGAATTCCCCAAGATGACTCTTCATGGAAAAATGCGTCTCATCCTTATTTTGTCTTTACCGCATGGCTCTTTGACTTCTCCATGGGCCCTTCTTTTGTCTCATGCAACCAAAAATATATTTGTTAATATTAAATAAATATTAACTCACATTAGCCAAGATATATCTATTACAAACAACATTAAATGCAATGGGGCCTTTATCACCAATAATGTTAGACCTTTGACATCAATGACAATATTTCCAACATACATAATATTAGTTATTAAATAAATATAATTAACATATTATAATATCATAATATTTTTATATATTAAACTAATTTATTATATATTTTTTTAGTTCATTACAGGTTTTGTATAGGGCCCCCAGCCCGTAAAGAAAGAGTTTTACAAAGCACAACACAATGCCAACCAAAAGACTATAAAAAGCTAAACTACCACCAAAACAACAATGAACGTAGAGCCCCAGACAAACATAGACACTCTATAGAAGACCCCAAAAAAAGAAAACAAAATGTTATTGATAACCAAAACACTAGATAGTACTAGGAAATGAAATTGACCAGCTTTAGACATTAAGACCCACTAGGACCTGATCATCTGTATCAATCAAGAGAATAATTTCCTAACCTCCACCAATAGGTTCCTCCTCTATAATAAAAACTTAGTCAAAGATAGGTTCTAATGTCTCGTTTCCCCTAGATGAAGATGACACTAAGTGAGTGATGCCCTCTAGTGTATCAGGGCCTGTTTCTTCTACCAACATAGTTTTATACCATAACAACGCTACCACCTTGCCTCTGATTACCCATTTTACCAATTTTTTGATTGCCTCTACTCACCTCTACTCATGTCATTACTCCTAGAGCTAGACCAGATCTAGAATTGGGCTTTTTAACTATGACATAAATGGTAAAGAAATAAATTTCCCAATTTTCATATCTGATAAGATCACCTTTTTTTTCAAATCCTCCATAAAACCTAAGAAGATCATAAATATCGATTCAAGAGCCCTAAAGAAAAAATCCAAAATAAATCCCAAGCCATCCCACCTAGAGAATAGTTGATTTGGTAGGGGAGTTAGATCATGCAAAAGAATCTTCTTTACCAAACCAACACAAAACTTTAGATGAACATAGAAAACCACCACTTTTGCCACAACTTCAACATCAGATACCAGAAACATTATATTTGAGGTAAAAACCAAGACCAATTTAGAATTTACCATAGTTTTCACCTATTTATCAAAAGATCTTGCCCTAGGATGTCCACAATTACATCATGCATTTCTTTCATAGGAATCCAGAAGATATTCCTAAGGTGAGCATGAGATATTTGTCCATCAAATGCCATTTCTCTTACATCAGTTTGTCCATAAATGCCTATAGTTGCTAAATCTATATTGTTCACACTCTTCATGTTGTGCCCAACCAAACACAACACACTATAATTGATAATCCATGAGTGTAGGACTTGAATACCAAGGTGACAATAAACTTAAAGAGGCATGAGGGAAGCCTCTAGGCTCCCTCATGCCATGGGATGCCATCAATCCAACCAATAATAACCTTCATACTTCATTAATGTCAATTCACCATCTGAATCCCTTCATATATTTTAATATTAATCAATATTATTATATCATATAATATATATGTTAATATAGATTATAACTCAATATTATATGCATAGCAAATTTAATAAAAATCATGTGCATAATAGATTACGTTGAAGAGTAAATCTATCAAACATTAATAAGCAATGGGCATTAAATTAAAATAATCACGTATCCATGTGTCATTATCAATTGGATATGTAGTGAAGTGATTTGAAAATCATTGTTTACAAGGATAAATCACATCAATGTAGTTAAATCAAGAATCATAAAAACTTCATTTATCAAGATTATAGAAATTATAATATATCTATATATTATTGTTAATGGTATGAAAATAATATCAAATTTTTAACAAAATTAAATTATTTTTTATGATGTATAATGCCATGTAACATCATAAAATGGGTAAATGTGATCATAGGTTCAGATTTAAAGCTCTATGGCCCTTCGCCATGTGCATAGAAGATGAGGTAGATTACTTCAAAGATCAATTATATCAAACATTATTATATATGGGAGGAATTAAATTAAAATTTTCAATCACATATCACCAAGTTATCACAAACATTAAATTTGATGTTGCAGTTGACACTTGACATGGGATAATTGGCAGTACAGCATATAAATTATTAATTTTTAGTAACCCTTCAAACTTGGTTATAAAAAATTTGTGAATTGTTATATTGCATACAAATTATATAAAGGAATCGATTTTATTCTACATTTATACAAAATAACCATCATATTTTAGTTAACAATCAAATCTTTTGACCTCCAAATTAAATTAGTGATACACAATTCTTATGTTCAAAAGATTCAAATTAATATAAAGTGCAAATGAATATCTATCCCATTGAGTTTATTTCTCCACTCCAATCCTTTGGTTTATTTCTCTAGTTTATAATACTAGAATTATAATTTTCTCACTAACTTCAATTTTGAAGTCTGATTGTGAGATGTGTTTATTGGTGTTTCTGACTCTAGGTGCCACAAAGTGAGTTAGAGATGTGTTCATCAGTTCTCATGGATAAGACTGTTTAGTGATTTTGACTCTGTATACCATGGCCTTTTTCATGTTTTTTTAACACATAGTTACTAAGATTCATGTATTCAATGCACCTATTTATAAAAGTAGAAATAAAAATAAATGACAACCAGCCATTGTCATAGACTAGGAGTAGTGATAGTTAACATTTTTCATTCTCTAACCTTAGTAGGTGCACCTCACAGATGTGATTGGATGATTTGTAAGTGCCCTTATGGCCTTCTATATTATGTTATCCATCTATGAGGATGTGATGTGCTATGTTATTTAGAGTGGAAAATTATCTCTGTCTATTATTTATTTTCTTTTGCTTCTATAGTTTTGGTCTTTTCTCGCATAATACACTATAGATCATGCTTTATGCTCTTTTATGGTTTGTGATGCTTCAAGATCTAATCTATTTTAAAAAATAAAAAGGCTTTCGATAGGATAGGTTGGGTGCATATATAATTATATTGATGTTTCTAATTAGATTTTATGTAAACCAATTATGGTGCTTTATGCTCTAATAATCCATTGGAATAGATGGTGTCTTTAGAACATATATGTCCACTTCAGTTTTGATGTAGAGATTACATGCTAAGAGTCTCTCTCTTTACACACAGAATTCAATCCATCATAGACTAAATCATTACATGGTGATTAAGATCCCAATCGGTCTACACCCATAATTATCTTTAAACATGAACTTAATTAATATTTTGACATTGTCAAGGGTTTGGAATTACTAGGTTTAACTATCAATTATAATTTTACCCCTCTCACCAATACATATATACATACATTATATGTCATGATATGTGTGTGTGTGTGTGTGAAGATCTGTGCACATGGACAAGGGTGAGCACACAGTGAAGTGCAATAATTTTTTAAATCCATATATGTCTCTACCTTTTTGATCTCCTCTTATGCACATGAGAAAAATAAACCAAGCGAAACTCTACACATTTCTCAGTTAAGTTGAAATCATAAAAATTAATTTAATTTTATTGAAATATGTGTGGTCTGATGGAAGCTTAGGGTTGGCCTAGGAATAAACAAAGCCCACTTGGATGCCAAGTATGACTGGGCCTAGGGCACCCTCGAGTGCACTTTGGGATGAATTTTTGTAGCATATGTGTAGGGCGCGCGCGCGCGTGTGTGTCCGTGTGTGTGTGTGTATATATATATATATATATGTATATATATATATAAATGTATATATATATATATATATATATATGTATATATAACTAATTAATATTATATAAAAATTATATATTTTATATTAAATATATTAAAGGAAAGGTCCCAATAGTTGTGCATGTTCCAAATTCCAATTACCGAATAGGGCTTTTGTTAACATGTGCTCCATCGATGGATCATATTGGTGTGTATAAATATTAAATTACACTTGAAGCTAAACATGTAGTATCTAATACTTGTTCAACATTTATTCTATAAAATTAAAAGTAACCACTCACATCTTGACAAGTAAGACTCAATAATTGACACTCTTATGCACAGCTATTGGTACTCCAAAGGTTAAGTTTTGGTCATAGGTTTAAAAAATGCATTTGATGACCTCTCATGATTAAATTAGTTATATCATAAAATGTATAATGTGTTAGACATTGAAACCTTAGTTAGAAGTAGTTAAGATAACATATTAAAAAATTCAAAATCTAATGTGATGTTATGGCACCTTAATTCGATGTCCAAAGTTATGGTGCATGGCTATTGGGACCTTTTTCCTATACTAAAATATATAATATATAATTATAATTTGATTTATAAACTATATTAACATATATATTATATAATAATAATAAAATATATTAAATAATATATAATATTATATTACATTATATAATATATATTTTTATTATATATTTTAATATAATATAATATATATAAATATCATTTTAATATATTAAATATATCACTCTCCTTCAATTTGAATTGACTACTTGAGGTGCATTTGCATTCAGAAATACGTGAGAGTCCCCAATGAAGTTGAAATTCAAATTTACTTTGTAAAATAGGGTCCGTATAATTTTCACACATTTTTAAGAGGAACAAAAACCACCGAACATGTCTGACTAGATATATTCCTATTCCTACATATTCTTAGTTTTTTTTTAACATACACTATATAGTGCTAATAGATCAAAATAGAGAAGGTTGTAGAGTATTCGAAGCATTGACCATATTTGTTACTGTCATTTTTGCAGATCCTTATTTTCAGGTATTTAATCTTAAAAGTGTTCAATATATTTTTTTACTCTATCTAAAATGTGTGATTTATTTCTATTTACTTGGCCCTTTTATTAATTATTTAACACCTTAATATGTTATGAAATAGCTAAGATTCAAATAGTCTACTTGGATTATTGTAATATATTTTGCTCTGTTAGAGCATGCCCAACTGTGATGTCAGTGAGCCTTCTACTGAAGGAGTGCACACATGTCTATTATTCAAGAAAATAAGGTTTTCAAATTGTAACACTAAAATTTTATAAAATAATATAATAGATATTATTCCAAATGTTCTACTTATATATACTTCAATCAATTTTTTACTAAAAAATAGTATAATTTTTAAGAATGTGTGTCAAGCTCAGGGAGGCCTTGGGTTGGCCTATGTAGCACTAAGCCCTATTGTAAAGCCATTTCAAAAGGAAAATCAAAAGAGTCAAGTGGGTGTATAAGACAAAATTGGGTAGACTCCACTAGTTGTAATTCAATATGGGTAGACTCCTTGTTTGGTTTAAATTCTATGGAAAATAGTTGCACAATAATTACTTAACACCTTTTTTGATCATCTTCAACATCTGGTGAAAACTAAATAATTATGTAGATTTATCCAATAAACCATGCAATTCAAATGTCCTTCCTTCTAAATGAATGAGCATGAATAGTTACTCAAAATTCATCTCAATTGTGCATAAAGTGGTGAGCCATTACAATCCAAAAAATATATTAGTCCCATCCATGATAATAGAAAACATAATACAATATAATAGGTAGTCTCCCATAGTTTTATACCATGGTATTTACCAAAGAAATTGACTATACCCCCACCTGTAATTAAGGTTTGAAATTCTGGAGCTAGGTAAATGAAAAAGTCCAATTGAGTAGCCAACTTACTATTGATGAATTTGTGTGTACTCTCAAAGTAAATAAATATAGTTGACTTCTATTTCTTGAGGAAACTAACCACCTTAATATTTGGAGGAGTATTAATACCTAAAAGGGCATGATAGGAAATAGTAGGTTGAGAATATTTAGGTTCATGCTCAAGTGCTTCCAGACTATTGATGTGTGTCTATGTCAAAGATGTACTGCGAACAATAGAATAAAATTTCTCAGATTATGGGGACAATAGGAATATGGTAGTGACACTTTGGGGCTTCACTCAATTTTGTTGAAGAGATTATGTGGTTACAACTTATCACCTTCTAGTCTGTAATCAAACCTTGGCGTAGGGACAAAAAAGAATAATATACCTAAATTTGTTATGATGTAAATTACTTTGTATTTGCCAATATAATCCCAAACTCTTAAACAAACAAGTGGATATACACAATGAGCTTTAATGTAAAATGATTCATGTTAAAAAAATTCAAAAGGAGGGAGTAAGATAGGGAGGAAAAAAAGGTTCCCTTAAAATAAAAAAGACCAATAGATCTCCTTTGATTTCTATTAGAAACACAAATATTACGCAGATAAAAACAAAGACCAAGAGAACACTATAGACAAACTCTCAAATTCTTTGGCTCCTTGTATTAAATTTTGGTAGCAACTATATTGTAGTTACAAATAAGGGGGAAACTATTGGATGTTTGTCAATGATGTCTCCAAGGTGACCAAGGATGTGTTGATGCCTCTAAGTGTACCATAGGGTTTCTTAGTGTTCAAATAACACTTCTCATTTTAAAATTCTAGGAATTTAGAGTATGAGCAGAAGGTTGTGGCAACTTAATGTCACCTACGGTGAAATAGCAGTAGAGATATGCATTGATGTTCCACAAATGTATAATAAGTGATGGTTGGGAGCCATCATGGTCCATTATTTGTGAATTATAGAGAATCTATGTTAATATTTAGTGAATTATGACCCAACCTTAAGCTATAAATTAATCTAAGTGGATATTTATAATGAATTTTAAACTACAGTGATCTGGTGTAAAAAAAGGAGCAAAGAGAAGGGTAAGGTAGAAAATAGAGTGATTGATTACCAATTTTAGTCCTAAATATTATCACAAAGCATCAATTGTAACTGATTATGCATTCAAACCAATATATAATGCAAAATAGCCTAAGATCATATTTCACTATCTACTAGGAAAACTTCAAAGGATAATGTAAAGAATCACAAGTAAGAAATAGGTCTACTTTTAAAGATTTACTACTATATTCAAATGGCATTAACACATCTTAATATAGAGCAAAATGAAATAAAGCAAAACCTAAGATCTTCCAACTAATCTATCATATGCATAAATTAGAAACACTATGATTAGAAAATGCAACCCAGAATTCAAAGAAACCATTTAAATTCAAGACATAAAACAAGCAATTGAGAGAAAAACTATTTAGAAATTGACATATAAAATGTGGAAAATCTTTGTAGAATTCCTTGATTATATTAATTTCTTCAAGTGTACACAATTTTCTCAAAATTTTCTCTCTTTTACTAATGGTAATACATGCCTTTATAGAAAGGTCAGGTAGTATACCAGTCAATTATAATGTACAAGTGTACAAATGATGAGGATAGTTGTCCTTACAAGTTATAGAATACACTCATTTTTCACATTTAGACTAACCTAGGGTCAAAATGCTGATAGAATAGCATATTCCCTATGAAATAATATTCCTATTCTAAATATTACAATGTTATTTACAGAAAGGAATATTAGCCACAAGGTGGGCCCATTGCTGAAGAATCCCCTTGTTGATTTTGTAACAGTTCCATTGCCTTCTGGTGTTGATCCTTGATGAGCTCTATGTCCACAATTGGTGTCATTAGGCAAACATCTTTCTGATCTATCAAGTCATCTAAGTCTTGCTCATCTATGGCCATGGCCTCTTTTATGCACCTTGCCTCGACTATTTTCTCTTCTAATGTGAAAATCATGTCCAAAATTCTTATGTTGTCTCTTTCAGACTAGCCCTAACTTTTGCTCCTAACTAATTGCATGACCCAAGTGACCCTGTGCTTGAATTCAGCATCATCAATGATACCAATTGTATTGGTCTTGGTAGGATTTAAAAACATTGTTCCGAAGAGCTTCTCAATTTTGAGGATCAATTCTTTATCATCCACAAAAAGCCTATTCAAATTCTTTGTCCAAGTACCTAGACGTTGGATCTTGTCTACTATTATTCCCAGTATACTATTCAAATATTCTAGGCTGATAGTTTTGAACTTAGGAATTTTATTCCTAATTGTAATGTTGATGAGATCCCTAACTTAGGTCTTTGCCTTTTGCCACTCAGTTATTAATTCCTTGGTTGCTTCACCCTGCTAGCTTAGGGCATCTTGCCTTAGATTTATTGAATTCAAAGAATTGAATATATCAAAGAATGAGTCCTCAAACATGTCCATTATGGAGTCAGGAACTAACAAAATGGCCTAGGTTTATAGATTTTCCTTTTCTCTTTTCAAGTTTAAAATCCTCTATTTCATGCCTTAGACCCTAGCCTTTGCTTGAGTTGATTGATCCTCATTCAAGCTATCAACATCTTCCTCATGTATGGTAGCTTCTCCAATCTATTTTCCTCCTACAAGGGTTAATCCTACAAAGGGCTCCACATTTTGGAAGGTGAATGCCTCAATTCCTACCATAGTTGTCTTGGTGATGACCTTCTCCAATCCATCTATATCTAGATTAAACTTCATGGTGGTGGATCATATGGTGAATTTAAGAGGCTCTATAGCTTCTACACCTATGCTTCTTAATTCTCCTGGAGTATCCATCTTCTTGATTTTTGGTCCTTGAATGACCAAAATCCTTCTTTCTTCTTGTTCTTTTACCATATCCCTAACCCATGGCTTGATGTCATCATGTACTTCAATATCAACAACTCTTATCATGGCCCATGAGTGGGAGAGAGAAGGAATATTTTGTAATTTCCCATAAATAAACCAATCAGGAATGACTAGCCCATGAATGGGGAATTCATCACTGAAAAAACTTATCTCACTTGTGGGGTGAGAGATTTTCAATCTTGGTTTCTTCTTTGGTCTAATAGGAACCAATGTTATCTATGTTTTCCTCTTCTCTTGGGATGCCACAAGGACCATACCTAGAGCAAGCTCTTTTCCTTTATCTTCCTTAAGCTCTTTTTCTTGGACTTGGGCCTCTTCAAGTTGTTCCTCTTCCCTATTAGTGTCATATGCCTCTACAAGTTCCTTGAGAGAACCCTTAAGTGTCTCTTCTAAATCTAAGGCAATCATATCTATGTAATCAACTAAGGAAGGTGGCCTTTAGGGAATTTTTGAAGATGAGGGCCCCTCTTAAGGCCTCTCCTCTAGTTTTTTCTCTCCCAATTTCTCTTTACCACAACCTTGGTCACCTTTTTCTTGCATAACCTACTTTTGAGGTTGTGGTTGCTCTTCTTGGGGCTCTTCTTGGGTTGTCTTAGATGGTCTAGGCAACAAGTGATATTAGCAAGGGTGCATCTACCATGCCTCTCCTGACGGCTTGTCGTCTTTGGTCAATCTATGCTCAAGTTTGATGTTGTGTCCTTTGATTCTATCCAATGCCTCCTCATATTTTTTGGCCTTAATGTAAATGGTGTCATGGACACCGAGTTGATACATGTACTTAGATTTGGGGAGCTTATTCTCCTTTAAATGATTAGTCACTATGTTCTTAGGATCCCACATCTTGAGTTCATCAAGATAAAACCCAAATGAATCCCTATGTTTGGCCATGGTATCAACCTATTTCTAATATTGAAGTGTAGTCCTTTTGATAATTAGAGGGAAGGGGTGGAGAATACCCTTCCTCTTTTCTTTTCAAATTCCATCAATGACATGGATGAGTTGGGAGGCAATTTCTTGTTTAGCCAACTTGTTAGGAACATATACTGGCAATCTATAAGGCTGGGACATGATCCCCTCAATCATGATGACTGTGCATTCATGGTAGTACCAAATGTCACCCACATTTCCATGTACGTTTTTATTAGTGGATAGATCCTAGGTATGGGTACATCTGTGATGGCTTCCACTATGGTAGGGTAGACATAGTCATAAACAAATTTCATATAGTTCCTATATTTAAAGATATGTAATTTGAAATAATGGTGGGAGATGGTAGTTTTTCCCTAAGGAGACCAATACCTAATCCTTGGGAAGTTGATAGAGGTAAGTAGGGAATCCAATAGGTATGACATCAAATAAATTGCTTAAATGTCTTCCTTTTGATGGCAATGAACTATTTGGTCAAGAAAACACTGATCAAATCTCCAATTGGAGGGATGAGCTTTTCTTCCACCATGAAATGCACAAAGGGAACCTATATTTAATTCACATGTGTGGTTTAAGGGGTTATAAAGGCTTGGTTCAATAGGTTAATTATTACCCTAATTCCCTCCCTAAATTGGACTATTGGGATCTTTCCCTCAAAGTCTATGAAGATATGGGGTCCTTGATGTAGCTAGGGTCTAAGGATAGAGTCTAGGTCATGTTTGGAGGTCAACTCTTTGATTTTGGAAAAATTTAAATGGGTAATTGGGAGCCTATAATATTTCTCAAAATATACCAAATAAATATATGCTACCTTCTTAGAATTCCCTTCCCATATGATCCATTCATTATTTATTCTAAAATCAGCAAAGTAGGGGCAAGGCTACCTATGAAATTTAGTACCTTAGGTTTTGTTGCAGCATAGTGGAGGCTGGCCATCTGAACAATGACTAGGTCATAGTGCCTCTAACTCACTATGTTAATTATTTGATCCTCTTTTATGATGGGCTTCAACTCTACCATGAAAAAAAGTTTAGACCAGTTCTTAATGCTCAAGGAATTCAGTGCCATAATGTCCAATTTGGTGTCTTTGAAGATTAGGCCCTCCTTATCTATTGATAAGTAGAGTTCAGTCTCTTCTTTTAGCTATTGCCTATGAGCTTACATGATTTTTGTTTTTACAAATCATTCACACTAGTTTGTAAATTGGTCTCAATGAAAGCTCTTTTGCATTCAAAAACATAATCACGCTCTTTTTGGATCGAATTTTGACCAAATGAATTCAATTGGGTCACTTTTATATAGTGTTTAGGGTTCTAGAGCTTTAATGTCTAGATATATACAAGCTCTGGCTTATACATGCCTTGGATTTGATTTGGACCTTTGCCTTTATGCTTTTTTGTTTTTGAGCCCATAAGATTTTTTATTTTGTCCTTTTTTGCTTGCTTGATACCTATGTGGCATTGGTTTGGACCTTTTATATCATATTTCAAAAATGCCTTTGAGCACTAGCCATTAGTATTTAAAATACCTTCTTTTATTTCACACCATCAGATCAAAATCTTAGATTAGTGTGAGTCATTGATTGTATTTTGGGTCTTTACCTGTGATTGAATTTTTTTTCCAAGCCTCATGGTTGTGACACTTAGCATTTTTGCATGCCTTCTGTGCTCCATATCTTTCATCAGTCATGTATTGAATGACTATTAGCCACATGGCCAACTCATAATCCTTTGAAAATCCATGGGCACCCTCATGGCATTGGATCATCCTTTAGTGATAAAGCATGAACCATCAGATCTTTTATTAATTTCACTTCAAATGGGATTTCACCATGCATTGAGCCCATGCGCTCTTGGGGATTCATTTAAAATTCTTTGGGACCCTCATGTTGTTATATCATCCTTCAGTGATGAAACACATACCGTTGATTTACAGAGATACCCAAACTTTAAGTTAGTATGTTATTTAAGGTGGGACTTAGGATTAAACTACTTACTAAAGCTAAAGTTTATTTTATGTTTATTAAATGCAAAATGAACCTTAGGCTAAGGGGTTTATGTCTAAGTTTTTTGAATTTATACAAAGGGGCCAAGGTTAAATATTTTAGGCCAAATATTACATAGTGTTCAATAAACATAATGTATACTTTGGGCTAAAATATTTATGCCAAGCCTTATAAATCATGCTCAAAATGGATTCAAAATGAAATGATGGTCTAACTTTAGATAGTAGTTTTATTGTATTAACAAACAAATTAAAACCTTGGGTTAGAAGCATTTAGCCTAAGTTTTTCATTATAAAGACTTTCTAAAATAGGACTTAGGATAAGTCTATAGTTTAAGGTTCATTATGCAAAAATGTAATGGAGACCTTAAAGTATAGACTTAGACTAGGCTCAGTTCCTGCATATATTTAGACTCTAAGACCATCTCCATATTTGCATATTAAATATTTCCAATGTTTAAGCATCCATTGAGTTCTTCCCTTAGCTTGTAAAGCAATTTTTGGCCCTTTCAACAAGATTTTAGAGTGCATTTTGACCCTAAGTAGGATAATTCATTATCTAAAATTTGATGGTCTCATGGGCATCAAATACATCCTCATAAACATTGAATGACAGTCGTATAAACATCAATTTTAATCTAGTGAAACTTTTGTTTTAATGGGATTAAAGTTGACAGTCATGCAGGCATTAAATACATATTTATGTACATCAAATGATGGTCGAGTGAACATCAATTTTAAGCTCATTAAATTTTTATTTTAATGGGCTTAAATGTAACAGTCACACGAGCATCAATTACATCCTTGTGGACATCAAATGATGGTCGCATGAATGTCAATTTTAAGCTCATTAAATTTTCATGACCAAATACAAGGGTGCCACTTGGTACTTCCACAAATATTTTGAGTGTCTTGGACTTAATTTGCTCCATTGAATCAAAGTTTTCAATTAAGCAAGGGCCATAGGATCATGATCTAAGAGATTGATCATGATTGGTTATTTTTTTTAGGTGGGCCCCTTTGTTTTTAATCCTCAAATGTGAGGGTGCCACTTGTTTATTATTTGTGCCTTCCATAGTCCTTTGAATTTTCAACTGCACCTCGCTCCATTTGATCGAGTCTTCATGATGAAGTGAAAACCATTTGATGAAAGCCAAGGATGAAACTTTATCAAGGCCTTCGTGTCATTAGATCATCCTTCGATGATGAAGCAAGAACCATTGTATCCTTCAAGATGCATGTTATTTGGATCCTTCATGGGATCTCCTAGGAGATACCTTGAAAGAAAATTCTCAATCATGTGCATGTTAAAGGTATCTCCTAAGAGATATCTCGAATGAAAATTCCAATAGTGTGCATCATGGTTCTTGCCAAATAAAAAGTTATCATGGTTATATTAAATCCTTTGCAAGGGCATTTAAAACAAACATGGAAGGTATTCCAAGGCCCTTTGAGGTATCTCCTAGGAGAGATACCTTGAAATAAAATTCCAATCATGCGCATGTTCAAGGTATCTCCTAAGAGATACCTCCAAAGAAAATTCCAATCATTTACATCATGGTTCTTGTCAAATAAAAAGGTGTCATGATTATATCAAATCCATTTCAAGGACATTTTCACTCAACATAAAAGGTATTCCAAGGTCATTCAAGGTATCTCTTAGGAGATACCTTGAAATAAAATTTTAATCATATGCATGTTTAGGGTATTTCCTATGAGATATTTAGAAAGAAAATTTCAATAATGTGCATCAAGGTTCTTGGCAAATAAAATTTTGTAATGGTTATATCAAATAATTTTTAAAGAAATTTTCAATCAACATGGAAGGTATTCTAAGTCCCTTTGAGGTATCTCCTAGAAAATTCCAATCTCGTGCATGTTCAAGGTATCTCCTAGGAAATACCTCATGTGCATCAGGGTTCTTGCCAAATAAAAAGGTGTCAAGATTATATAAAATCCTTTGCAAGGACCTTTGTAATAAACATAGAAGGAATTTTTAGGCCCTTTGAGGTATCTCTTGGGAGATTCCTTGAAATAAAATTCCAAATCATGTGCATGTTCAAGGTATCTCGTAAGAGATATCTCAAAACAAAATTCCAATAGTGTGCATCAGAGTTCTTTCCAAATAATAAGTTGTCATGGTTATATCAAATCCTTTACAATAACCTTTTTAAGAAACATGGAAGGTATTACAAAGCCCTTTGACGTATCTCCTAGGAAAGATACCTTGAAATAAAATTCAATTGTGTGCATGTTCAAGGTATCTCCTAGGAGATACCTCGAAAGAAAATTCCAATCGTGTGCATCAGGGTTCTTGCCAAATAAAAATGTGTCATGGTTATATCAAATCCCTTGAAAGGACCTTTGAAATTAAAATGTAAGGTATTCTAAGGTCCTTTGATGTATCTTCTAGGAGATACCTTTGAAATAACCTAAGCATGTCCATTGAACCTATTGCAGAAACACAAGCAATAATTCATAGCAACCTTGGAAGAGGTAAAACCATGATCATCTTAAAACATGTCCATTAATCCAAATGAGATTTTGGAACAATGTAAAAATAACACATGTGTGGATATGCTCATGATCATGTGATGATGGAAAAATTGATCCTTCAGCTTGGTGGGATATTTTTTAGTTATCTACTTGGAGGAAGATCTCGCAAGGGACAAAACAAAACCTTTATCCTCTTACACAATAGATAAAAATGTCCCTTTCATATCTTCATGATTACACAAAAACTAATTGAAAGGGATTTTCCACTAATGGGCCACATACAATGGTTTCCCAACAATAAATGAGAAAAAAGAAGAAGGGAGGGAAGGGAAGAAAGAAGTGCAAGCTCAGAAAAACTAAAATATTTGATTATGCTCCAGAGTCAATCTAGATGTTAGAATATTTAGCCAACTAGTTTTTACACCCAGTATATCGTTCTAGCATAGGGGCAAGATTCCCTTGGTCTTGTCCCACTTGGTATTTGAATTTTATTCTATACTCTTCAATCCAGGTGACAAACTTCTAAAGTATGGTCTGCTTTTATCCAATGAGTTCTTTAAGATGGTCACAAGACTTCTCAAGTGATACCATTATTTTATTTTATCAACATCAAAAAAATCTTGTGGTGTATCAATGAGGTTTTTCAGAGTGATGCATATCATCTCTTCCTCTAAGTCACTTGCACCATCAAGCCTTACCATCTTCTTTAATGTAGCATCTATCTCTTTTATGACAATCTTGAGGGACTGATCTTCTCCTTTTAAATTGAAGATGTCATCTTTGAGCATCATCAAATGATGCTTGATTGCCAGTTGACACTCCTTGGGCTTCTTGTGATCATTAAGAGCAATGATCCTTTCTACGATTAAATTATCTATGTCCATCTCATAGACCTCATCCATTTTATGTTGGACCTCCTTGCACATCTTGAAATCCATCTCATAGAAAAGCATTTGAACATCACACTCCCTCTTATTGTCCATTATATTTTTCAATAATTTTAATGTCGAGTGGATTATTTCTTCTACCCTGATGCACAAATATTCTTTCCATTTCTCTATTTCTCTTTTTTTGGACTTCAAATCATTAATTTAGCCAAAATCAAATGACTCTATTGAGAAGAGAGGATGTTCTAGATCAATACTGGAAGTTGGAGTTACTACCTTGGGCTCACTCAGTATCTTTTGCAAGTACTAGATCATACCCTAATTTTCTGCCTTCAACTCTTCCATGGTGGCTTTGTCTTTATCCATCCTACAAACTATTATGTTGGCTAAAACCTATGAGTTATGATTTAGCTCATTCCTTGATGGCTTCCCCAAACTATAAATATAAATAATGTAACTCTCAAAGGGAGCATCTTTCTTCAAATCATCTAGTTGGGGAATGGCTACCTTCACATTCATTTCTCCTATGGTAGTGAATGTGGTCCTAAAATGTGTCTTGGCCTTCTTGGGGGGTTTGGCCTTATATGCCTAAGTGATCTTCACTACGTCGATCTCCCCAGTTTTTCTCATAATGTCCTTTTGTGTGACATGTTTCTTGACCCAAAGAAGGGGTCTAGTCTAAAATCCCATTGATGTACTAGACATAGATGTAGGCCTCAAGATAGTAAAGGGTGGTGTCATCATATTACTTGATGTAGGAAGTGCTACAAGAATGGGTTGTGGACTTAACATAAACTATTCAATTTATTCATCACTTTCCAACTCCTCACAACCTGTCATGTCCCTTTTTTTAGTGGACATCGACATATTTGATGATTAGCCTATTATGCGACCCTTGTAGGCTGAGAGGATGGATAGGGGGTCATGATGGAGATTGGCTTGGCTTCGATTAGTAGAATTCCTATAGTTGGCTTTCATTTGGGCTCTTTCAGAGACGTTTGCATGAGCTCTTACTATTTAGGGACTTCTGACACGTAGCAGAGCACCCTTATTTTGGTATGGTCATGTGCAGAATCACTCCCTGATACACTAGCTTCAGACGGTTTGAGGATCCGACATGTATAGAGGGAGATATTAATATTTGATTGATTTAATCAAACATTAATTATTTGGTCTAATTTTAATTAGAAACCCTAATTCTAATTTAAGAAAACCCTAATTAGGGCAAGCATATATTTTTGAGGATATAAGGGTTTCTCATGGAGGCCATTATTGATTATACATTGATTATTAATTTTGATATTAAAGAATTCTTCTGTGAAGACTGAGCCAAGGGTTCCAAGATTCCATTTGCATTGGAGAACATCAACTCTTCAATGTGTGTGATTTAGAGGCTGTGAAATATCAGCTGATCTATTACCGAATTGAGAGATAGCTTCATACAGAAGTTATCATAGAGGTTTACAGGTTTGAGAGATAACTTCACACAGAATTTATCACAAGTATTTCAGGTATTTATTTCATTATGTTTTGATTCAATAAATTATACAGATTGAGATCTTCTGAATTAGAGCCATATATCTTCAGATCAGGGGTCCAACAAATAAGGTGTGTTATATTGGCGACCGTACGAAGTCTGTACATATCTGCACAAAGACTGACATCGATCGGTAGAGGCCGACAGAGACTGACATCAGCTGACTATAGATTGACATCGGCAGAATAGCCGACCGACATCGACTGGCATTAGCAGCATATCAACTTACGATGGCATAATAACCGACGTTGGTGACTGTGTGTTGACACAGTGACCTGAGCAGTTCTAGATTTAGGATTTATTTCCAGATTTGCAAAAGCCCAAGTTTTTAAGACTGTATTTGAATATTATTTTATATGCATGACAGAGGACTGTAATTGTAATCATCTGAACAAGTGATAAGATCTTTGATTTGTTATTGAGAGATTATATTGTGGTTGATTTGTTTATTTGAATTTATTCTGCAAAATCATATCTTTGTTCAGAGTATTTGTCTCTTTATATTCCCTATTGGTTGGGGATATTACACCACCCTTGTTTGCTCCAGGGTCTCCTTTTAGGATTGGCTCTATCTACTCTAAAATGTCAAAATCTAGAATAAAATGATGAGACTCCTTGAGCAACATTTCAATGAAGCTTCCTCATCCTATTAATTGACTAGAAGGTTTTTCACCTACTTCACCTACTTTATTTGTCTGAGCCTCAAGTATAGATGAGGATATGGTGACTTCCTTATTGCCCTCAAGCAACTCTTCACCAATCATAGCCTCTGGACCTTTATTATGGGTTGGATCATGGACCTTGATACAAGTAAGGAGACCTCAAGGTACTTCAATTAAATTATCATTACCTGAAGCACTCTCCTCAGCACCTTTACTAGACTAGTCAAATTCCTAATTTATTAATGCATGGGTGGTGTACCCATTTTTAGGTTTGCTCCCCCACCTTCCTCTATATTTGCCTTCTCATCAGGTGTTAAACTTGACACTTTCAAAGGGGAAGGGACAACTCATGATGCCTTTAGAGCCATTTGTAGTCCTTGTGTAACCACCCCTTTAGGATCAGTGGTGACTTGAGTTTCCTACTCTAGATCTACCTTATCCTTCTCATTGGATTTATTCATTTCCTCAACTTCACCCTAATTATCTTGGCTTGGTGGATGGGTGATGACATTCTCAAAAAATGACTCTATATCTGACAAGATCATTTCCTTTTCTTAAGGGGCCTAAACTTGAGTAGCTGCCTCAACTCCAACCTTCAAAACATATTCAAAAGAGAGGGGATCAATTGAGGCCATATATTCCTCTTTATCACCCTTACTTCCTACTCATGAATGACCCTCTTCTATAAATAAACCAACCATTGGGACCTTCATTAGGGTCTATGGTCTTTCCCTCATAGTTCTTTGCCCAGTTCTTACTTGTGGAGGAGTGAATAATCACTACTTATTCATCACCTCTACAATGGGCCTATCTTCATCTGAGTCTTCTTCATCACTCATATCTCTCAATCTCTAAGCATATGAGGATTTTTCCTCTTTCCTCTTTATAGGGAGTTCCTTAAAAGGTAGGTCTTTGAAAACAACTGCCTTCTTCTTCTTAGAAATCCCAATTAGAGGCTACCAAGCCCTTTTGAATATTTTATATTGGGATTCTCTACCTCTTCCTCACCGCTTTTTTTCCTTAAATAAATCTTTGGGGGAGGGACAATGGCTAGCTATTGTGCTAGTGGAGCAGGTGGGATAGTAGTTGGATTAACCACTGGCATGGTTGTTAGGATGGATAGTATAGTTTGGTCTCTTGATGATGTGATGGAAATTGGGGTGGCACTGGCCAATGTAACCTCCCTAGTAGCAATTTTATCCCAATTTTCAGCCAAATTTGTTAACTTTGAGAAGGATAATCTTGACTTGGACTATGATGCAATTATGGATTCCACATCAATTGGCTTAGTGAAGTCAACATCACCAATTTTATTATCCCTTTGCCCTTTGTCACTAGTGGTGGAGCCAAGGGAGCACCACTATATTCTAGAATGGAAACCTTTAAATACAAAACTTGTCTGAGTTCCCAAAGGGTAAGGGTGTCATAAGTACTAAGATCAACCCCATGTTCCTTCAACCACCTAAAGGTTCTTCTCATGATTATGAAGGCCTTCCATGAAATGGAATCATTTTACTCAATAGTGAACTCCACTTGTGACATGGCATGGGCTTAAATATTGGACTAATTATATACTCTAAATAGTGTCCTCTTATCATCCTCCATGTCCTTGGGGATGAGAGTGATATTGTAAGTGACAACTTCTTGCACTATAAATATCATATAATCTAACTTTTTGACATCTTCCTTGGTATTACAAATAGACTAGATGTCTTCAGAATGTGATTGATGTAAAATTGCATTGGTCACTTTGTTCACCCACCATCTAATATCATAGTTTAGCCTAGGTGGCATCTTGTCAATCACATATTGGCCTATCTCTTGCTCTAATCCCTTAACTTTGGTAATAGAAGGACATGAATAATGTCTAATTTCAAGTGGAAACTTGAAAGGGTTATTTGCCTTCTTTTTTTTATCATCTCATGTGGGGGCACCATCTTCCTGCTTAACTCCATCACTACTAGTCTATCATCCAGGTATCTCAATAGTTTATATGGAGACCCCGAGTAGCCACTTACCCTATTATAAGTAAATGATCCAAATTTAATATACAAGGCATCATATTTATCAATACTGTATTTTTCCCCCTTGGACATCATATTGAGGATTTTTAAAGGATAGAAGACACTCATCATAGTATTACAGAAACAATTGTAAAATCTATAGAAATTCTTCTTGAAGCCATCTAGAGTTATTTTAGGATAAACCTTATATATTTTCATCCCACTAGGATTTTTGGTGAGCCCTTACAATGTCCTATTATGCACCAAGTTGTACATCAGGTAGGAATAAATGTAAAATATACCTATGAATTTCTCATTTGAGTGGATTACAACCTAGATTTGCATCATTTGCTTGTGCAGATTATCACTTAGAATGGTAGTGTAGTCTATCTTCTTCTGTTGTTCCAACACATAGATTAAGATAATATACATCTAATGTTTAAATTTATATACAATGGGCATCCCATAAACTCTTCTCACCATGGAAATCATATACAATGGAAATTAATTGAATTCTACCAATTTTAGACTCTTACACATTCTCAAGACCATTTTCCTTTTCTTGACTAGCTAACAGGAGTTGGTAATGTCCCATATTGTCTTGTCATTCTTATTTATATACTCTTGGAATTCCTCCAGAGTGAGTGTGATACTTTCAAGTTGGGGAGGAATATTAATCATGGTAATGAGGGCCAAAGGAGTGAAAGAGTAGACAACTGGTTGGCTTTCATCGATGACAATCCTGGTGTTTGGTTAGTATACTTTGGCACATGCAATCACTAACTTTAGGTATGGGGTAGCCAATGGGAAAAATATCATATGGGAAATGTAACTCATTTTAAGGTTAGAAACTATTGGGAGAGGGTTTGGATATTGTAAGACATTCAATAGGGCTACAAAGTCTAACCCTCGTACATCTATATCATTGATTTAATCTAGAATACAAATAATGTTGCTCTTAATAGATGTTGAAGTAGTTGTCATTATTCCTTAGCTCTTTTAGTACAATACCTTGAACTTGAATGAATTCCTCACTATGATCACCCTTGAAACACCTTCAAACCTTCTCAAAGAACATAATACATGGAGTTAGAAAATCACTTATAGATAATCCAGAGGGTTTTACATAAATTAAACTAAAGACCTTTAAAGAATTTACCATAATCACTCTTTCATGATGCACGTATCTAGGGCACACAAATGGCTCAAAGATGCAAGTAGAAGCTCTGAATGCAAAAGGTAAACATGAATGAAGGTAATTTATTTAGTTATAATCCTTTGCACTTTGAAATTAGGGTTGTCATTAATGCTTTGAAGCTTTAATGACTAATTACCAACTACCCTCTTTAAGTCATTTGAGCTTATTTTTGATAAAGGAGAGAGAAGGTATAAATGTTTCTTTTATGTGAAGAAATCCTCCTTGCAACATGTGGATTCATATAAGCCAAAAATTTCATTCTACCACTTTTCAGCTTTTAGGGACCTTTTGCACCTTGCCCACCCAAAGGTAAGTGAGGAAATTTTCAAAGAGCGCCCAAAGCTTGAAAATCCCTAAGGATATTCTACGTGTCATCACTTCTCTTTTCAAATCTAGGCATTCAAGCCATTTTTTATTCTTTTCACCTTTCCAACCAAAAGATAAGTGGGGAAATCTCTAAAAAGGGCCTGAAACTAATAAAACCTTGAGGCCTACCACATATCCAACTTAGATGCTAGCTTAGACTCTAGGCCAAATTTTCACTTTTGCACCATCCCTCTTGATACAGCGAAGGGTGAAATATTATTATGATCACTAAAAATAGTCTTAAGAGTCTCCTGAGATAGCCATGTGTCTTTCATTTGGCTCATTAAGCAATTCCTAACCTCAATCACCAAAATGCATTGAAGGTGCAACACGATAATTTAACCCTGGGCCCTAGAAAATTTCTTCTTCAAGCATAAGGTATTAAATCAATGTATAAAAGAAGACCTTAGATATATTTCTATCTTCTCATAGTGAATAGTCATATCCTAGACAGTTTCATCCAAGGCATCCAGTAGTGTCTTCCATGTAAAGGAAAATTGTACTCCTTTCGTGAAGGAGAAATCCACTCTTATCCTTGTTTGAAATGTATCTCTTAGGAGATAGATACCTTGAAGGGGAAATCCACTCTTCTACATGTTTTCAATGTATCAAATAATAGATACCTTGAAGCTATTATAAAGGCCTTCAAAATATCACCCACTAGTCCTTACGTGTAAATGAAAATTCCACTTGTTCCATGAAGGATAAATCCACTCTTGTGCATGTTTAAAATGTATTCCTAGGAGATACCTTGAAAGGGGAAATCCACTCTTATGCATGTTTGAGAGGTATCTCCTAGGAGATCCCTTGAAGGTATTACAAGGGGCTTCAAAATATAACCTAGTAGTGCTTATTCACTTGGAGAAATCCACTCTTAACCTTGTTTGAAAATTTCTCAAAGTCCAAGAGGCAAGGGAATAGGCAAGAAATGCAAATCCTATCTGACAATAAATAGATAAGTGATGGTGTGATAGGAAGTCATCAGATGCAGGAGTTAAACATGGAGATTTAGTTATCAAATATTAAATGTATCTCTTAGGAGTTACCTTGAATGGGAATGGGAAATACTCAACTATCTTAATTAACATAGTCACCAATTGTGAACTCAACTATCTTAATCCCAATAATAAAATTTATTAGTTGGCATGAGAGGGATTTTTCTAATGATGTCATCTTGATTATTGAATTAGAAAAAGGACACACCCCACATTGTCATGATGGTTTTTTAATTGACAACAAAAATTTGGATCAAGAGCTTAGTTATTAACATGTGCAAGGTAATTATTCCTAAGGTCTTGCAAATTTAGAGATCTCTAGGTTCATATCATATTATTTTATTTGGCTCTTAGTCTCATAACCTATCCATTTCCATTTCTATAAGCTTGAATAATGAATTTTGTAGAAGAAGTATGCAAATTCACAATATGGGTGGGTACTGGGATCGATTCAAACCAATTTCATGCTCTGATGTCAAGGAAAATGAATACGATTGGAACAAAATGGTCAAAGGTAGATTGGCTCCTTTCATGGAATAACTTATTGGGCATGACATAGGGCTTTCCAAGGACTTCACTCATGGCTAAAAAGATCATGAATTTTGTATGCATGGCTTGAGAATATTGATCACTGAGGAGCTCATCAGAGAGACTATCAAGATGCACTATTCTAGAATCAAATAAATCAAGGACAAGAAGAGAAAGGAGGAGTTTCTTGGCACTTTCTTCATGAAGGAAAAGAATAAACCCAAGATTTTATCCCAAAAAGGTTTTATAAGGTCAAAAACTACTAAGTAAATGGCCTGAAGTCTACCTCCAAATAATGAGGTATATTACCTTAGAAGGAAAACATATTGTGATATTTTCCCATCACTTCTTATTACTTAATCATTTCAAATACCACACCATTTTCATTCCATTTTTCTTCTACAATCCTTGAAAGCTTTGGTACTAAACTTCAAGAAGAACCCTTTAGTAGACTTAATTCACCAAGGTCTAATTTTGTTGTTGATCAAGAGATGGAAACCACAGTGGTCCAAAATCATCACTGAGTTGATCGATATCCCTAGTGAGAAGGAAGAAACTAAAGGGAGGAGGAACTTTCCACATAGTTAGCTTCTGATCATGAACTGGAGGAATAGAATGTCAAGGATTCTACTAAACTGATGTAAGAGGAGCCCATACCATACATAAGGATTCTTAGCTATGTCCCTCAATTAGCTACTAGAGGCAAAGGGGTTCTTGATTCCAATACCAAGATAGATATCATGAATTCCCTTCAAAAGTTACACACAAATATTTCCATCCAAAAAATTCTATGCAATGAAATCATGGGCAAGTTCAAAAAGTTACAAGGGCTACTAGGTCACATGTCAGCAACCTTTAAATTGGGAAAGGATCATCTAAAATTCACTCCCCATGGTAATAAATCAACTTAAAGTGGTAAAAAGGAGGATGTCAATAGGGATTTTGAGGAGGAAAAAGTGAAGATATAGTCTACCAAAATCAAATGCAAAAGATAGGAAGAAGATAAGGATCAGTTCATGCAAAGTCATACCAGAGGAAGGAACAACAAAGGTGATATTACTATGACCAAGAATTTGATCTTTTATTTTGATTTAGAATAGTTGGGCTTGCTCTATCTCTTTTTGTTTGGTCTTGGGTTTTTTTGGCTAATGCTTTGCATAAGTTTGGTGGCATGGGGATTTAGCTATTGGGTTCATCTATTGCTCGTTTTTTGTCCTTTGGATTTCTCATGTCTATCTTTTGGGTTTCTTCTATAAAGGGAATGGGCCCCTTTAACCTAGATTTTAACCAATTGAATAAAAAAATAATATACATTGAAGGGTATTGTAATACCTTAATGGCTACCTTGAAGGTATCTCCTAAGAGATAGATTAATGCTAAGAAGAACCATTAAAGTTATTACAAGGCCTTGTTTTCTTCAAAGAATTCTAATCATATGCATTTTTAAGGTATCTACAAGGATACCCATTGAAAGTACTACAAACGCATGTTTTAAAGTCTCTCTTACAAGATACCTAATACCTTACAAACATGTATTATGGTACACTCAAAGGTATGACAAATCCCTTCGAGGTATCTCCTCAGAGATACCTTGAAATAAAATTCCAATCATGTGCATGTTGAAGAAATGTTAGCAAATTATCATGGAAATTACAGGTATAGCTTTCACAATAGGAAGCATAAAAGAATCATAATAGCATGAATGAATTTACATAATCTTCAATATTATACATCACAACAAATATAAAGATAAACTAACATGGTGTTAAGAATTCTAGATCATAAAAAACATAATACAAGATAGAACAAGCTAAAATAAAATAGATTAAACACTATGCACCATGAAAAAAGTAGCATCAAAACAATATATTGCTTTTTACACAACTTTGTCTCTTCACATTATAGCTTTCTGGAATACAAAAATAAAAGAGACATGGCATTCTTATATCTATTGCTTTCCTAACAAAATCGAATACATACAAAATATACCTTGCACACATATCCCTACTCCACATCTAACACTTTCACAAACTTAAACTGTTGTTTCATCTTGAGACAAAATCTAAACTTTAATCTCAGCTAAAGCTGGAAGAGATTATCCTTTCACAAAACTAGTAGTAATCACTCCAAGTTTTCTAGTTTTCCATACTTGCCTACCACCCTTTATAGTTTTTAAATTACAAAACTTGAACTGCACATTTACCTACTGTATAGGTTGTGGTTGCCTAGACTATGCATTTATATGCAACTTTCTCTTCTACAAAATTTCTAGAGATCCTATGGCAGAATGAACTTAGGTTCATCTATGATATGTTCAATATCTGGTTCAACTTGTGAGAGTTCATGCTTGAACATTTTCCAATTATCAAGTACTTCATGCACCATTGTAAGCAAAACACATAGTGGAATCTGAACAACCATTAAATTGTTCACATCTACTTCTTCTATGATGATAAGTAAGTCTCTGGCATTTGATAACTTAAGCTAGATATTTGACACAATATCCTCCAACCTGTCTATAGTCCTTTGGGCTTGAATTGTCATAAATGTGTTGTGCATTATCTCATTCTACCAGACCTAGAGCTTTTTCATCATAGTATCCTTAGCTTCTAAAAACTATTAAAATGCATTGTTTAGTGTTTCCCCAGTAGCCAATCGATCATTCACTACAACTTTAGCTTTATCCATTGTTGTGAACTTGGATTTAGTAGAATCTAAGGATTTTTCAAGATGCTTCCTCCAATCAAGCATCTTTTGCATAATCTACTTAGCCTGATGCACAGTTATATATAGGACCTATACATATTCCTCTAGAAGTTTGAAAATGCCTTCTATCTCAATGCACATAGCCTATCCTTGGGTTCACAATTTATTTGAACTCACCCATTCCTTTGTTAGCTAAGTCAGTAATGCAATTAGTTGTTTATCCTTGAACATTACTTGATCACCAAAGACATGCACAATAAGAGTAGGATAAGATGCATTGATGGTCTACCTAGCCTCAGTAATTTGATTTTGTGCTTCAACTTTCTCCTCATGTAGCCAAAAAAACATTTTTTTCAAGTCTGAAGCCCTTAGCACAATGGGTTTTAGGAATGCATCTACTCCTTCAATTTCCTTGGATAATGACAGTTGAAAAACATTTAAAGACATCTCCATGAAAGTGGAAGTAAGTGCAGAGGATCTAATTCCAAAAGTAGCATTTAGGTATGCCTCTATTACATATACATAATCTACTTCCATATCAAATTATGAGTGCCCCAAATAATTGGATTAGATAATCGTGACCCCTCTATGCATTGAAAAATTTCTAGACTTGACCAAAGGGACAAGTGTATCCTTGTGTCTCATTGTGACCCTAGACTTCACTTGATGGGCATTACTTTTTATGGTTATCTCTTTGAAAGATACCAAATATTCAAGAATGGTGGTTGAAGGACTCACCTAATGAAGACTATGTTTTTTTGTGCATCAGTGGCCGTATCGAGCTCCCTCTGGTAGATATATAAAATATGTAGATGATGAATTAGATTCTAGATCTTTTTCAAAAATTTATGCTTAAAGTTCATGATGAGCTTCTTCTTGACCTACATTATCCACCATAATAGTGGGAGGGGGTTACACAATATCAAACAAATGGTCACTTCTTACCTTATTCCACACTTGGTAAGTGTGCATTACTTTCTAAAAAAATAACTCCTCCTCCTTATCGTAGACCTTTTAACCAATGTCTTTGATCATACATTGAAGAACTTCCTATTCATCAACCCAAAACATTATGAGATCATACTCCCAATCTATACTTTCACATTTGGGTTTTCTAACCAAGATTTGATTTGCCTTGATCTCCAATGAGTTATGGACTGCTACGGTAAGGCTTATGGTTGCACAGTTGGTTATGATTATTCTTGCTCTTATCAGACTCATTATGTGACTAGGGCTCTTTGCATCCATACTTCAACTTGTGCTTCAACCATTGTGATGAAAAATGGAAGTCATAGTTGGCATGGCCAAATCATGCACCTTGATTTGAATACCGTTATATAACTTGGTTATCGATGCTTGTTGCCTCAAATATTACATGACATCTTATGAAATTTGAGGGTGCAACCTGATCAAAGCTAGAGCCTCAAGCCACCATGTATTAAACCACCCTAATTTCTCATAATATTTCCCTATCTTAGTCCAAGTGATACTTACAAGGGTATTAGTAGACCAAAAATCCACAATAACATTAACTTTGCCTAATGGGGACTTCCATTGGGTGAAGCATAACAACAAAATTAGAAACTAATATTGGAAATTTTGCAAGCTACCTAAAAGTACCTTCTCAATATTAGTAGTAAGCTCAAATGCAAAAAACTTGGGCCAATTAAAGTTCTCATTCTATTGTATCATGTGCTACATAATGTCAATTACTCCTTTTGTCGCCTGCTTAGCCTACTTTATTATCTACCAAAACCTCTTTGTAATACACTCTACCAGAATGCACATTGTAACATCTTCAATAGAGTCAATTAGGTTTCCTCTACCTACCCTAGTGGGAAACTTATATCAAACATATGGATGAATTGTTGGTGTGGTGGACTTGTATCATAATAACAATTTTCCATGATTTGGGAAGCCTATGGCTCTCACCATGGTCTGTGCATTGATCCAAACAATGATATCTCTAGAGAAATGAATAGCCCCTTACTTGTATCTACTTAGAAAGGTATGCATGACCTCATCTAGTTGCCTAAATTTAGGTAACTTGATTAGCCTCTCTACATCATAACCTCAAAGCAGATGTTGAAGTACAAGATCTCCTGCTTGTGCACCTAGTTTTGTTGATAGGGCAAAGAGGGTAACTTCGATTTTTTTCATAAACTCTAAGGGATCCAAATATTTGAATTTGGTTTGTTGAAGACCTATCCCAATCCCTATTTATACCTTCTTCACATCTATGATTAGCATCAACAACTTGCTCTTATCCATGACTTAACCTATAATCTACACTGTTTGATTGATTTGTTCTACCAAAATTTGGGTATCAATTTCTTTTTACATGAGTATATCAAGAGTAGATCATAGAATGTTATTCTTTTCCAAATTTTGTAATGTTTTTACATTGTTCCTCTACTTTGTTTTATGTATTTTGGCATCCAATTTACTCTTGCCAACCTCTTTAAATGCATTAATTACCTGTAAATGAGCATTCTTCCTCATCTTTAATATTTCAGCTTTGATGGTGACATTTTTTATCTTGCAAATCTTGAAATTACCACATAGCTTCTTGCATCCTAACTCGATATACCTCGAATAAGATGCAATCTTTCGAAATGCCATGTCATTAATGTTCTTGCATGATTGTTAGCAGTCCATCTATTATACATGTCTTACCACTACCACTTTTATACACTTAATCAAGATCAATGTACTTTTTTTACCAGATTGCTCCTTAATCTCCTTTCTTCAACAAAGTACAAATAATGATATTTTACATTTTGGAATAACTTATTAAATGCATTTAATAATTTTTATTATACATACCCATAAGAGCCTCTTAAACTCTACAAGCATGTAGTAGCAGATGTAATCATAGATGGAACAAGAGTCATTGGCTAAGGACCAAAAAATCTAGCAGTTGAAGAATGACCTCACCACCCACTCCAAGACCACAAGTATCCTATTTGGGAGAGAATAAACAATGCAACCACAAAATTAAAGCTGGCATTTGGGTTCATTATAGAGTCATAGTGACTAAGCGTATAGGTGAGCATGGCCACAAACTTTAAGTCTTAGTTCATTTTGTTGATGACATGTGTCATCACGGTGATCCTTAGGAAAGAAGGAGTCAATCTTTAAATAAAAGGCATGCCATTGACCTAGGAAAGTGAACCCCATTTTTAACAAGAATTTTAGAGGCAGTTCAGAGGGAGACATACGTCACCACATCACTTTTTACATATCACTAAGATTTAATACATGAAGTTCCATTTGTTAGTCTTTGGGTAAACAAGATGGAGACACTTGGCATAATCATGAAGAGTCGCTCACCCAGTGAACTTGAAATACTTTTCAAGTGTTGAAATGTCATAGGTTCATGGGTGCATGCCCATACCCTTAAGTTTAATGTCATGGGTACCCTTGAAGGTATTACCCAGTACTACCTTCAAAGCTTGAAGGGTTATCATACACATGTTTGAATGGTATCTCCTAAGAGATACCTTAAAACTTTTGGGTCTACAATAGAGGTTAAAATCAAAAATAGTATCTCAAAATATAAGAAGCTAATCATTTTCCATAATTTTGATCAAAACCCCCATTGCTCATTATCATTTTATATTGTAATAAAATACATGATTGAATATTGACTTAATTATCTATTTTTCTTTGTGTGGCTATTTTGCTCTGATGCATGTTTGAAATGTATCTCCTAGGAGATACCTTCAAAGTAGGATGAAAAAAGAATGGAAGTATGCATTATATGATATTAAAAGTTATTATTTTATTGGATTGACATAAACCATTTTGTTAAAAAAATGTTATACATTACCTTTTTAACATTTTTATGTTTTAACATATCTCCATGATTATGTTATGGTATAAATATAGCTTTATCTCCTTCATACAAGTATAAATTAGGCTAATTTTATAAATAACCTGATTAACAACTCTTCTCATGTCTTTTGTAAATGTCTAGCTAAAAAAATCATACATCAATGGCTTTCTAATGTGGAGACTATGTTTCTCTCATAAATAATGGTAAGGTCATTAGTGAAGGAAAAATACACAAAATGGTAGGTCCAGATGTTGAATCTCTAGAACCCATAAATCTCACTTCCACATGCCACAATGAGGAAATACTATTGGATGTGTAAGTGTTAATGTGATTAAAGCTTTTAATCTGACTCTATCACATCCATTTCTTGTAGCTTTTGTGGATAATTTAGGGGATGTAGTTGATAGTTTTACTATATGGAGTATAAGAATGATGCAACATGCCACAAATAAGTTTTATATAGATAATGACATGGAACAAAGTCAAAATAATTTGTGTCTAATTTTGCATATACAACCATTGCAATAAGAAAACCCTTGCTTGGATTCATTTGTTCGATATATCGATAATCCTACCACATTTCAAAACCTGAAAAAAAAATTGTTGGAAAAAGGGTACATTTGTTGAACAAATGTATAGATATTGCGAATGATGAAAAATTTGCTTTTGGTTATGTTGAATTTTCACAACCAGGGGTGATTTTTAGTTGCATTCCTATCCCAATGTTATAAAATGAATTGGGAATTTACATAAGGCATGTTATACAACATTATAAGACTTTAATTATAAAGAAAATTGAAACATCTATCATTAGATGGCCTTCCAAAAAAATAGTGAACACTAAGACTTGTAGAACAATCAATTTACCATACATGACACCAAAGGAGAAAGAAATTGGAAACTTTTGGGAGTAGTGGATAATGAAGTCACTCCTTGCCTGACATTCTTAGCATAAAGGCATCCAAAAAAATTAGCTCGTTCCTATAAATACTTGGGCTGAAAAAGAAGCCAGCCAAATAATTCACTCAACCAAGTGGAATTTGATGAAAGCATAGATAGTGAGATTACAATAATGTATGCAGATAAATGTTGTACCAAAAAATGTTTTTAGTCAAGATTGTCATTTGAGATTAAAAAATATACAAAGATGAAGTTGTTTGATTCCACCATAACAAATAGGAGGTAACATGTCTTAGATGCCCTTTCTGTCCATTTGTTTAAGAAAAATAAAAACAAAACTAGCATTGATTTTTAGGGTACAAAGATTTGTTTGGAAGTTTGGCTTAAAATATATGGAGTGAATAGAAGTAACTTTTTTGACATTCAAAATTGTCACAAAAATGAGGAATGAAATACATTCCATGCAGGGAGATTTTGACAAAAGCCACAAAAGAAGATAATGGTAGCTAAAGATTTGTTGGACCAATTACTAGATGATTTTGTAAATGTTTTTCCATGACTAACATGCTAGATAGATATAGATGGCTCATAATAAAATGTTCAACATCTTCCTACATCTTTCACTAAAGAATTTATGAGGTGCCACATCAATGCACAACTAGTAGATATAGAATATGAGCCAATATCCTAGCCAAAATTCAATAACATGTGGAGAACTAATTTTCATGATGTGACCATTGCCACGTCTGATGACTTCACTAGGTGAAAAACATGCATCTTGTTGACTCAATATAAATGCTCTGGGTCCCTCTCTAGAGATCAGGAAGAGTGTATTGATCAAGAATTCATGATGCACTCAAATGAAATACTTTCTGTAAGACAAATATATTACACACATAAACAAATTTTAGAGCAATACCCTAAAGAATGCCTCAGTGTCATTCATGACAAGGTGGAATGTCAAAAAAACATTTGTGTTAAGGATAGTGATAAAAAAAAAGTAGTTACCAATAGAATATTCGGGTTGTCAATGGCAAGGATTATAACACATGGTCATGCTGCAAGCAGATATGGGCATTTTTTTACCATATGTTCTTGAAGGGTCTAACTTTACTATCACCTCATCGAAAAAGTGCTTTAGGGATATGAAAACAATAGTGCCAGATACTTATGGATCTTTACTATATAAACTTGGATCTTCAAAATATCCATTATATGATGCACTTTTGTATAACAACTACTACGCTGAATGCAAGAAATACAAAGAAGAAGCACAATCAATTGGTACCTTCAAGAAACTTCCTTCTTGGTTATACCATCAAGTAGACAACTATTATGGGGATAATAAGAATAGGTACTTCCATCCATAATTATATTTAAAAAATGTCAAACCTTTTATGGAACTAATGTTACATTTACCAATTCACAAAACCATGTTTTTTTGTACAGGTATGTGTTATAATATTTATCTATCCTTGTCTACAAAGGTGTTTTCCTTGATGTCAAGGTTAGATTTTTGCTTTTAGGACATTGATGGCACATTTGGAAACCTGTCTGAATGTATAAAGAGGAAAGATGTACAGAGTGTGGCAGAGATGATGAACACTTATAGGACATGTGAAAATACAAGAAACTTCATTCCATATTTGATTGAAGAGGTAGTGGATTTCAAAGAGTATGTTAATAGTTAGCAATTGAAGGGAAGAAATGAAATAGTAGGCTTGACAAAAGTTCAATACTTTATTCTATGCATGGAGCAAGGTCAACCCATTATGCATTGTAAAAACTCTGTAAGAGATATAAATTGGTCCCCCCTAGATTACATTATGAGAAACAAAAGAAAATGGTGGGCTAAATGTTCTAGAAGGTAATCTGACAAAAATATATTTCAAAGACTTGAAAAATATATAAATGTCTCAAAATTCCATTGTTGTTAAAGAATCAGATAGAAGTAGAAAAAAGAGTGAAAAATAAATTAAATATAAATTGAATAAGTATGTACAACAATTCCATGAATTTAGTTTGACCAAAAATAGTAAGTGGAAGGATCTAGTATATTACTTCCAAAACATTCATGACATAATGAAATAAGACATGTTCCCTTCTGAAGTTGAGTGCACATGAGAGTTTTGGCCTGAAACTCATCATGACATACCCATACATAAATATTTGAAAAAAATGGTTCATGATAGCACCCTTGATTTTAGAGTGGCATCTACATATACATATGTTGGTCCAAGAAGCAAAAGAACAAGAATTGTATTTGATCCAACTCAAGATGTGCAAATCTGAGATATGTTATTTGTCAAACCTGATAATTCTACAAGAATGGACTACATAGTATGGGTTGCTAGAGCTAAAAGCAATATTTAAATACTACAAACAAATGGGGATATAGAATGAAGGTTCAATATAGCTTGGCTCATCGTAGTCATGCAAGGAAAAAAGATGCAGAAGAAGCAAAAATTTATTAAGGATACTTGGATAAGAAATGAAAGCCAAACCCAACTAACACGTCTTTACCATCCATATTCATAGATAGTATCATTTAAGCTTGGAAACCAAATAAAAATTGGAGAGGTCGTACACTTGTTCTCACTGATTTTTTGAAAGGCATTGTAATAGACTATCTGAATGCATTGTCCCACTAGGCACTAACAAAAATAGTGATAAAAGGATTGAGTAATTTGAAATGGTGTTTATTTAATTTTAGAATGAGCAATATGAATGGTTTTTTTCAAAATTTAGTCAATTTTTTGAGAATGTATATTGTTTTATTTATTTCTAGTGGCACTTCATATTTTAGGTCTTGGGAAATACACTTCGGCATTTGAGTTTTATATTTTATACTATGACAATTTAGTATTTTAGTAACTGTGCATCTATTTAATAGCATTTGATTGTTGAAACGTGACTATGCATCCTTTAAAATGGTCTTCAATAAAAGGTATTCATAATTTGCACATATGACAATTTAGTACACTGTAGCTTTTGTGTTTTGCAAAATATAATTTGGCATTCCCATGTTTATGCCTCAGAATGTGCATCATTCAAGATTCGTTCTTAGACATTTAGGTATCAATAAATGTTATTCAGTGTTTCATGTGGCACCTGAGATTATGAAAGATAATACGAGATAAACTTTGACAGTCATGAGGATGTCACTCAAATAAAATTAAACAAATAGTTCACAATCTAATCAACTAATGGCACATGGCATCCCAATCATCCTAGGTGTTCTAAATCACATATCGACCAAGTGCATGATTGATGTATGAATTATGTTTCTTTAATAAATATACCACCAAGTCTTATAATATTTGTAAATGTATGGTCTGTGAACTAGTTTGAATGGTCGTATAATTTGGACTTATTGTAAATATATAATATAGATATGATTTATTTTTTATAAGTCCAATTAATTCTTGATGAAGTCCAATTTATTTATGATAGTTTTCAACTACTAATAAATAAATTATTTATGATCATTTTAAATAATTTGGACTTATCACAAATACATTAGACAAATATGAGCTATTTGTAACAAGTTCAACTTAATCTTGATATAGTCCAATTTAATCTAGAAACAGTCCAATTTATTTTTGATAGTTTTTGAAAATTTGGATTGTTGATGAGTCAAAATTATATGAAATAGTCCTTTTGGTTAATAATATATCATTTCATGTAAATTCAAGACATGACACATATAAATTTGTGATATAATGTGAAGGCTCACCTTCTCCATCAAATAATGCAAACTTAAATGCAATAAATTGGCAGGAAAAGGGTAGATAAGGACCTCATAAGACAACTTATTGAGTAATATATCATGAAATGTAGTTGTATGAATCAATTTTTAAAATCTTCAAAAAGGTATTTGAATTTTTTGTTGCATCACTTGCATGGTTTACTTAGTTTGTTGAAGAAGTACATTTGAATAAGTAGGAGGAGCATTATATGTAGGAATATACATTATATTATTTTGAGAGATACCATGACCAAAATATGTAGGTTAAAAAATAGGTCTATAAGTAGGAGGCACAAAATAAGCATTATGACTAAGGATAGTTGTGAAGGAATAAATTTAGTAACCCGATTAGAATAAATTGGTAGAGGAAAAATAGTAGAAAAGTTAGTTGTAATATTTCCATTACTAAAGTAAAAGGAGACCTTCTAGTAGGTGCAATAGAAGCATTCAAATATTCATTTTTTACATGTAATTCTTCATATAAAAATTCATTCACTAGGTTTTTCATCTTATTTTGTTCCTCTCTAGAAACATATATCATTACATCAATGTATTTTGGGAATAATGGAAGATACTTTTCAAAACAAGTTATCTTATGTGCACTCACAATAGTAATATTATTAACATTTCATTCATGGCATTAACACCACAAGAATATGTATTAACATAATTTGCATTTTTATCAATCTTGTTTGTATGATTTACATTTTCATCTACATGTGCATCAATAGGAGGAACATGAATTTCATTATCAGTTTCTACTTTATTTTTCAAAAAATTATGACTACCAAGTAAATGAATTTGAACTAAATAAATATAATTATCACTCAATCTATCAATTCATCTAGTATATGTATTAGATATAACTTTATTAATTGGTGTAAGAGAGAAACCTAGAAAACATGTAAGAAACTAGGGATAATGATATCATAATGAGAAATCGCATCCCTAGAGAAATCAAACCAAAAAATACATCAAAATTAAGACATCGAGGGGAAAATAACATGTAACCCTTATTAAATTACTACAACCATTCCATAATCATTGTAGCTACCATACCCACAATGCATATAATATATAAATCTTATGAAAGCTTAAAGAAAGATAATAAATAGTTTTATCCTAGGTAGCATGACTACTTCTTTAGATCAAATCTTTAGCCTAAATTCACCAGTGTGACAAACAATAACTCTCATCCATAATGTGCTTCACCCGTTATCCATATATACTCTTATATAAATAAGGAGGAGTTTGGGTTAATATTTGGATAGTAGTTATCTTGAAGAATAAGTCTCATTAATAGTTTGTTAACTAGTAGAACAATTCTTCTTAAGAGTAACTAAATAGTAGAATAAGTCTTCTTAAGACAAGACTTTACTATTATTAGTATAAGTTAATTAAGTAAATACTCAATTGATGTTCATCTCTAATAAATAATAAATGGATAAACTTGCACTAATTAGTGTTTATTCAAGAATTATATTTCAATGAATAATATATGTGCATCTTATATCATACAAGAGTATATGTGTTATTATATACACTAACATCCCCCCTCAAGTTGTACTTAAATAAATGGAATGATGGAGGAATCATCGAACTTTTTCCCCTTGATGACAACTTCCTTCACTCCCAAAAGTTGCCCACATGGAAAAAATTACCTCAAGCAAGGGTTTTATGAAGATTGCAACTTAATCATTTATCTAGTAATAATTAAGATCAACAACATTATCCTATATCAATTTCTAGATATAATGCATATGAATATCAACATGATTTATGTGTTGGTGATACAATGGTTTACAAGAGACATGGATAACACTAATTATCACACCAAAATTTTTGGGTTGGGTCTATGGAAATCTAAACTCAGAAAGCATTCACCAAATCCAAACTAACTTGTGATTAATAGCGCACTATACTCAGATTCCATAGTAGATAAAGTCATAGTAGTATGTATTTTACAAGACCAAGTAATGAGACCTATTCAAAGATAATAAATGTATCCTATAGTCAACTTATGATCTTTAGGATCTCTTTCCCAATAACTATTTGTGTAACCTACAACTACAATTTTACCACTAGAAATGTAACCAAAATTTGAGGATTTTCCTCCTAACTTGTACTCAATGTCATAACTAGTCATACTATGAAGATACTATATATTCACTTTATAGATTTTGAATGGCTAAAATGGGGGTCCTGAAAAAAACATGACACATGATTCATAGCCAAATGGAGATTAGGATGAGTATGAGTCAATTATAGAAGACCTCCCACCAATTCTTTATGGAGTATACCATCACCTAAAGGAGAAGAACACTTAGTGAAAAACTCGAGTCCAAATTGAAAATGAGTCAATGTGACACGTAGTCTTCCATGAAGAAATGATGGAGAGTATGTCTTGAACATACTTGGATTTATTAACAAAACATCATTTCTTAGACTGTGAAATTTAAAGACTAAGGAAAAAATTTAACAAGCCCAAGTCAGTCATATCAAAACACTTCACTAATTGTGATTTTATATCATGAAACTACTTTGTGGAAATATCTGTAATGATTAAGTCATCAACATAGAGGACCAAAATCAAGAGTTTCCCATCTACTTTCTTGGTGTAAAGTGTGGGGTCAAAGTGACCCTATGTAAAATAAGAGTTGACAGAAACAAGTTGATCTATTCATACAAAGCTCGAGGATCCTATTTCAAGTTGTACAAGGAATTTTCCAGTCTACAAACATAGTTCAAGTTCTCGATACTGATAGACCCTAGAGGTTGGGACATGCAAATTCCTTCTTATAAGTCCTTATGAAAATAGGAACTTTTGGTGTCCATCTGATGGAATTCAAATCCATATGTTGTAACTAAGGAGATTAATAGAAAGATGGAATTTATCTTTTCAACTGGAACAAAGGTTTCTTGGTAATCAATATCTTCAACTTGTGAATTTTTTTTCTAAAGGATTATCTTTGTACTTATAAATAGACCTATTTAATGCAAACTTGTTGACGTACACCCACTTGCACCTCACTATTTATATTCATTTTATAATTGGAACCAAGTCCAAAGTTTTATTATTCTTCACATAAATGAGTTTACCTACCATAGTTTCCTATCAATTATAATTCTTACAAGTCTCATGATAAGTCTCAGGATATTGACATGTTGTCAACTATGAAAAGTTTGCAACCCAAAATTAGTGTTACAATCTAGTCCTACATATATTTCTTGGATCCCTTATCAAAGCACCAACCTCATCCTAAAATATGTGGAACCATTTTGGTTTAGATTGTGTTGATTATTCAAGTACATTATGCATGAATTATGGCACTAGGGGTGGAAGAGCAGGTTATGCCCATGTCACTAATCATCTAAATTTTAGTGACTCTCATTTTGGAAGTCATTTAAATTGCTTTACTATTTATAAGAAACATAAAAACTTATGTCCATATTATAATAAACCAATGTAAGAGGAGGAAAATTTTTTGGCTCGTAGGCATGGTATTGTTCATCAAACAATGCATCTTACTAATAAACGAATTTTGTGGTGCCCAAAATAAGAAGATAATATGCCTTTTACATATTCAGAATAGCTGAAAATATACAAGGATGGCCCTTCCTTTCCATTGCTTTGTGCTTATCATCTGGGATATGTGCCCATAAATTACATCCAAAAATATTAAATTTAGAAACATTGGGCTTGACATCAAACCATTTTTATTTAGGAGTCATGTCTTGCACTACTAAGTGGGGATTGTGGTTTTGAATATATTTTACACACTAGATTTCTTCTACCCAAAACTAGGGGCACACGTCTCTGCAATGCACAACGTAATTGGACATTTCATTTTGTGTGTGATTCTTGTGTTCAACTACACCATACTATTGAGGGGTGTAGGGTACAACATGCTAAAATTGAATTTCTATATGTTCATATAAGTTTATTATCTAATTGTTGAAAAAGTATCCTCTATTGTCTAAACTAAGATGTTGATTTTTTTCTCTCTAACAAGTTTTCAATAAGGAATTTGAAATTTTTGAAGTGCTCAAATATTACACTTTTGTTTTTCAGATAGTAGACCCGTGTTATAAAAGATAAATCATCAATGAACAATAAACGATAAACACAAATTTATATTTATGAAACATAAGATGTGAGAATGGCACAAGATCACTTTGAACCAACTGTAATCTATCACTTGCACTCCAAGCTTTGACTTTAGGAAAAGGATAAATGTATTTTTTCCAAGTGCACAACTTAGACAAAATCCATCTTTGAAGGATACTTTTGGGAAACCAAGAATCATGTTTTGCTTACTAAGGTCCTATAATGAGAGATAGTTCATTTGACCAAAATAATCATGCCAAAATTTATTAAGTAATTTGCATGCACAATTATGACTTATTAAGGTTGAGTGAACACAAAGTTGTCAATTTTTTACAATCTTGCTTGATGATTAACCTTGCTAGTGGATATAATAGCATATTATCCTTTTGTATCTCTAATGATAAAATTGGTAGGTGTAAACTCATTGGGTTTTCCTTCACTTAATTGCATGATCTAATAGATGGATATGATGTTCAAAGACAATTTTGGAACATGGAGAACCTTTTTGAATACATCATTCTCTATCTCAACAGACCCTTCTCCCTTAGCAAATAGAGAATTAGAGTTACCCACAAAATTTTAGTTGTGTGGCTTTCATCAAGAGTGTGAATCAAAGAGCCTTCATGTATCATATGATGAGAGAAATTGAATCTAAAATCCATTTAGACATAGTTGATGCATATATTTTTGTAGAAAGTGTTTTCTATTTTTTAAGGGAGGGAGATACATTTTCCCCAACTCTTCTTCTAAGTATACCATTTTCTTGAAACATTGATGTATAACATGGCCTAGTTTACCACAAAATTTATAATAGTATTTATCAAATTTTGCATTCAGTTACCCTTTATCTTTGTCCTAATAGGGGGAAGATTTATGTTGAGTCAATTGATTTCCCTTACACTTAGACTTTTCTTTCCATTTTTATTTAGCAGGGCCCTTGCCTTTATGAGATTTGGGTTGTGATGTTGCATTAGTATCTTTGATAACTATTTCTTGTTGTTTATTACCTCTAGGTCAGATGTCATGAATGGAAATAATTTTTTACTCTTATCTCTGAGTTGCTAACATAACCATTCAAAGGTTAGTGTCACATATGTTGTGCCACAATAATCTTGTTGTGTGTAGAGGTTTGAGTTGAATACTAAGTAATGGTGACTTAATTTGGAAAAAATGTCTATTATGATATAATCATTAGTCTTGGTTACTCTTGTCTAAACAACGAGTCTCAAGTGCTTGAATTGAGTGATGAAATCCTATATTTGAGAATACTTGTCTAGTAAAAGAGCACCTTGAGCTCAATTTCTAGTTGACAAGCACACATCTTAATATGATTTCCAAAAGTATTCTCCAAGGTGGTCCAAATGTCCCATTATTCCAATATGCCCTGAAAATGAAACTTTAATCAAGAGACACTAACTGATCTAGGATATCGTTGGCTTAGACATAATGATTTTACCATTTCATCTATTTAATTAAGTCAAGAGGATCAAATTATTCACCCATTTACATGTCGTAAAGACCCTTTATGGGAAGCACATCTATAATGTACCCTTTCCAACTGAAGTAGTTGGAATTGGTGATGATTATATTTTTTGTATGATTTCTTGCAAAGAAATTTTTTTTGGTTAAAAAATAAGCCCAAAATAATGTAGACTTATCAATTTGAAAAATACCTATTGATGGCCCTTGGACACTACCAACAAAATAAGACCTTTGTGGCAACTGGCACTACCCAAGATTACATTATTGTTCCAGGAAGTGAAAAACAAGGATATGAAATATGGGGAATTCTTGCCTAGGATTTTTAAGTTCTGTATAAACTAAACTAATCTTGAATAAATATATATAATGAATATATACAACTAAAAAATAAATAAACAAATTGATACATATGCATTATCCAAGTATACAAAATTTAATGTTGCAAAAATGTCAAAAAAAAAAATTTAATGTCAACATATATAATACTAGTAGTTATCCCAAAGGTCCAAATAACACTGGAAGGGATTGTTTAGTAGGATATGGTTTGGTGAGACAACCTGGTGCCTAGTGCAAAAGACTAATGTTGAATCAATTTTAAAGGTTGAAGATGCAAAAAATATAAAACCAATGGACCTCAAAAACTCCACAAAGGCAACCATTTATAAGGTTCTTTAAGATCTATTCTACTCCTCATGTTCATGGGAGAGGTTTCAATCACATCTTCCCCTTCAACGTCCTCATCCATATAAAAATCTCCTAAAGACCTGGTTGTCACGTGATCCTCATGGGTTTTGTTCAAACCCTTTCCACTTTTTATGGGAAGTAACACAGAGCTTAGTACATCATTGTCCACAATTAGATCCTTTTTTTGCATAGAGATAGCCAAGTGTATTAAACATGAAAATGGGAAATTAGATGAAACAACTAAGGAAAACCACACAGCAAGCACGTTGATGATTGTATTTTTCCTTTTCTTATTTTATAGTTATCTCATCATGAATTCAAAACCATATATGTAGCTAGTGCTCATCAATTTGGGCTACCCTCTCACTCTCAAGATTTTAGGTGACTTGATAAAAAAGCTCATATTCAATCCATGACTAAGGAAAGGAGAATAAATGGAATTCTATGGTCTCAATATATACACTAAATGGTTTTCCTAAATAGGCTTTAAGGCTTTTTAATGAAATGTGTTGAATAAATGTAATGTCTCTGAGTGCTAAGGTTGCAGGGTTATTATCCCAGAATAAGAATTAGGAAGGAACAGTCTATTTCTTGTGTTTTCTCTTCAAGATTTCATGCCCCATGAGCTAACATCTGAGCAATCAAAAGTTGTAGACCTTTCAAGCCCCAAGAGCTTAACATGCAAGGAAGCTATAGAGAGGGAGATGTCTTTGCCAACTATGGTAAAGGAAATATTTGTGGATGCCATACCTTTACCACCAATGAAAGAGGAAAGATTTGTCGAAGGCAAGCCTTTTCCACCTATGGAAGAAGATAGATTCATGAAGGTAATGCCTTTGCCCATAGTGGTGGAGGAAATATTTGGGAAGGTGTCCTATCTATGTGGATAGAGTATGAGGATGCTCTAATATTTTATGTTAAAGAGGAGGAAGTGCTTTCATTGTGACCTATTACCTCACACGAGGAAGAGGTTAATTTATTATGAGCAGAGGAAGTGGCATCATCTAATGAAGTAATGAGGCCTTCTCTTCCACCAAAAACATTTTAGAAATACATATAATGGAATTATGATTGACATACATAGGCCACATCATCAATATAACTCCCAAAGTCATGCTTTACACCATATAATTTCATCTATAGTGAACCATGAAGGCACCCATAGTTGGATGGGAAAGAAATTTATGTAGTATTGTGAGCCCTCATAGGTATTTTTTTTCCATGTGGCATAACCGCATTGAATTTAGGCCTCCTAGCTACTTGGATGATCTACCACTTCCTCTATGCTCTAATTGCATGGGATGTCACCATGTGGCAACATCTTAGGCCTTCAAGTTTTATAGGCTTTGGGGATAACTTGCTCCCCCATAGGGTCAGGTTACCATTGATTGAAAGTTATGTGGTGCCTCTGCATCTTATTTATCTTTGGGACTTAGACCATCGTGGTCACCAAGGGTCTCTATATAGGCCAAGCTATTCAGGACACCTAGTTTCCACCATAGACTCCAATATGTGTCAAGGTAAGCAACTCAATAGGTGTTTTGAGAGAAGCTTAGCAGATGTTTATGGTGTGGCATTTGGGGATTAACATATTTTTTGGGGGGCATTACGATTCTCAATACAAAGATGCATGGTTCACTTTCCTTTTTTCTACAGTCCCAATATTTTTTTCATAAATTGTTAGGATCCCTGCTCACTAAGAGCACACTTGATTACCTTTGTATAAGCAACTAAACACGAAAATAAATCAAAATTAATAAGTAACTAGAATCATAAATAGCACAGAATATGAGAGACAATACAATCTTGTATTAATACTCTTCCAAAAGGAAATACAATGAAGAAATCACACTTTCTTCCACACCTCTTAGATGTACAGATCTCTTTCCCTCAAGAGTTCTCACTCTCACACACAATTACAAACCCAACTCAATAATCGAGTTGTTCCCTCCACCAATCAGTAACAATATTGCCAGTACCAACAAGTACTCAAAGTACTCCAAGTAGATATCACTGATCTTGCAACAACCTGCAAATCAACCTGATCTTACTTACCATGTAGATCTTCTTCTTGATCTTGCACAACCTACTAATCAACCTGATCTTACACACCTTGGAAGAAACCTTGTCCTTGCCTTTGCAAGTCCTTTTGATCCTTCACCCTGAGGATCCCTTCTTTGATCCTTCACTTACTTCTTTACAATACAACCCCATGGGTCTCTTAAATAGATCCCATACAAACAATAATTAGAATTCCTAATTACAATAATTAGAAACACAAACTCAAGACTAAAATTAGTCTTTTACATGCAAACTAACTGTTCATCTAAAATTAGACCAATTTTGGAAGCGCATGCACACACAAGTTGCCGATGTCAGTTCTTGTTTGACCGATGTCGGCTGACTCCTAACTGATGTCAGTTACTGAGAACACTAAATATGACCGATGTCGGTTGATCAGACTGACGTTAGTTGCTCTGACACTGGATATGACTGACATCAGTTGATCAGATCGATGTCAGTTACTGTAACACTCAGCAACCTCCTCCATTTGCATCATGTGAAGCTTTTAGCTCCACAACCTAATAATCTCCCACTTGGAGATAAATAGATGCACCTGTACCTATACATCCTCTAATTTTGTTTCCTAGCTTGTATCCCTCTTTAAGTTCAATCTTGAAGACCAACAGAAGTTGAATGAAGATTCAACTTCTCCTTTGTTCTCGGCTTTGTTAGCATACCTACAGGGTTCCTATCCATATGGATCCATTCTAGATTTAACTCACCATCCTCCAATACCTGTCTAATGAAGTGGTACCTGAGATGTATATATCTTGTTCTTGAATGAAAGGCTGAATCCTTTGCAAAATGAATTGCTCTTTGACTATCACTGTACAATCTGCAACTCTCTTGCTCCTTTCCCAACTCTTCCATGAACCGTGTCATCCATATCATTCCCTTGTTAGTCACCATTACTGCAACAACCTTTTGCATCTCTAAAATCTAGCTAATCACCATTCCACCAACAGTGAACACATATCTTGTGGTGTTTCTCCTGTCATCCAAGTAACTTGTCATATCCGAATCTACATACCCATGTAGAGAAGTGCTTGACCCTGCATAGCATAAATACCTGTTGCTGGTCCCTCTCAGATACCTAAGAATCTATTGAACTGCTTTCCAGTGCTTCTTTCCTGAATTGGCCACAAACTTGCTGACAACTCCCACTACTTGGGTAATATCAGGTCTAGTACACATGTACTCAACCTTATCATGTGATTTGGGACACTGTTCTGTGAACTGTCCATCCATAGGTGTGCTAACCAGTTCTGCATCCTACATATTAAACCTCTCCACTACCTTATTCACATAATCATCCTGAGATAACATCAACCTGTGACTTTTCCTATCTCTAGAAATACTCATGCCAAAGAATTTCTTTGCTGCTCCCAAATCCTTCATGGCAATCCTCTAAACTAACTTTACCTTTAGCTCCGCAACTCCTTGTATGTGTGAACCTGCAACAAGCATATCATCCACATACAGTAACAAGATAATGTTGCAACCATTATTCAACCTAGTAAAATAAACACAATGGTCACATTGGCATTGACTAAAGCCATGCTTTGTCATACACCTGTCAAACCTTAAACACCATTGTCCTTCACCCTGCTCAAGACCATATAACCTGGCCTTCTGTCTCACGTGTCCATTCTCTCCTTTTTTTAACTTAAGAATTCAATCATCTTTTAGTGCTTTCTTTTCGACTGGAAACTCTACCAAATCTCCTATTTGGTTCTTTTCCAAGGAATCCATTTCCTCATTCATGCCATGCTCCCACTGTTTTCTAGATTCTACCTACTTTGTCTCTTTAAAAATTCCTAGTTCTTGACCATCAGTGAGCAACAAGTAGTGTAAAGAAGGGGAATAATAAATTTGAGGCTTACTTACCCTTTTAGTCCTCCATATGGGCATTTGAGACTCTTTGACAGCTTGTTGTCTGCCCAAAATCTATTCTGACAGTGACCGATATCGGTCACCTCTGGCTGACCCTGGTTTGCACCCAATCGATGTCGATTCCACCTGATTGTCGATGCCAATTTCCTGACCGACATCGATTCCCTGACCGACGTCGATAGCCACTTATTGCTGATGTTGATTCCCTGATCGACATCAGTCTTACCTTGCCCAACACCACTGACTCTGGTCTGCACATGGCCGATGTTGGTACCTGCATGTTCAACATCAGTTCTCACCTGACTGACGTTGGTAACTGTGTTTTCCTATGAGTGATGATTTTGCCCCGCAAGCTCATTTTGGATCATAACCATGTCCAAGCCAATACTGCCCTGCTCAGAATTATTTAGCCCCTTGAGCTGATCTCTGTCCATCATCTTCTCCTTGAAAACTAAGGCTTTCCTATTATTCAATGTGTCAAAAACATTAGATTTCCTTTTTATGCAATAAACCCAATCCTTTCTTGTAGCATTAGAAACATACCACTGTGATCCTCCAATAGAAGCTCCCTGAGCTGGTCTCCACACACCTGTGTGAACAAGCTGAAACCTGTGCTTCTTCTTTGTTGAGCCAATTGTGAGAAACCTCACTTTCAGCTGTTTCCCAAAGATACCATGCTCACAAAAATCTCGATCTCTACTTTTCAAATCTGAACTCTTACTATTTGACTTAAGAACATCCATTCCCTTCTTACTTATGTGACCAAGCCTAGAGAGCCACATCTTCGCATTTACATCTAAAGTAGATAAACCAGAAGGAGAATCAGTAATACAAGTAGATAGATAAAGAGTACCTACTTTCTTACCTCTTGCTAAAACAAGTGCACCCTTAGAAACTTTCCAAGATTCTGCTGTGAGAGTTACTATGCATCCCTCATCGCCCAACTTTCCTGTAGAAATCAAATTCCTCTTCAAGATGGGTACATGCATGACATCTTTCAACACCCATGTGTTGTCATTCTACAATTTCAGCTGCACTTTCCCTTTGCCAACCATTTGACAAGGCTTACCATCCCCTAAATAAATCTTTCCAAAGTCTCCATGGACATAATCATGAAAAAATTCTCTATTTGGGGTTGCATGAAAAGAAGCACTAGAATCTAAAACCCATGATTCTACCTGACTATCCAAAGAAACTGTAAGAGCATCCTGTGCAACAATACCTACAACATCTGCTTCTTCATGTTGATCTTCTTTCAACCAACAATCTTTCTTTGCATGTCCTTTCTTTCCATAATTCCAGCAGATTATACTGCCATACTTGGATCTAGATCCACTGCCTATCTTTGACCTTGATTACCCTTGCTCGACCTTCTCTCTTTTCTTTCCCCTACTTTCAACACTTAAAGCATATCCTAATGTCTCACTTGTGCTTTTCCTGTGAATTTCTTCATTCAAGATTACACTAACAACATCATCAACTTTCAAGATATTTGAAGCAGACGCAGTATTACTTATTGCCATTACCAAGCTATCCCAACTTTTAGGTAAAGAGCATAAGATTAAGAGAGCCTTAATTTTAACATCAAAAGCTATATTGACTGAAATTAAATGGTTTACCAAACCATGAAAATCACTAAGATGACTATGTACCGATCCACCTTCTAGCATATGCAAATTAAATAATTGCTTCATAAGAAATACCTTATTCGAAGCTGAGGGTTTTTCATATAAATTTGCCAAAGATTTTATTAACTCTACCGTTGTCCTTGCCTAAGATAAGTTGGAAACCACAGAAGCTGCCAAGGTCAGCCTTATAGCTCCTTGAGCCTTTCTGTCAAGAACCTTCCATTCTTCATCTTGCATACATGTGGGCTTGCTCCCAACCAACGGTAAGTACAGATCTTTTTGATACAGATAATCCTCTATCTGCATCTTCCATAATTGATAATTCTTGCCATTGAATTTCTCCATTCTTAGTATACTTTCTTCTGCCATTGCTTTACTCCCACTCAAACAGAAACCCCTGTG
>JARHVA010007036.1:315000-585000 GCA_037957365.1 Torreya grandis
TTTCATATGTTCTTAAACCTAATGGAATTTCTCTAGGTGTCAATAAATTGGCAGCATGGACAAATAGAAGCTACAAGATATATTTTGGGACATCAATATCTTGTCCCCACATCAGCAACATTTCAACACTGATTCAAGCTAACATCAGACATGGAGCCCCCACCACAATCAAATTATCTCTCATGACATACTCATCCACCCTTGACAACTTAGAAAATGACCAATCAAAGATGTTTTCACCCTACAAGCTATGAACCCCTTTGCAATGTGTGCAGACCATGTAAATATATGTTTGGTGTAAAAAATGGTCCCTTTGTTGTACAATATCACCCAAAATATTTCACCATTTGCATGTTTGGTATTGCCTTGCCCTTCTGAACCTCATTGTCATTGCTCAAGCTCACTATGAAATGGAATGTTTCCTCCCTGCATAGTTGATCGCCACATCATATGAAGGAATACACAGCCTCATTTTCCCATATCACCTCCACAAAAATATAAGACTATTATTTCTTACCACTTCATGCACAAAAGGTGAGATGAGGTCATTGATTATAAGTTTTGAGTAAGGTAGGACTATCGATTTACACTCTTTTGCTTTATAAAATTGCACATTACCAAAACACAAAATTACATCCCTTCTGGTGTAACTTCAATTTTAATTATTATAAAATATAATATTAATAATTATAATATTAAAATATATTAATATAATATATACTATGATTATATATTAATAAATAATATATAATAATATTAGTATTATATATTATTTTTATATTACATTATTATATTTACATATATTATATTATAAAAATATTATTTATATATATATATATATAACCTAACCTATATTAATAATAATTATATAAATATTATAATAATTATACTATATATATATATAACCCAATTACCATGCAATAACAACAAACCAAATGCCTTGAGAAGTAGTCAACACTTGAAAGAAAGATAGATAAATTGAATGAGGTAAACAGGTCATAGTGGACAAGTTGGAGGAGTTTGATAACACATATGAATGGGTAAACAGGTGATAGTGGTCGAGTGTTGTAATTTTGGTGATTATTAGATTATTATTTTCTTAACCATCTCCAATTCTTGTATTCAAATTCATGCCAAATGACACTCTTTTTCAACATTTACAAAGGTAAAGAGGAGAGAGGCTTCCATGGAGAAGACAAAGCTAGATCGTTGCAGATATTGTCAGTGCTCTTAGATATCTTCATTCGGCCATAAATGTTCTATTTATTATAGGGACATCAAGTCCAACAACATTCTGTTGGATTATGATTTCAATCAAATGCAAATACAAATCAAATCATATAAATAATTCATCTTATCAGACTCTAAATTGCTACAGATGTTGGCAAGGTGGTGGATGCAATTGTATATCAACGATAATCGGCATGTTCTTTAAATTTCACACTTTTACAATTAAAAAGCTAAAATATGTTTATACAACTGTTACATTTCACCCTTAATTTTGTAGTTAGCTAGACTTCTATGCATTTGCACCATTACAAAGATACGAGAATAACAAAGAGAAAAAGTAACATTACAAGTGTAACAGAGAATAAAAATTATAGAAACATTACCATTATAATCTTAATATCATATAAATAACAACACCATACAGTACACAACAACATACATCCAAGAATAGGTGCATCATATGCCATTACATACATAAAATAACAAACACAGGTACACAAATTTATGCATCAAGTAAAAAAATCCCAGTGACTTGTTAATATTGCCCTTCTCTTCCCTATTCTGATGTCCAAGAAGCTTTTCTTTCAGCTTATCCATTAAACCCTTCTTCTCGGGAGACTCTTCACTTTGGCCATAAGTTGCAGGCATAGGCGCATAATGTTCTGCCCCCTCTTTCTTCTGCCCTGAAGTTTTTCTTTCACCTTCTCTAAAAACCCTCTTTCTTCTTGCCATGCACTTCCCCTTATTTCTTGTGCCCTGGAAGATTCTCCTTCAACCCACCCTTGTTTTATTCTTCTTCTTTCCTTTCTCTCCTCCTTCCTAATCGAAGGACTGTACATAAATTCCTCCATTAATGTCATCATCAGATTCATAAATTAAACTCAAATTAAATAAATTTAGCATTAAAATGTATACAAATTATAGAGTTTGAAGAAGAGTTTTTGTTGTGATTGACATTTCCCCACATTCGCCCTTCATGAGCAATCTTTTCACCTTCGTTGTGGTATTTAAGTTCTTTTGTCCTATGTAAAACAAATCTTTAGACTTGACACCCTAATAGAAACGCCTCAAAGGCCACCATATTTTTATTATGAGAATAAATCTACATGAACATCATGTAGAAGAGTGGTTAGTTATACATCTTCAACTACCTTGTATGTTCATAAAGCACATATCTATTATCATTATTTTACGTAGGTGATTTTTTTAATATGATTTATTATTTATTTTCTATTTACATAAAAATTAAATTTTAAGTTTGTTTAGAATAATATTTTTTTTTGGGTACTCTATAATATTATAAAACTTTTAGGTATTTAATATGGATTGGTTATATTTTATATTTTTCAAATATTAATTTAATTAATAAATAATACAACAAAATAATATTTCTACTAAATTTTTTATATGGAAAAAGTTTTTTAATGAAAAAGACTTCCTAATTTTAAAAGCCATTCTCTTACATATTTAAAAAAGGAGATTTACATTTTATAAAATACATATCACATTTATAAAGAAGTTTTGAAATAAAAAACCTAAACTTTTATTATTTATAATTTAAAATTTTTAATTAATACTTAATAAAAATTATAATTGCTAGTGGTGTTGACATTATAGATAATCATGATAATCTTTCACATCAACTTTACAATCTTTTCTCATTAAAATAAAAGACCAATCTCCACACTTGGAAAGAACCCAATTAAAGGGCCCAAAAAATATGTAAACTAGCATAGATATATTAAATACATCTATCTAAAATACGATGAGAGATATCAATTTTAAGGTGCCTATATTGTGATGTATGTTAGATAGGCACCTCGAGATTGATATCTCTCGACATATTTTAGATAAATGTATTTAAGATATCTATGCTAGTAGCACACGCAGGTGTGGCATGCATATTTAACAATAAATACCAATTAATGCATCATTTCATATTCATCCAAATAAGAAATATATATCACATTCAATGATAATTAAATAAAATAATTTAATATATATCAAAATGTGAAAATAAATATAATATATGTGATATTAAACATGTATCATTATTTTAGTTCTAAAGACTTGAGTAACATTTTTTTACATGTGAGATAGCCACAAATGTTAACCCTGGTCTTTCTATATACCCTATATCAATTGTTGCTTTAGAAAGAGTCAATCCTTGTGATTTATGTATGGACAATCCCCAAGCCAGTCTTAAAGGTAGTTATCGTGTATGTGCCTTTTGTATTGGTATAGTTGGAATTGTATGTGGAGTTATATCAGCAAATGGCATTCAAAAGTAATTATCAAATTCTACCATAACATATGTAGGTGGCTCTAGTGGGGAACTTCCAGGTTTGTATACTATACTTCAAATATATCCTAGAGATCCATTTACAAGTCCTACTTCTATCCATATATTAGAGGTTAACATCACCCTTACATCCTTAGCTATTAATAACTCCACATCTAATTTATCATTCTGACCTCTTGATGGATTGGTACTACTTATTCTAGTAGCAATGCTCCGTGTAATCGGTCCTTTTAATGATTTTAATTTCATTTTGTTATGATTTTTTACATTATCATTTGTTATAAATAAATGAATAGAATTGTCAAAATCTTCCCTGATGCTTTGGTGTAATACACTATTTGTCATTGACATCAATAGTTTCCAATCATCAATAGTCGGATGTGCATCTCTAAGATTTTTGAGCAAATGTCGAAACCTTTTTTGGTCATCACTCGAAACCTTTTTTGGTCATCACTTTCCATGTACGTTACTATTGTATGGTACTTTATCACTCATAGGAGGTAGCTAACCCAAATCTCTTAATAAAATGATTGATCTACCTCCAAAAATCATATTTGCATTTTCTAGAAATGCTTGACAAAGTCATGCATCTATGTTCTGTAACATTTTTTTCCTAATGAAACTCATTTCATCAATCAATATGTATGTTATATGCCACATTTATTCTTGAAAACTTATGAATCTTGTTCCTTCTAATTGTAAAAAGGTTGCAATTAGGATTTATAGTGTTGAGTGGATTGTCAAAGCACCAATATTAAATGTTGCAACTCTAGTTGGTGCAAGTAATAGAAGTGGACAATGTTGCATAGTTGAGTATTCATTTTCAAAAGATTCACCAATTGCACCAATTAGATGTGATTTTCCTATTCCTACTGTTCCTTGAATTATCATTTATAGTGGTGCGATATTATGAGTCTGAAAAAAATGTTTCATGTTTATATCAAATGCCTTTTTTTGTTTGGCACCTAAGGTTCCATATGAAATATTAATTATTATATCATCCAGTATGAGTAACCTATTGTCTTTCATTATGCTTATGAAAAGTATAGTTGAAGTTGTGTATTCTTCTCCTTTATATTTGTTATTCCATGGTGCTTGTCTATTAAGATCTCTTCTTCCCAACATATCTAATTCTGATACTTCCATAATTAGCCCACGATGTAGCCTTGATATGATTTCCCACTCATGTTCCATTGTAATTTGATGTACGGATTGAACATCATCACATTCAACATCGCTTTGATTTTTATGGTCATCTGGTGCCAAGGATTGTAATTCAATAATTCCCAGTTTGATGTTATTATATCATCATCAAGTCTGATATCTCTTTTTATATTATGAAATGGCTTGTAAAGCAATAACTCTGACCAACATAAATCAACCTATTTTTTTTATTCCCACACTAACACTATAGTAAACCTTGGGAACACTCTCACAATAGTTGTCACACTCCTGACCTCCCATTCATTATCTCACCTTCGCTTGAGATTATATGACCATGATCTAGCTGTCTCTATAAGTGAAAATTTTTCCATTTCATAAGGTCTGTTCATGTATCCATCAATGAAAACTTTTAAAGGTTTATCATTTTCTAGTTCTTTAGTATGTGTCATCGGTTTGAACACTTCACTTAATGAATTTTATTAATTTTATTTTTAAAGTGGACTATGAAAATAAAAATTAGATTTTATTATAGCACACGTAAAAAGTATATCAATAACAACTTGCTTTTTTATGAAACACTTTTTTAAATTTATCAAGGGAATCCTTTTACAACTAGGAAAAAGGTCCTTCACTATTTAAATTTAACAACTATTTATAATTATTTAAGATAAAACTATTTAAGGAATGTAACTAACCAATTAACTATTTAAAATGTATTTTGATTCATTTATGTATGTATAATTATCCAACCTAGATGTGGATGTGTGTGTGTGTGTGTACACACACACACACACATATATAATCTTAAATAGATTTATATATAAAACATTCAAACTTTTATCTAACAATTTTAAAATACAATAAATATATTTAATTATTAATTAATAAAAATAATTTATCCATAGATTTTAATAAAATTATATAAAATATTAATAAATATATAACTCTATTTTAATTTTAAATAAAATTGATCAAATACTAAAAAATATTTAAATATATATTTAAGATTATATATATATATATATATATATATATATATATATATATATATATATATATATATAATCTTAAATAAATCTATATATAAAGCATTTAAACTTTTATCTAACAATTTTAAAATACAATAAATCTATTTAATTATTAATTAATAAAAATAATTTATCCATAGATTTTAATAAAATTATATAAAATATTAATAAATATATAACTCTATTTTAATTTTAAATAAAATTGATCAAATATTAAAAAATATTTAAATCTAAATCATATATTATGAATTTACACAAATGTAAAAATTAATTACCGATATTAATATATTTATGATGGATTTTGAAAATAAAACATAAAATTATGAATTTAGAAGTCTATAATAAATCATAATATTATGGACTTAATAAAATAAAAGAAAAAAACTTTAAAATCAAACCAAAAAAATCAAAATAATTTTTTATTATATCACGGTACATAGAAATACTAGGGCACACAGGGATGATGGCGCAGCGATATAACTTGGAGGAGGATAAGGCTTTCAAGAGAGCTAGATCTGCTTTGCTAATTTTATTTTATATTTTATTATTTGTATTTATAGATTTTTTTGTTATAAATCTTGATCGGTAAATTTGTTGGATAAACACCTCAAATCGATTTTATGAAAATTTGTAAATTGTTTTGATTTTTGTAAATTAAAATATGAGTTTTTATATTAAATCAATATAATAAATGTTACGGTGTTAATTATAAGTATTAATATTTATTTTATTAATAATTATTTTACTTTTCAAGTTTTAAATATTTAAAAAATATTTTTAGTTAATTAAATTAAGATTAATATAATTTTTATAATACTTCAATTTGTTTTTATTAATAATTTATTATTATTATATATTTTATATTTTTAAAAGATGAGATAATTTTATTCACATTATTCAATATTAAATATATGTTTTTGTTTATGATTTATATAATTTTTATGATCATTTTTTAAATGAATAAATAATTATTTATAAATTTGTAGAAAATATTCTCTATATTAAATAATTATTCTTCAAATTTTAAAATTACTTCTAACAATAAATACTATATTTTATTCTATTTAAATTTACTATTATTCTTACTAAAATATATATTTTATATATTTATAAGACTAGAAGTATGTGGCAATTGAAGTGGTTGGTCTGAATAAGCATTGTTTGTTTATTAACTCTACTATGAATAATGCAAGTTAAATATTTCTTATTTTTTATAATGATTACATACATTTAAATAGTCTTAAATGTGTCAAGATCAAGAAACTTTTGTCCGATTGGGAGATCCCTTTCTAAAATTTGAAGTCATTTTTTATACATTTATTTTAAAAATGAAGTCATGCATGAGCTAAATAATGACATATGCAACCCTTACGCATTTTATGAAAGCTTTTATGGTAATCTACTCTCCACATTAATTTGGATTGAAAATTGTGTAATTCAAATATTTTTAAACTCTATAAAGTTTTAATATTAGTGTTTTAAAATATATTAGATTTTTTTAAAGAAATTTTGAAAAGGCTTATTTATATATTTTTTTTATTGGTTGGAGGGTAATAATAAAAATATTTTTTTTTGAAAAATTTAAATATTTATTACTAAAAAATTTTAAAAAAATAATGTCTTTGTCAAAAAAAATTGAACGATCTTCATATTAATTTTTACTATCATTTTTTTATTATTTAATTAGTTTTTAAATTAATTCTTAGCAATAGGAATCGTATACCTTTTGCCGTATGGCATGGGCATTGATAGGCTTTGTTTAGAGTAGAGGACCATTATGGTAAGTTAAGAAGTTGCCACTTTCTTAAGGCAACAAGGTTTCTCAATTGGTCAATAGTAATAGCAGCGTACATGCCAATCATAAATATCAGCACTAAAATCTTAGTAGTAAGTTTATCTTAGGAATTTGAAGAGCAAACAAACATTGATCCGTTCTTTGTTAGTCCGAATAATAAAAATTAAACATAAAAATACACTAGAACTGAACACTCTTGCCTAAAAACTAGGGAGAGCATAACATAATAAACAAGATCATAAAATAAAGATAAAAACAACACAAGTAATTTATCTCATTTGATGTCCTCTTGTTGGCATAAGGATGTTTATTCTCGGTCTATGACAATTAAAGACTCTTGTCAATACTTCTCCATGGTGGTAGCCCTTCTTCAATTGTCACTTGTGGCTTGATGTGAAGCTTGACATAAAATGAGCATTATAGCACTAATTTCAATGGTTGCTTAAAGATATTCCAGCAAAATAGCTTTAGACATAAAAGCTTGTTGGCATATAGTATGGGCACTTGTATTTATATCTTTAAGAACTAACTCTAACCCTAGGGAGGTTAGATTAAATTCTAACTTTGGTTGAGTCTAAAATAACCTAAGTTGAGTCAGGGTAACCCTAGGTTGGGTCAAAGCACTCATAAAGCCATGACACCTTAGTTTCAGATATTTGTGAGGCATGACAACTCACTTTAGATATTTGTGAGGATGTGACTCACATTTTTGAAATATTTAAGAATTAATAAATCACTTTATTAGCTTCTTTGACCTTTGAATTTGTATTTGGCTAAAAAAATATTTTTTGATAAATAAAGTTTATTAATTCAACTTAGAATTTTCTTTGACTTTGTATTTGGCTAAAAAAAATATTTTTTGATAAATAAAGTTTATTAATTCAACTTAGAATTTTTACTTAGGTAGGTTAATTAAAATTTACAATGTAATTAATCTTGCTTAGTGTTTTTTGGCTTTTGGTAATTATTTTAAATGTTAAGAATTAATAGCTCAACAGGCTAAAAGTGTCAAATTAGTAGGTCATAATTTTACTAGGGTTGAAACAGGGTAATGCCTCAAATAAGCAAGCCTCATCACATTTTTGAATGAATAAATCCCTTACACAGTCAAATTTAAGTCATTTAGATGATTTCTAGGCTTAAATTGTGTCATATAATATAAATTGAACTAAGTCATGGTTTAGACATAAAATTAGCCAAAATTGAGTGTCTATAGTTTATCCATGTTTCAGAAGGTATTACAAGACACAAGCACAATAACGTCTTTTCAAATAATGTAAAAGTTGTTAAGTTGAATGATTTGTGCCCTAAAGGGCAGCTGATATGCCCTCGAGGGAGCAAGTAGTAAAATAGAGTCATCAAACATTCCCTAAAAATGAATAAAATGACACGATCTAGTGTCAACAAGGGTAGAATAAATGAATTACTCGAAGATGATTATAAACAGTAATGGTGGCAGAGTCATTGATTTGCACAAAGGTAATTATAATCAGTAACAAAGGGTGTGACACTGGTTTGCCCAAAGGGAGTTATAAGTGGTGGCATAGATATTTGTCCCTACAGGGTAGTGGGATGAATATTGATTTGCCTAAAGGCAGTTATAATCAATACCCGAATGTGAAACACTAATTTTCTCAAAGGTAGTTATAATCAATGACTCATACTTTTACTCTAGTAGGGCAGGTGAAGCGGGTAAAATAATGATTTGCCTAAAGGCGGATATAATTATTAACACAAGATGTAAAAAATAATGATTTGCCCATAGGCAGTTATATTCATTAAAGTAAAAGAATAATTTTTCCAAAGACAGTTATAATCATTCACCCATTTAAATTGCATGATTAAAAATGAATTTGCCCCAGAAATGTAGAATACATCATTGATCAATTAAAAAAGAATTTGCCACACTAGGCCAAATTGGCAAGGGTAACTTATGTGATAAATCCATAAAAATAGATTTGTGGTGAGATGACATAGAATAACAACACATTTATAGCCTAAATGTGAGTTTGAAGATGCATGTTCAAATAAACATGGGTGTAGGTAGAAAACTAATATTATTAAATAGGTCTTAGGAGAGGCCCAAAAAGATAGTCTAGTTATAATAAGGTCAAAAAATAAGGCACATATACCAAATGACATGCAAAATGAACCACAAATGTGAAAAATACACTTCTTAGAGCCTGACATATATAGATATTCAGCTTGATGATTTACCTACCAGAGATCCATCACTAGCTCTTATTTGTAGGGAGGTAGTTGTTCTCATGGCCATTATCAACAACATCCTACTGCCTGACAAGAGTAGTTGGCACATTCACATGGGCCTTGGAGGTATAGTGTGGAGTATGCTTGATGATTCTACACATTCTGTTTAGGGGCCAATTATCTTGGCACAACTTTACAAGGACTTACATATGATAGCATATAATGGTGGACGCAGTATTGGATCTTTCACTCTTCTAATTGTCTTCAGTTGGGATCACATTTTGATTGAGTGACCAATAGGGTTGTACTGATTACGGTACCCAAAAGAGTTGTTGGCATACGATTAAGCTCAGATAGGAGTAGGTAAGCATGAGCATATGGGGGATATTCCATTCTATGATCATATGTTCGATGATCTTACACCATATATTTTTATTTGGAGGCCTTACCTTACATACTAGATGCAGTGGTTCTAGGATAGATGGTGCATAGCTTTCATGAAGACTAAATACTTTTTGACTAGGGAGCAGTCCTATATTTTAAGTACCACCCTAATTAGGTACTCCAATAGTTTAGGTTCACACTAGATGTACATGAGGGACCTAGATGGTTTACACATATGATCTGGGAGATCAGTAAAGATAATCTAATTATCCATAGGAGTGTGGCTATTGTGATTTATTTGAGTGTTCCTCGAGTTACCTAGACTTATGTAGGAGGACCAGTAGATGCAAGGGTCACTTTAGCCTATATATATTAGTGGGTATAAGTATACCCTATAAGGCTAAAATTTATAGTATAGGCAAGGTGACAAGTGCCCATGAACATTTATGGGATGCAAGCTAAGACATCAAGCAGTAGTGACAGCACCTGATAGGATAAAAATTGTGAGGCAGGTGATGATGATGATGATGAAGGATATGATGGGGGAGATGGAGATGGATATAGAGATGATGGGGATGATGGCCTAGATGCGATGGTTATAGATCTAAGCATGGTAGTAGTTACAGTGGTTTGAGTTGATCCAAGTCAGGTAGGGCCTTTCTAACATAGCTATGGTAGGTAGAGACATAGGCATGTTAAAGTAGGAGATCAGTACTTAGATAGGCGAGATTGTAGGCCTACAGTAGAAATTGGTCAATTTGTGTATTACCCTAGATATGAGGGATGTTGACATGACTTGACTCTAATCAAATATCACTTAGCTGAAGGCCAAGATAAATAGGATGGTACAGGTGCAAAACCAACTTACCATTGAGAGGGATTAGGCCATTAGTGATAGAGACTAGGCATTGGCGACTATTGATAGCTCTAGTGAGAGCAAGATGTGGCTCAGGGAGTCATAACACATGCTAGATTTTCATAGATGTTTATGGAGTGCCTTTAGGCTAAGGATGAGGCATTTTATTACCATCAAGCCTATGAGATGATAGTGCCCAAAGATTAGTAGTTTGTTTCATTTGAGGTTTGATATGCACAAAGGGAAGTTAGTAGATCTATTTGATCTTATACTAGGACTCATGTGATAGGTGCATCAGGTCAGTCTTTCCATTAGCCATGACCACCACCACTAGGGCCATCAGGGCCACCTCTAGCCATAGGTCCCATGGACACACAGAGCCAGAGTTGAGTGCAAGGATCTTGGCATTTTGGCATTTTAGCATAGTTTTTGACATTAGATTTTTATTATTGTATCAACATATTGATGTATTTTCAAACACCATTATGATATGTATATATCTTCTATGTTTATGACATTTGAAATACATTGACTTTCAGTTTTAGGTACTTTGAGGCCAATGTACATGTATATAATATTAATTTGATATATATATGATTCCATGTTGTTATCTTATTTATCTCATATTTAGCATTGATTAGCATTATGGATGTTTAACATTGTTGATTTTTATGATCATGTATTCTCTATTCATTTATTGTTTATACATTGTTTATAAGATGTTATGTTGGTTTTCATTTTATTATGTTGTATGACTCATATGTATGTTTATTCAGAGATGCACATCTGTATTAACACATAATAAATCATTTTTAATCTTATTTATTACTCAATGGATTCAAACATGTGTTTGGATACTTAGTTGATTTTGATATATCAGAGAAGTACTACCATTGCATTGATTAGCTGGTCTTTGTATGTCTAGTTTTTATTGTTGCTTATGATATTATGCATCATAATTATGAAAAACCATAATTAAAACATATACCCTAAGCATGGAACATTTAGTTTAAATGCTAATATAACAACCTAGGAATAATATATGAACAATAAAATCTCAAGTGTAAATATAAACAAATAAATCAAGTGTAGGACTAAATACAAAAATTCAAAATCTAAATACATAATATGCATAATCAATACTTAAGTGTAAACAAAATATAATAACCCTATGGTAACTAAAAAAAGAAAAATGATAAATAAAAACAGCACATCACAAACAATAACTAAACAACATAAATAAACACAAAATAAACAAAACAAATAAAGACAAACAAATTGAGACTATACAAACAAACAAAATGAACAAACAAACATAAAAAATAAAATACAAACAAACTATACAAATAAATAAATAAAATTGATAAATAAACAAAATTAATAAAATAAATAAGTTGTATAAATAAAAACAAACACCAATAAATAAAAATAAACAAACAAACAAATAATAAAACACCAATAAGCAAAAATAGACAAAATAATAATAAACAAACAAACAAGCAAGCAACATTATAATAAACAACTAAATAAACATAATCAATCAATAAGAACAAAACACCAATAAACAAAAATAAATAAATAAACAAAAATGATACAAATAAACATAATAACTAAACAAAACAAGCAACTATAAACAAACAAACAATATAAACAAGATAAAACAAACAGAATAAACAAAGATAGATAGAATAAAATAAATAAATGAATACAATAAATAAACAAGGTTGCAATAAATAGATAATCCAAAATAAAGAAAAGTGCAATAAAAAAACTATTTGAAAGACACAAAGGCAAACAAACGAAGCTAAATAACATCAATACACATACAATGGTTAATTTAATCATAATGTTAGTGCAAACATTATACAAATTATTTGTGCATGTGTAATAGAGGTGTTACTTTTGGTGACAAGGCAATGCCTAAGCTAGGTAGCAATGACACAAGAAAAACAACACGAGAATAAATGACACAAAGTTGCCCCTAGGCTATAGGGAATGATGACACAAAAAGATAACAAACATTTCCCCTACACTATAGGAGACATTGAAACAAAATAAATAAAATAGGGAGAATAGAAGAAAAAGAAGGGGTAGCAGAGCTAATTCCAAATGCACTAGAAAAATGGACATTGTCTACATAGTTCCATAGACATAAGGTCTAACATGAACTTTAGGTCAAATGTAGTTCTCAGAGGATATTGGATAAAAGAAAATGAATGATAAGAAAACATGATTGTTTTGTAAAGGAAAATAAGAATGGTCTCTCAAATTTGTCGAGTGCATAGGAAAAGAGGTGGGTGACATTTCAAAATCATAAAAACATCAACATAAATAAATCATGTAAGTGTGAGAGTATGGTTTAGGCTAAACCACAGTAAAAGACAAGAGACGAGTATCCACTAATGAACTAAATTGGTAATTCATAGTGTCTACTATATCTAAGGCTTGGAATGAAAATGAGATCTCAAAATGATGAGATTGTTGGTAAATATTTACTCATAAAATGATGAGAGTGTTCAAATAAAAATTCCTCACAAATGGTGAAAGTGTAAAAAAGTCCAATTGGTCATTAGTTCATCAATTTTGAACACATAATGCTCACAATATCAACTCACAAAATGGCGAGAGCATACGGCTAAGGCAAATAAAGTTGAGAAAACTAAAGGACAAATGGTTACTTGTGAAAAATTTAGGAGTCATAGGGTCCTTAAGGGAAAAAAATGGTTGAAAAATAAAGGAAGGTGGTCGAGCTAACTCAAGATACCCCATGCATCCAAGTCTACCTACATAGTTTGTGCGGACCCCTGATCGATGTAATTCTCCCAAAAATGGGAGGAAAAAGACCAAGGTGGTATAGAAATGAAGCTAAATACATAAGATGTCCCATCTTAGAAAATTTTGGCAGATTTATATTTCACATGGAATTTTAAGCCAATTTTCATGATTTTGTGAATTTTAGGATTTTCAAATGTCTTTTTGAATGTTTAGGGGTTTTTGAACTATTTCAATTTTTTGGGATTTTTTAGGCATCTCAACTCAATTGAAAATCATGAAATACAGAATGGTCCAACTCATAAAATGGTGAGAGCATTCAAACATAAATTACTCACAAAATGATAAGAGTGTGGCAAAGGGGTGACTACACTAACCTAAACATAAATCAAGTGTTGCCTACATAGTCTTTTAGTACTTCAAGTCACTATAGTTATGCCTACACAAAAGGCATATAAATAAATACTAATAATTTTTGGTATAGGCAAATGACAAGGTAATGGTAAACAATGATGATAAGGTGATGCAACAATACATGGTAAAAGTTTTGTTCCTGATATACCCATAGGCGGTTATAATTATGAAACAATAGAAAAGGGTTAGTGGTACTAATTTTCTTAAAGGTGGTTATAACTAGTAGCACAAGTATAGAATGTAACAACAAATTAAGGATGTAATTGTCAGGACCATTGTCATACTACTTTTATTTACTATCATTCATATGTTTAATTATGAAACAACTACTAGAACTAAATATGTCATCAACCACTAAATGTGCCTTAAGTACAAATGAATTGAAACCAAGGCCAAACATGATAGGTAGTGTTAGGTAAAAAGAACTGATCGGTAAGGGGTTAATGGTATGGTAGAATGGTATAGGGTATAGTAAAAAGAATGGGTATAATGTGGCATAATTTAAATGATCTTTGTATACAATAATTCAATTCCCTTAAGTGTAAAAACATTTGAGGTGCATTATCTTCATCAGTTCATCAAGTTCACTCCTTATGGCGTGGTGAGCCTGTATGCTCCAAAATCATAGTTATCAATAACTACATAAGGCCCTAACTAGTTTAGTTGGAACTCTCATTTTTTGTTTTGTTTTGTTTTAGCATTGACATTATTCTCATTTTATTTTAACACAGGGTCACCAAGCTCAAATTCACGATGCTTAACAAGCCTATTGAATTGGCCTCTTAATCTATTTTGATATGCCTGAAGGTTATTCAAGGTGGCCATGCATTTTTCATAAAACAAGTTTAGCTCTTACAAGTGAGCTATTTTTTAGTCCTTATCATTGATGATGTGTTTCAATGAAATTTGGAGAGAAGAAAATTTGACCTCAATAGGAAGAATGGCCTCAATGTTGTAAATAAATGAATAGGGTGTAACCCATATTAGAGTACTGAATGTGGTACAATATGCCCAAAGGGCTTTAAATAGTTACAAGTGCTAATTATAACAAACATAATTGATAATCTTCTTCATAATATTGATAATGGTTTTATTACAAGAATCATTTCGATCATTGACTTGCAGGTAATAGGTAGTAGATAAATGTTGTTTGATATGGTATTGGGTACAAAGTGATTTCACATTTTTGTTCTTAAATGATCCACCATTATCAGATATAATGTCAGAGGGGATACCATAATGATAGATGAGATATTTGAATATGAACTTGGATATTTGCTTACTAATGATGTGAGGGTAATGTCTTCCACCCACTTAGTGAAGTATTCGATAGCAATCAGGACATGTTTATGGCCATCTGAGGATGTAGGATTGATCTTCCCTATAGGGTAAAGTCCCCACATTGAGAATGGCCATGGTGTTGTCAATGTTTTGAGTGTATTATTTGGATCATGAATCATATTAGCATACTTCTGACACTTTGCATACCTCTTCATATATGCAACTACATCGAATTCCATAGTCAACTAGTAATAACCAATACATAGTAAATTTTTTGCTAAGATTGTCTCACTGGTGTGGGATCCACACAATCCTTTATGAACTTCCCTCAATATTAATCTATTTTTGTCGAAGGTAAACAACTAAGCGTAATTCCATCAAAGCTTCTATGATACAAGGTTTGTCTAAATAGGGTATAACGAGAGGATCTTTTAATGAATTTTTTTTTATGTTATAATTAGGGTGGTATAGTTTAATTTTGAAAATAGGCATATATGTCTGAGTACCAGGGAGATGTGGAACCAACAACGTCACAAACCATCTCAATTGTGGATTGTTCATGTGCCAATGCTAAGAGATGTTTAACAAGAAATTCATAATCTCTTGATCTATCTATGATTTGAATCATGGAGCCAATTGTGGACATAACATAATTTTTTATTTTATTAGCTTGAGGTATTATTTTAAAATGGATGTTTTTAATTTAATACTTGAGAGTACCAACCATGTCCTTATATGGTACCAAATTTTCATCCTTGGTTTGGTACTTGTCCATGACCTGATCGATTATTAACTATGAGTCACCATGAACAAGTAAATGTTGGTTGTTCCATTGTATTGCTTGGCAAAGCCCTATAGTGAGTGTTTCATACTTGGAAATATTATTGGTACAAGTAAATCCAATATGAAATAACTTGGGAATAAGATCCCCTTGCAACATAACAAACAATATTATGGCCCCTGATCCACGAGCTATGAATGAATCATCAAAGTACATATACTATTGTTATGTCTTAGGATGTGCTTCTACTTTTATAACAATCATAATGGTCTCATCTAAAAATCTAAATGTAAGAGGTTGAGTATCGCAAAGAGGAGATTTTATAAGCTGATCTACAAGTACTTACCCCTTAATGGCCTTCTAATTGGTATACTCAATTTCAAGTTCACTCAAAAACATAATCCATTTTGTCATGTGGCCTTGTAGATCTATTTTAGAAAGTAGATACTTGAGTAGATCTTATTTAGTAATAACAATGGTCTTGTTGCTCAACATGTAATAATGCAAATTTTGAGCTATGAACACCATTGCTAAACAATCTTTTTCAATCAACATATAATTATGCTCATGCAGGACCAATGTTTAGGTCAAATAATATATAGCATGCTCTTTACCTTGTTCATTTTGTTATAACAAAAGTGCCCCTAGGGCATTTTCAGTCACTGACAGGTAAAATAGCAATGGCTTGTTCAACATTGGTGGTAATAAAATAGGTGGATTAGCTAGATATTCCTTAAGATGATCAAATGCTTTTTGGCACTCTTCATTCCATGAAAATGTAATACCCATCTTTAGTAAGTGTGTAAATGGATGGAATTTGTTATCTAACTATGATATAAAGCAGTGGATTGATTGTATCTTGCCCTATAAATTAGGGAGTTACTTCAAGGTAGATGGTAGTGGCATTTCTATAATGGCTCAAACTTTAGCTAGATTGACTTCAATGCCCCTACAAAAGATAATGAAGCCTAATAGATTATTATAAGTTATGCCAAATACATAATTCTTCATATAAATCTTGACATTGTAATCATGAACTCTCTCAAAGATTCTTTGTAGTACAGATAGATGATTAGCACGGGTCTTTAATTTACCCAAGATGTCATTGACATAGTCCTCAATGATGTTGTGCATCATATCATGCAAAATCATGTTCATGGATCTTTGGTAAGTGGATCAAGCATAATTAAGTCCAAATGACATCACTTGATGACAAAATGTTCCCCATGGAGTGGTGAAAATTATCTTGTGTTGATTTTATACTGTAATTTTGATCTAGTTATACCCTAAAAATCCATTCATGAGAGAAAGCATTTCATATTTAGTCATCAAGTTGACTATCATATCAATGTTAGACAAAGGAAAGTCATCTTTAGGTAGGCTTTGTTGATATCTCTGAAATCAGTGTAAATTTTGATACCTTCTAGTTTTTTACTCACTAGCACAATGTTTAAAATCCACTTTAAGTAGTTGATTGCCCTGATGAATCTCGCATCTAAGAGTTTATCTAACTCTTTCTTGACTAGCACAACAATGCAAGGATACATCTTATGTAGCTTCTATTAATAAGCTTAGCATCAAGATGTACAACAAGATGGTGTACAACTAAGGTGGGGTCTAAATTTGGCATGTTTGAATAATCCCATGTAAATATGTCAACAAACTCCCTCAAAAGGGTTGTAAGAACTTCAAATTCCTCCTTAGTAAGGGACATGCCTAGTTTGGTCCACTTTGGGTCCTGTAGAGTCCCAATGCTAACCTCTAAAGTATGCTTCACAAGAAGTGTCGAAACATATTCTAACATAGTAGACAAGGAAGTAAATTGGTTGACAATGGCAAAGTCCTCTAACTAAACTAGCTTATCTAATTACCAAGAGTAAGATAAATTAGAATCTTCTAATGCTGGTAAAGACCATGAAATAAATACCTCAGGGCACTCTTGAACAATCTATGCAAAATCTTACCACTCCTCGATACTGATCTCTGATCCATAAATAGGCTTTAGACTATAGGTCTCATGTGCTTTAAAGGAAGAGGGATGAACATCTTCATCTAATGGTGCTAGAAACTAGTTTTCAACAGGAGACTTACCTTTCTCTTTACTTTTACCCTAGTCAAAAAGTGCCTCAAAGAGGTTTTCACTTTTAGACCTCAATGTTTGATTTTGTTTTTCTTTTTGGCTAGGGAAGTTCACCTACTCTCCAAAATAGGCAATAGTATCCATTCTAATAGAAAAGTTTTGCTTATGATCTCCAAGAGGAATGTGATTCCTCAATCCCAGAAAGTCACATATGGCCTCATCATTTTCAAACTCATATAATGGAATTATTGACTCTTTTTAGTCCTAGTATATCAATTATGGGTGATAAAGGGTTAATGGCAAAGGTTGATTAATAAGGTTAATGGTGAAAATACCATGGGGGTTAATCAAAATTATATTGGCAAGGTCATCATAGATGCTATAGTCAGACATTGCATCACTGTCAACATCATCTTCACTAGTCAATGGTGTTGGAATGGGAATAAGGTATATAGGGTCACCCCTAGGTGTTTTAAATCTAATACTATGGGTTCCCTTGTACTTGATCATTGAGATTGGTTATATCATGCCTTGGTGATCTAACACCATGCCTCGATCTTCATAAGCTAGGTGATCCATAATCTGATTAGGAATAGGATATTTTTCACTTTGGTAACAATTAGATAACTCATTAGTGTAAATCTATTAATCATCTTCTACTAAGGGGTCTTGTTCTAGGCTAGAGGTTGGTTTGAAAATAATGGGCTTATTCAGTTGATATTTTCCCTTAGTTTACAACTCTATATGAATAGTTTTGGCCTTGGGTCTTCCATAGGTTTTTGGATTTTGTGGCAATTTCGCAATATGGAATGCATTATGGGTATTATTTTCTCTAAGACCTTTGTCAGTTATATAAAAGTGATTAGCAATGTCTGGTGGAGGCATGGCTGAGGTAGAAGCTAGGTTGTCTGGGTCAATGTAATTATCTTCTGGTCCTGATTCAATGGCTTTTCCCTTTTTGGCTCTTTTTTTGTCAAATTTGGGCATAGGTTTCATGCCAAATTGATAGTTAGATATTTTATACTAACCCTAGAGATGTTTGCAATATTGATATGGCTGAAGATCAATGGGTATAGTCACTTCCATTCTTAAATGTGTAAATTTTATACACTTATGCAATGTAAAAGGTATGGCCCTAATTTCATAGATCTAGGGTTGGCCCAACAATAGATTATAAGATAGTTCTAGGTCCAAAACAAGGCATAAAGTATCATGGGTCAAAGGCCCAATGACCACTAGCAAGCTAATAGTACCTTGAGTTCTCATTTTTTGTTATCATGTGCCTTAATAACAATGGTATTTGGTTATAACTCAGTTCTTATATATCCCATATGTTTGATCAAATTTAGAGACAAAATGTTGAGGCCCAAACCATTGTCTACAAAGATGCATTTAACTCTATGGTTTTTTATACTGATCTCAATGTACAATAGATTATTGTGTAGAGGGCCCAAAGATGACAAGTCACTTTGGTCAAAGGTAAGATGTTGGCTAGGGGGCAAGTGTCCTAACATGTCTTGAAATTTGTTTGGAGTGATGTCATCTAGCATGAAGGATTGGTTCAAGTACTCATTTATGATGTTTTTTTAGATGCTTGATATATGTATAAAATCCATGATGGATATATGCATAGGTGTCTTCTTCATTTGATCCACAATATCATAGGTCTTCCCTTTGGATTTTTTAGTTGGTTTATTTATGATATGTATGGAAGGATGAATGGGCTCATTCATAGTATTTGATTACAGTTCCTTGATAGTGAACTTGTCTCATTGAGTCCTGATTATACAACCTCAATTTGGTACTTAGATTTGGTAGTTAGATAGATAGGTAATGGGTCCTAAAATGGTAATTCTAAAGCAATGCTGAGCCTAAATTCTAACATGATCAAAAGAATAATTACTGGCATAAGGAGTTTGATAAGCATTATTCAGATGATAGGCATTATTGGGTGAGGATCTATGTCTATTAGTATTTGGCTAAGGGTTAATGGTGATAATAGTAACATGACTACCTGAGATGTGTCCTACAACATTGTTATAGGTATATGCAATGTCATGATGGCCTCCTTGGTTGGTTTGTTTAGTTTGCCCTTGATTCTAACTATTCTATTATTGTTGTTGTTGTGGTTGGCATTATTGTTATTAATTTTGTAGTGGAGTTATATGTTGTTATTGTTTATATTATTGGTATTTTATTGGTTATTATTATTTTTATGTTGGGGAAACGGATTCTAGTAGATACCTAAGTTATGATTGGTCGTAGGATCACATGTGTCTCTTTCTATCTCTTTATTTTCTAGCATATTCTCAATTAAATACCTGAGTTGGATACACCATCATATGGAATATCTTATGATTCGATGATACTCATAAAATTCATGTTCTTTGTACCAATCAGGAAAAGGAATCCCTTTAGATAACAACTTTGGTATTGGCTAATGAATCATATTTTCCTCAACCAATCTTCAGATGTCAAATTTAATAGGCTCACCAAGGTCACTAATTATCTAGCAATGGGCAGTCTTCTCCTAGGAGGAGGGGCTTGAAATTGGTTTTGATTCTATGGGTGTTGGTTTTGTGGAGCCCTTGGTTGAATGTATGGAGGTGGTGGTTGCTAAATGGGTGGAGGTAAATGGACATTTGTTGTTTGCACCATCTTAACATGGTGTGATTTAATGACCCTATTTCCAATAAAATTCTTATTACAGTTGTAAGGTTTTGGTATCTCATTGTTGTTGGACTAAGGTGGTGTTGAAGCCAGTATTTTGATTGGGTTTCGATTATGGTTCTGGCCTTAGTTTTGGTTCTAGTAATGCTGGCCTTGATGCTAACTTTGGCTCTAGTTAGAAGAAGATAGCTTGATTATCCCTTTATTAACAAGGGCTTTCTAAATCTATATTCCTTTCTATATAACCTCTTCAAATGTATAAACACATTATAGGTTGAGATGGTAAGATATCTCATTGTGTAAGATCCTAGTAAATATCATGACAAACTATTATTCTGGTAGATTATGAGTAAATTGTCTCACTAGTGATCTTTAACATTGCAAGTACACAATGAAGCTTTCATTAGTCTTCTTTTTAGCTTGGCCCAAATCCATAACTTTAATCTCATGCTTGAGATTATATTAAAAGTGTTGTACAAACTTCTTTGAGAGATCATTGAAGTTAAGTATTAAATTCTTCAACAATTCCAAGGCTTCTTCGATTAGACTCCTTGGAAAGAGAAGAAGTAAGCATATGTCTCTATATGCCACTGACTGGCAAATAATAAAGAATTATTTTAGATGCTCTTTAGGGTCACTACCCTTGTATTTATCAAATTTGGGTAGCTCCTAACCTAATGGAAATGGTATTTGAAAATACTCCATGTTGAATGGATAAGAGTATATTTCACCTAGTTTGAATTCTTTGTTTGCTTTTTAATATCTATAGATCGAATTACATATTTTATTTGTTGCAACTATTGGGTAAGGAAGTCAAATGGAGTGGCCTATTATTGTTGAGGTTTCACATTCAAAGGTGGATTACCTTGACTAGGGTAGGCATATTATGGAATGTTGGTCGAATTGGCTAGATGACTAGGTATACATATCTGTGTATTGGGATTGTATTTTGGATATGGAATATGTTATTATTGAAACACATTCTAGTTTGGATTGGATACATAACCTTAGCTAGTGAATTTCAGTTGTGTTAATGACATTTGGATTTATGGGATGTGTTGGTATTACTAAGTTTGGGAGGGAACTTGTTGCCTACTCGTCAAACCCTATTATATATAAGGAACACATTACTGAATAAAACCCTATTGTTGGAGGTGTTAATATTTGAATCCATGTTGTACATGTGATACCCATTGGGTGAAAGTCAACTATTACCTAATAACTATCATATGTTGTACATAAGAACCTTGCAATTGGTTAAACACATGTTGTTGAATAGGCACTTGTTGGTGGATAGGCAATTAATGGGGGTTTAGAATGTTTTTGTGTTGACCAATTGACACTTTATAACCAATAAAAACACATTGTGGGTTAGGAAACATTTATTATTATTGAGGTATATTAGCTTGTGCTTGTTATAGTGGAATATTCATTGCCCCTATTGGGGTGGCATAGTGTTTTGCACTTGTTTTGGTGGTAAGTTGGTTTTTTTTTGGGTCATTTCCCCATGTTTCATAGTCAAGGAAGCAACTAGTTGAGGAATGGAGGTTACTTATTGATTTTGGTAAATAGGCATACCCATCCCCTATTGTTGCAATATCACTTGTGGCATTGGTTAGATGAGTCTATTATGTGTTTCTCAATGGTAAATTAGACCCACTTTGGTTTAAATTTGAGTGCACTTACATGTTATTCATAACATTTTGAGTGATGTCTTCCCTTTGAGTGATAATCTCTTTTGTCAAAATGGGGACATTAAACATGTCACCAACCAACATGTTTTTACTAAATGGGTCTATGTTTTGGTTTGGATAGCATGAAGCAACCGATGAAACTATCTCAATGAATGGCATGTTAAAAATAACCATTGCATTAATATTATGAGCTAGGTCGAGGTAGTTTTGGTATGCTTGTTGTACATGTTCTATTTGATCGTCCATAATACCTTTCCTTTTCACAAGCATACTTTGGCTCTGTTGCACCATTTAGACTAAATTTTGATTATAACTAGTTGATGCATGTTTGAAATATTAGTTTTGAGGCATATTACTAGGAGTTTTAATCAAACTACTCAGACTTTCATGTGGGAAGTATGGCAAAAACTTGGCTCCTACTTCGATGGTTTTGACAAGAATTTCATCTTTATTATCTAATGAATGGTGATAAAATAAGTATAAATTATAGCTTGCTTGCATTGGTATTTTAACATAGTAGGGATCTTGTGGTTGCCTTTGTTCTATAGTTGTCATCATTTGAGCAAGGTATTGCATCATTTGCTCTTGTTATTAGCCTGGATAAGAAGCTGCAATCACCAAATATTATGCTAATGGGTCCAACCTTTGTTTAATGTATGTAATATTATCGTGTGGATATGGATCCATCTCATAAGTTACATCATCATACGTCTCTTGAATAAAAAGGTCACTGGTCACAAAGTTATCATAGTCTGGATTATACATAGTCCCACTATGTGTGTAATGAGGCATGTTTGGATCTATAGATAGGTCTCATGAAAAACAAAGGTCTAAAGGTAATAAAAAATTGAGGTCTTAAAAAACAACATTTGGCTCTGTAAAAGAGTCCCAAAGGGTAAAATAACTAAATTAGACAATGATAAAGACAAAATAAACTCAAAACTAGTCTAACAAATGATATTGATTTGCCCAAAGGTGGTTATAATAAGTGGCAAAGGTAGCAAAAAAGTTTAAAAATCATCTATGGCTAAGGTAATGATTTATCGAAAGGTGGTTATAATCAGTGATAAAATTATTTAGACAAGGTAGAATAATTGGGAACTATGATCAAAAGATAAAAATGATTTGCCTAAAGGCAGTTATAATTGTTTAACATGAAACCCAAGGCTAGACTTGAAAATAAAGAAATCAAACAAGAACTCAAAAATAAACTAAACTAAGGTAATTAGCTTGGATAAACTCATTATAACAACTCAAAAAAAATCTAAAGATAAGGCAATTGGCTCAGAAGACACTCGATTGTTGGCTCACTATGACTCGATACTTGGTTCACAAGAGACTACTTTGATGATGAAAATAAGATATTTTCAAACTCAACATAATAGATTTCAAATAAGGCACGTGGCAACAACTTGGCTCAAAAGGATGCTCAAATAAGACACAAGACAAAAAATAATCACTAGGCCTAGGCAAGGGTATTTTAGATCAAATAGGAAATCAACCCAAGTAAAACAATCTAAACATAAAATGTAGACTACTTGAGCCTAAATTAGATAAGGCTTTGGTGTAAACCTGATTAATTTAGGATTTGTAATTTGAAAGATTAAGTTTTAAATTTAATGCAAAAAGACTCACATGTTATAAGGCAAAAGGGCTAGACCCAAATATGCAGGATAACTATGCATTTGAAACAAGAGGTATAATAATGGTTTTAGAACTTGTTTCAAAAATTTATAAGTGTTTTAGGATGATTTAGGTAGCATAACAATGCTCCTTCAAACAAATAACATGACAATGGTTTTGGAATCAAAAATCCAAGGAAAATGTTTGAGATGAAATGAGTAGCATAATAATTCCCCATTTAAATAAGTGATACACAAATAGTTTTGGGATAAAACTCTAAGGTAAAAGTGTGACATAAAATGGGTAGAGTAACACCTTTTAGGCTAAATTGTGTGAAAAAAATGTGATGGTTTTGAAATTTTTTTGACTTGACAATAGAAACAAATAATTTTAGTCTAAAACACATATGTAAATCAAAGAAAATAAAAATAACACTAATGGCTCATCCTATCCCTAAAATTGACACACGTGTGCGTAAATTCTACCAAAACTAACATCATGCGAAGATAGATAGCCTGCAGCGAGGGATGGAGGATCCATAGGGAAAATAGTTGTAGGGGCGGTTGGGTTGAGTATAGGATAAATAGGTACTATGAGTGTAGATAGGTACTAGGAGCTGGTTGCTGAGATACGATACTATGAGAAGATTGTACTATATTTGCATCCAAATATGCCATGATATGCCACCCATTTGGCCACATAGGGCAGATCCTACAAATGGACACACACAAGTTCAGTCAGTTCAGGAAGTGTATCCCATGAGAGCGATCAAAGGGGGGATATATGAGGAAATGGGGGAGGGGATGGGAGAGGAGGTAGAGGTGGAGGTATTGGGAGCATCCATCTGAACTATCTCTAATTTATAGAGTAGCCCATTTGTATCTATTGTACTAGTCAAAGAGCCACATAATTTGTATATCGAGACTTATGATGTACATTTGAGTATGTGTGTGTATATATATATATATATATATATATATATATATATATATATATATATATATATATATATATATATAATCATATTATGAGCTATGATGTTATATTTTATGATTTATGGAGTTTATTAGATTATGGATCATTGAGTTAATTTTGGGATGCTTTGTATTTAGATTATGTGATTATGGATTTAGCTAATTAGATGATGTCATAGATTTATTGTGGACTTAAATGTTATGGATTTATATTAACATGTTTATGGATCATAATTATGTGATTATGGATGTGGATTAGATTAGATTATGGATTATAGATTATAGATTTTATATTACGTGATTATGGGTTTGATTAGTTATGGATTATGTATTTTATGTTATATGATTATGGGTTAGATTAGATTATGGATTATGGATTATGGATTATGGATTATGGATTATAGATTTTATATTATGTGATTATGGGTTTGACCAGATTATGGAATGTGGATTTTATGTTATATTATTATGGGTTAGATTAGATTATGGATTATGGATTTACATTAAAATGTTTATGGATCATGATTATGTGATTATGGATGTATGTTATGTGATGCCATGGATTTAATTATGATACTCTTACATTGTGATCAAGATATATGTGTCGATCTTATTTTCAGAAATTAATTAGCACAATTTGGATTTATCTAGGATAAAGAGGCACAAAGGTTTTATTACCCATCATTGGCTCGTACCATAACCCAATAAATCTTCTTGTAATAATTGCATTTGCATCCTTAATTGACTATTAATAAATACCCCGATATCCTTAGGTCAACTAAGTTTAGGATATATTGGTTTAAGATGCATTTTTTTAGAAATTTGCTTCAGGATTTTGATAAAAAGTGGATTTTTTAAGAAAATGTTTTCACCTTGTAATCCCAAAACTAAGGCCAATCCTAGGATCCTTTTGTGCTAATCTATATAAATTGATCAATGTAGGAAGTCTACTAATTTAAAGAAAGTTAATCAATGTGGGAAGCTTTCTTGGGATATTTCATGCATGATAGCCATCCTTCGAGGGAGTGGTCTATATTTGAGAGATGTTTGTTTTCTTTGAAGTAGTTGTCCTTCGAGGAAGTAGTCTGCACTTTTGCTATTTTTTATATATTTTTTCTTTTCTTGGTATTTGATCCTAGTGTTATCAAATTTTTATGGATTGGATTAAGGTATTAAAGAATAGTTTCCAAAGCTTTGTTCTACAAGATGATATTATTATTCCCAAAATGAACTACTAAGGTGATAGGGAGGGGTTTCCAGAAATGATGATTTGGGGCTCCTTCCCATTATAGGCAAAACTTATCCAATTAGAGCATGCAATGAATAGAGCCATTGTATTCATATTAAATGTGAGAATAAACATGCTGTCAGATAACCACATGACTCTATATATCATTATTTGATATATTTATATTTAGGGATGAAAAGGATAATTGTCAAGCCAAAAAAGGGAACTAGGCTGACCAAGGGGATTTAAGACTTGTTAACAATGGAAAGGATGCAAATTTAATGCATTAAGAGGTTCTCATTCTGGTTTTCCATCAAGAGTGGTCAAAAGATATGCCCCATATTTGTATTTATGGGTGATAATATATGGTCCAAGCTAATTTAGAGCAAATTTTCCTCATTTGCTCTTTTCTATATTAATGATAGGTTGATTTTATTTTAAGATAATGGTACCAACATTAAATTCATGTTATTTTAAATGTTTATTATAGGTGCGCTTTATTCATTCCTGATATACATGGAGATGGTCAAGGGTAGCCGATCGATGCTCATCCAAGAGCTCAAGTTGGGTTAATCATTCTTGATGGAAGTCATCCTAAAAAATGATATCTTTAAGAGAGATGTGAAGGGAAGGAATCTAAACCTCAAGAGGAATTACAACTTCGGTACAATAAACTAGAGAAAAAGGGGTAGCACCTAGAGGGGTTCAAATACTAGTTTGATAAGCCCATAAGGTAAAGGTAACATGAAGATGTCAGTTATTTACAACCTTATTAACAAATTTAATTAGAATTTTGACAAGAGTTTTATTGGATTCCTCAACATGTCCATTAGCTTTAGGATAATAAGGTGAGGATAAACTTAGATTAATTTTAAAAGAGTCATAGAGATCTTGAAGTTTTTTACTTTAAAAAGATTTTCCATTATTTGTAATGAATTTATGAGGAACGCTAAAGTGACAAATAATATGTTGATTAATAAACTCCATAATTATGTCTGATTTGGTTGAGATAAGAGGAATAAACTCCACCTATTTAGTGAAATATTTAGTGGTGGTAATGATAAATCCATGGTGCTAGGAATATTTAGGATTGATTTGACCTATAAGATCAAGCCTCCACTGGGAAAATGACTAAAGGTTTTGTGCTACCTATAATGCATGACTAGGGATATGTGATAGATTGGCAAGCTATTGGCTAGTAATAGCCTAATCGTAAGATCCTAGTAGTAATGGTGTAGCCACTAAAATGTCCACCACATGACCTGCCATGAGCCTCTTTGATAGTGAGGGTAGATTTATGATTTTGGAGACAACGAAGAAGGTTACCATCAAAACCATGATTATAGAGAACACCCCCTAATATGAAAAAATGTGTGATGTGATGCTGGAAAGCTCACTTATTATTTTTGGATAAGTCTAGAGCAATACTCCCCCTCAATAAATAATTTAATATCTTCACGTACCAAAGATCCAGTGGGTTTTCCTCTACATTGTCGATGGAAGGAAGATCAGTTTTGGTAAAAGAAGGTTGATTAATCTTATGGATGAGGACAAATAACTTAAACTCCTGAGATGAAGATGGAATAAATGAGGACAAGGAGGCCATGGTATCCACAAACTTGTTAGTTGACTGAGGAGTGGGTTGGATAGCATAATCCTCAAAAGCAGCTAGTAATTGATCAACCAGGGTCTTATATTTTTGAAGGGTGTCATTTTTACATTAATATATGTCCTTTATCTAATCAACCACCAATTGGAAATCACCATATATATTAATTTATTTAATACCTAAGTCTAAAGTGGTTTGGAGACCTATGATCAAAGCCTCATATTCTACCATATTATTGGTGTAGTCAAAATTAAGCTTAAAAGATAAAGGTATAGGTGTCTATTCTAGAGGCATAATATAATTCTAGCTCACCCCCCATGCTCGCACTTGGATCCATCAAAGAATAGATTAATTTGATATTGTGGATATAATTGAGATGTGGAAGTTATGGACTCATCTAGGAATTCATAATTTATTGGTTGATTATAAGCAAGAGGTGCCTTAACAAGCTGATTAGCAATGATCTAACCTTTAACTAAATTTTGGTGGATAAACTCAAGATCAAATTCCACCAAAAGCATGAGCCATTTGGAATTTTTTTGATTCTGATAAGGCTTTGAATGCATAAATTTTAGGGGATCCACATTCATGATTATGTAGGTTTTGTGATTGAATAGATAATGGTGAAGCTTAAAAGATACAAATATTAAAGCCAAGCATAATTTTTATATATGTGTATATCACATCCCATATTCAATGAGAGTGTGACTTATATAATAAACCCATGCTCTTTATGTTGTTCATCATGATGGGCAAACATGGCTCCTAAGGCATGGTCCATGGCTGAAATATACAAGAAGAAAGGTTGCCCTTCTTTGGGAAGAATGAGAATCAATGGTGAGAGAAGATAGTTTTTTAGGGCATCAAAGGCCTCCTGATAGCCAGAGTCCCAATTGAAATGGGCATCTTTCCTTAGGAGGTGATGGAATGGTTGGCATCGATCAGATAACTAGGAGATACAATGATGAATAAACTGCAATTTTCCTTGTAAACTATAGAACTAGTTAAAATTAGATGGGGATGGTATTTATATAATGGCTTTGATCTTAGTAGGATCAAACTTTATCCCCTGAATAAAGATGATAAAACCCAACAATTTACCTATCAAAACCCCAAAAATACATTTCTTAGAATTAAGATGGACATGAAACTAGATTAGGCGAGTGAAGATCATTTTAATGAAAGATGGTCTTTCTCCAGTTTTGACTTATCAAGGAGATCGTCCACATAATCTATAATGATTTTATGAATTATGTCATGGAAAATATAGGTTATGTCCCTTTGATAAGTGGCCCCAACATTATTTAGGCTGAAAGGTATAAGCTAATAATAGAAGGTCCCTTAGGGAGTAATAAATGAAGTCTTATGTTGATCTTCTAGTGTGATAAGGATTTGATTATACCCAAATAAACCATCTATAAGTGACAACATTTCATGACTAGTCATTAAGTCCACTAATTGATCAATATTAGGGAGAGGGAAATCATATTTAGGACAAGTGAGGTTAAGGTTATGAAAATCAATACACAGGCACAGCCCCCCTTAGAGATTTGTGACAAGGATGATATTAGACACCCATTGAGGGTAGTCAATAGGTTGGATAAAGTTGATAGATAAGAGATATTGTAATTCTTCCTTGACCAAGAGTAAAATGTGAGCATGCATTTTTTGAAGTTTTTATTTTACAAATTTGGTGTTAGGGAATGTGAGAATGTTGTGGATGATAATAGTAGGGTCAATACCAATCATGTCACTATAGGACCAAGTGAATGCTTCACTAAGATCTGATAGAAATGTAGTGAAATCTTGGTGCTCCTAAGGATCTAAAGATTTATTGACCTTAACAATTCATGGAGTCTCTTGAGATCCTATGTTACTGTTGATGGTAACTTCATTTAATAAAATAAAGGTTTCAGACAAGATAATTTCATGGATGGGAGTTCTTTATGCCTAAATGAGTTAAGATCAACTCATTGTCTTGGCATTGAAGAACATGGATGGTGCAAAAATTCTGCCCTATCATGTTTAGGTAGGAAGGCAAAATGGTTTTTACCTCCCCACTGTTGCGATAGATGAGAGGTTCTATAGTGATGGTATTGACTAAAAACATTTGGTAGAATGGATACAACGTCATCTATTGTAAAAGGGGTGTTGGATGCTAAGGACAATGTGTCCTCTTCAAGAATAGGTAGAAGAGTAGTTTTTGGGGTAGTTTTAGGATTTTTGTTAAATCTTAGGCTGTGTTTTTCATGGGGTTTTCTAAAATCTCCCAACCTAATATCATGTGGCCCTTATTCGTAGTGTCCTATGCCAAATCCCTTACAAGCACACCGTTGTAGGTATGTTTGTGCAAAGTGGGGTTTATCTACGAATGAGAAGTTTGAGGTGAATAATTTAGTGTGGGTTTAGTTACCAAGACCTAAAGAAGTTTGATCAATCCCCCATAGATTAAATGAGTGTAGTGGAAAGGTGGACCAAAGGGAATGAGTTCCCATAGATTGGGACAATATGCATGTTATTTATTGGAACACCCATATTCTTGGGTTATGGGGAAAGTGTTGAGCATTAGTAACTGATATTCTCCAATTGATAGCTATTGAAACATAGAATCAATGGAATCCTTGCCAATAATTCTTAATGTAGGGATTATTATACTAGCTGATGCTTTATTGTATCGTGATGGGATCATGTTTTGTAATGGAATTAAGACATCATTTGGTTGAAAGGTAAGGTTGCAAGTTTTAAATGGATGGGGATCAGCCAAGACATTATGGATCTTACTTTCATGTTAAAATTTAATACACCAGTGCAAGGTGGAGGGGACACAATGCATATCATGTATCCAAGGACATCCTAATAAGATTTATATTAAAATTCCCCTTCTATTACATAAAATAACTTAAGGAGAGTACGTACACCTACTTGGATGGGAAGGATAACTATTCTTAACGTATCAGCTATAATAATATTCAATGTTTGTAATATAGCTAGAGATTGAGCTACAATGGTTTCAGGTAATTGTAGTTGATTAAACACATGAGATGAGATAATATTTATGCTTGTTCCATTATCAATCATTACTCATTTGATTTGGGTCTAATCAATTTGGCCAGTGATAAATAATGGTGGATCATGGTCATCAAGCTGCAATGGTGATATTTTGGAATCATGAAATGTTATGGATGACTATTTTTAAAGTGATACAATAAAATATGATAGAGGATGAGGTTCATCTAATTATATCTCAGTGACTTACAAGTCTTCTATCATAGCCTCATGATGCTGCAGAGAGTTTTGGACAAGTTCATGTAAAGACATCTTGACTGAGAGTTGATGAAGCTACTTTAAAATGGATATTTTATCAATTCTGAAGCATTATTATTTTTCACTTTTCCTAAAATAAAAATTTTAGGTTTTGGGATGGGCATTTTAGGACTATTTGTGGTAGAAGTAGGAGCTTTTGTAATAGTCACTTTAGCTTTGTTGGGCTTTTGTGTCTTATGATCTAGGGTCTGGGATCCCATAGCTATGTGAATCACATCTATCTAAAATAAAGGTAGATTTGTCATGTTTGCTGACTCATCCAAAATATATAGGGTTTAGGAGGGGTTGATATTGAGATCTATTAGATATTTTATCTTCCTTTGAAACTCATTCTGATTCTTTTGATGATATACTAGTTCCTGAGGTGGACGTGACCTTAGTAGTTTGACTATGGGGATAGTCATGATCAAAATGTTCCATCAAAAGATCATCCTCTTGTAATAAATTTTAGACCACAAATTTTAAAGCATTACAACTTTTAGTATCATGTCTTATTATTCGATGATACATGCATTTATTCTTTTCTTGATACCACACGGGTCTCTGAATATGAGGATTAACACATTTTATGGGTGGTATAGTGACAAGGGAAGCTTGAAGAAGTTGATCAAGAATCTTAGAGTAAGACCCCTTCGATGGATCCTGACTAAGTTTTTGGACCTTTTGAGGCATTGGCATGGAAGTTTCATTTGTTTTTTAGCCTTGATCCTTTGCACTAGTTGTCTAAATATTCCCTATAATAGGTATTTTATGTTTAGGATAAGACAAAACACTTAGGCCTCATGGGTAGTACGGATTTAAAGTGTTATGAAGTGACATTATTATAGTGGGAAGATTCCTCTATAATGGTATATGCTCTTTAGAAGAGGATTCAATAATGGTGGCTTTTAGTCTTGTCAAAGGATGAGGTCCCAATATAGATGATCTAGTATGAATAGGTGGTAGTGGTGCCTTCCCTTTTTGAATCTGATTAGGGGTAGTAGGGATATCCTCTTTAGGGAGTTCAATCCTTATGGGAGGATATTGCAAGGATTTTCCTCATGATGCCTCAAGATTCTTGTTTCTAATTATCAAAGCACTTCCCCTAATTTCTCTAAGATTTGGCTCTTCACAAGCTATGAGGGAAGTTGGTCTAAGGTTTGTTTGAGGTAATGTAATAATGTTCTCATGGGGGAGTAAGTTGAAGGATTGCTACATAAAGGTGTTGTGGTGACACAAAGAGTGGTATGTGTATCTTTTGGGATGTCTAAACAAGCATCCTCTTTGATAGCTTTCTCATCCTTTGCTTCTAGTTGATTATCTTGAATGGGTTTAAATAATGTTTCCTCAAGAGGATCCCAAATAATGAGATCCAAAAAGCTTGAGTGAGTCTTGGGGATAGCTTTACTTAATTCAAGTAGTTCAAATGTATCTCCTGTAAGGAGATGTGGAATTTTAGTTATCGTGGAAGGTGTTTCAGAAGCACTACCAACCTCTTTAGGTATAAGTTGATCATGGATTGTGCTAATCACATGGGTCTCATGGTCTGAGGTGCATCTTAAATTAGACTATATGGAATTAGATGTAGAGGCATGGTTAGGGAATGGCTACCTAAATATGTCTATAGACTGATTAGGGGGAGCATTAGGGTTATCTAACTGTAACTCTCCTTGATAAATAAGGTTTTGCACTAGACCTTTGAAGTAATGACACCTATTGAAGTCATGACCTATTACACGATGGTAGTTGTAAAAGTCATTTTCTTTGAACTAGTTAAGCTTAGGGTGAGAGTCATCAAGAGGTCTCACTAGAGTTAGTTTGATGATATATGATTTTAAGAGCTTGTTTAAGATATAAGCACAAGATTCCTCTAAGGGTGTGTACAATCATGGAGGAACATGTGTTAATGGTTTTTACAATTGTGCTTGGGAGGTAGAGGGATGGATAGGCTTTTTGTCTATGGGGGTGTTGATTTTAAGACCATAGCATTAGCATTGCCTTTGGTTTTGTTATTGTTATTTCCTTTAGAGGGATCATGTTTGAAGTTTTTACTACGTAGCTTCACCTTCCCTTCTTCTAAAGCTCAAATTTCTAGTTTACGGGCCATAGAAAAGGCCTCATCAAAAGTTTTAAAGGATTGAACATGTAATGTTGATGAGATATGTTTATCACATGATCTCGCAAATAATTCAATTAGTTATGGTTGAGGAAGAGAAAATGTAAGTTGGTTTATAAGACTCCTCCATCTAGCCAATAAATCAGTGATATATTTATCATCAAATTGTCTAATGGCATAGAGGTTGGTGATGGTCACTTTTGTTATGATGTTGATGGAAAAGTGATCTAAAAAGATTTGGGCTAGTTGCCTAAAAGAAAATATTAAATGTTGAGGGTTTGAATTGTGTCACTCTAAAGTTGCTCTAACTAGCAACATGGGAAAGGTTCATGGGCTATAAGATAACAAGTGTGTCTAAACACTCGAATGTGTTATTGAGGATCTTCCTTATTTTGAAATTTCATAAATTTTAAAAGTTCTCATCGTGAGGGGTATGGTTTAATAGGTACAGTTGGATTAATGGGATCATTCAAATTTGCTCATAAGTAAGCATATTTTTCTACCCAGAAGCAGAGGCTTCTAAATATGACATCCTATTCATAAGGATGTTCATAAGGTCAGGTTGGGTATTATATTGAGGAATACCTACCAAGACATTCTATTGTGGATGTTGAAAAGGGTTATGAAAAAGGGTAACCAAATGAAGTGGTTATAATCAGTTGGGATGCCACCACATACTATGGGGCTTGCAAGGGCATATAAGTAAACCCAAAATATTATGAAAGAGCTACATATTGGGTAGTCACTAGGATGTATTTTTGAGGAGGTTGACTCACAGGAGCTTGTTGCAAAGGCTAAGTTTGGGGGTTTGAAGCTATGCTAGTTTGGATGGGTGGAAGAGTTGTGGGGATTGAGATCACTATGTTTTAAGGTGTCATGGTAGGAGATGAAGTAAACATAGGTTGAGGTGTGGTAATATTTTGATATTGGGTACTAGTTGGGAATGGACCACTAGATGTTACTAGAGGTGGATTGTTTAAAGGTTGCATAGTGTTAGTATCAAAACCTGTTGGAGGAGGATTGTTGAGTGAGGACACCATAGTTGTAGTAAACCCTTTAGGCCCCTTTAGGAGCATGCCAAAAACATTCCCAAAAATTTGTGGATGAGGGGAAAGTGGAATACAGATGGCATGAGTGCTAAGATAATGGTTAAGATCGATTGGATTACTATCCATTATGGTGGCAAATTCATGATCTCCCTAAGTATAGAACTAGGGAATACCCTTCCCCATAGACTTAGGGGAGGTTCAAGGACTCGAGGAGTTCTCCATGGATGAGGATGAGTCTGGGGATTTAGTTTGCTTTAGCAATTGTTGTCACATCAAAACCATGTAGCATACAAATAAAAATTGAGAAATAAAATAAAAAAGCACACTAACAGTCTTTTTGATTATCTCACTTTAGTGGAAAAAGGCACACACACTAAAAAGCACACTTAAAAGGTTTTACTTCTTTAAGAAATTAACTTTAAAGCGTGATAAAGAAAAAGGTTAATGAGGGTACTAAGAAATGGCAATCTAGAGATGGTTTCAGGTTTGTTTAGGCTCAAAATATCTCTATATTGGAATCGGTACATGGCTTGGTATTGGGACCTACCCCCTCACTTCACACACTGCAACATAAGGGTGTTAGATGCTTTGCCATTATATACGTGATATCCATAGTTTATACTCAATCAACGTATTGAGTTGTTTCTCCCCTTGGTGGTGAAATCCAAGTAGGATAGTTGGGATGAAGGTTAACGTTAGTTGATGAAATCTCAGTCAATTCCCTTATGTTAATGTTTGATGAATTGATTGTGTAAGTGGTTTGGTATGTGTGTGAAAATAAGTGATTGTTATGATATATTGATCTACCTAGATTACTCTATGTTCATCGGGCGTGTCAAAATCTTATAGTAATTTTTCATTTTTCCTTTTAAATTAATTATCTACTAAAAACTTAAAGAAATGAAAGGTTTCTGAAGAATACCTAGAGATAAGAAGATGGTTGTGCATTGCTTGAATCCAATGAATGAGGGAACTTATTTTTGACTTGGAAGAATAATAGTGAAATGGATGCAGGCAAAATTTACTCTTGCAAATGCAAGTGATCTTTTTGAATTGTGATGGTGGTTGTGGACCAAGTATAACTTAATTTTGACACCATGGAGCTAATGTTCACCTTAATTATCCTGAGGAAATCCAAGAAGCATTTTGAGATTGAAAATTCATGGGGCTAGAACCAAACAATACCTATGTATATATAGATTTATGTTGATTGGGAGAATCGACATCGATTGTGGGAAAATCATCATTGATTCACCCTTTTTAGTAGGACTTTGGTTTCATCCACTTTGGTTTATTCCAACTATGGGGTAATTTAGGATTATCAGTGGTGGGTTTGTTAGGAATGGGTTTATACATGGGTAGGTTGTTAAGGGATTAAGATTTTATGGGTTGTAATTAGATTTAGGTGGTTAAAATGGTAAAACGGTAATTTGTAAAAACAAATTATCGAGTATTTAATAGTAAATAAGTTAGACTTTAGGATAGGGATATTGTTAGGTTGTGGAGCTAAAAGCTTCACTGATGCAAACAAGAGAGGAGGTCGCTGAGGGTTGTTGAGTTGCAGAGCAACCGGCGTCAGTCTGATCAGCCGACGTCGGTAGGATTGTGAAGAGAAGCAACTGACATCGGTCAGGGATCAGCCGGCATCGGTCACCTCCAGGTAGATAGGGACCGACGTCGATCACCTGTGCGGTTCGGACTGCGGATGTTACGGGCAGTTAGCTAACGAACCAAGTGTTTGCATGATGAGAGCTATTTTTAGACTGAGAGCTGCGGATCTAATTATTGTAATTGGATGTCTAATTATTGTTTGGATGAGATCTATATAATAGACTCATGGTTGTATTGGAAACTTGTGCTAAGGAGTAAGAGAGCAAACAGCTCCTTCAGATAGAGGTAGAGCAATGGTGCGTTCCTCTTAGTGCCACAGTACCAGGTGTGTGGGTGCTGGATTAGAGAGTTAGCTAGATTCTTCAGGTATGTATGATCTTGGTCATCAGGTGAGCATGGCCCTTATAGGAGATCTACATGGTAAGTAAGATCGTTGATCTGTAGGTGTGTGTGTGTGTGTGTGCAAGGTCAAGGTTCACAGGTGTGCAGAACCATTATTGATCTATAGGTTAGAGATCAGATAGGACAGCAACACAATAGGGAGCAGGATCAGGCAGGATCTACTTGGAGTACGGTGTGTACTCATTGGTATGTACGTGGAGTACATGGAGAGCGAAGAGGAAGGCAAGGCAGTCCCTTCCATAAGTATGGTATGTTGAATTGCAGGTTGTTGCAGGTTCATGGGAGATCTACTTGAAGTACCTTGAGTACTTGTGGAGTGCGTGGAGCACAGGTGTAAGGTGAACACCAACTCAGTGTTTGAGTTGGGTGTTGGGACCTAAGAGAGAGAACTTTGAGGAGAGAATTATTGTTCACTTGAGGTGTGGGAAACCTCTGAAGAGGTGGTGGAGAAGAAGTGGCATCTTCTTTATTGTATTCTTTTCTGTAAGAGTTATTAATACAAGTTGTGTATTGTCTCTCATATTCTGTGTTATTCTGAATTCTAGTTACTTGTTGATTCTGGTTAATTCCACATATTAAGTTGCTTGGTTTGGTAATCAATTGTGTGCTTCCGGTGTTTCATGTCCTGACAAGTGGTATCAGAGCCAAGGTTGCAGGAAGCAGGTTTTGTGTTTGGTTACAGGGCACTCTCAGGGGTTTCTGATTGAGTGGGAGTAGAGCAATGGTAGATGAAAGTATGCTAAGAATGGAGGAGTTGAAAAGCACAGATGGTCACTTACGGTCCCATGGAAAGAAAGAGCAGGTAAAAGAACATTGTTGGTTGGTAGCAGATCAACATGAAGAAACTGAAGATGCAGATGTAGCAGGTGTTGTTGCACAGGATGTGTTGGCAGGTTTCTTGGATAAAGTTGAATCTTGTTTTATAGATTCGGTTGCCTCTTTCCATGCAGCCCCAGGTAGAGGAGCTGGTGAGCCTTGCCAAAGAATTGGCAAAGGGGAAGTGAAGCTGAAATTGTAGGCGGCCAACACACAGGTGTTGATGAAGGTCATGCAGGTCCCAGGTTTGGAGATATGGCTAATTTCTTCAGAAAGATTGGGTGATGAGAGATGCACAAGAACTCTCACAGTGGGTGCACTTGAATTAGCTGGTGGTAAGAAAACAGGTACTCTTTATCTACTTGTTTATATTACTGATTCTTCTTCTGTAGCGGAGACGTGGCTTCGTAGGCTTGGTCACATGAGCAGGAAGGAGATGCATGTTCTTAAGCGAAAGACAGATGTATTTGACAAGCTTAAGAACTGGAAAGCCTTGGTGTTCTTGGAGGAGATGGCAGACAAAAACCAGTGGATGGTGTTGGATACTTCTGAGCAGAGCAGTTTGGACATGGGTTTTGATTCAAAGGAGCTCGCGGGTAAAAAGTTCACTCACAGGCGAACACAGATACCAGCGTCAGTCATGAGGAACCAGCGTCGAACAGACAGGTGCCGATGTTGGTCATGTGCAGACCGAAGCTGATGACGTCGAGCAGGGTAAGACCGACGTCGGTCAGAAGGACCGACGTCGGCAACAGGGACACCGACGTCGGCAGGGTCGGTAGTTAGGGACAGACGCATGGGAACTAATGCAGACTGTGGAGTGATCGAGGTCAGTCACTGTAACAGATTTTGGGTGGACAGCACGTTGTCAAGGAGTCTCAAACACCCATACGAAGGACTGAAGACGTAAGTAGGCCCCCAAATTCATTGTTCCTCGTCTTTATACTCGTTGTTGATTGTAGAGCAGGAAGGATCCAGGAAACAGGTGGGAGCATGGCAGGGATATGATGCAGAACCAAGTGGGAGACTTGGTAGGGTTGCCAGCTAGATGAAAGCACAGAGACGAATGGATACCTTAGTTGAAGAATAGAGAGAATGGATACGTGAGACGGAAGACCAGGCATATGGTCTTGAAGAAGCTGCAGGACAGTGGTACAGGTTTTGACAGGGGGATGACAGAGCATGACTCTAGTCAATGTCAGGGTAACTATTGTGGTTTGTCTTACCAGGTGGATGATGAGTCGCGACATCATTCTGTTGTTGTATGTGGATGGTATATTTGCTAGTAGGGTTTGTACATACAGGGTCTTGCTGAGCTAAGGGTAAGATTAGTTCAGTGGCATGTCAGGAGGAGTTTGGAGCAGCGAAATTCTTTGACATGAGAGGCATGGAGATCACAGGTTGATTTTGTCTCCAGTGGGAGCTGATGTGAATCAAGTGTTGGTGAGGTTCATTACGCAAGATGCAGAGCCGGAGCACACTAAACGCTGGACAGGTACAATGTCTGAAATCACATGAGGTATGGTATAGACCTGAGTATTCCCATGCAGTGGGAGCTGTCAGAGAGTTAGGAGCCAATTCGGGGAAGTGGGTTCTCAGGTATTTGAGAGGGACCAGCAGCAGGGATTCATGCTATGCAGGGTCAGGACTTCACTACATGGGTTTGTAGGTTTGGATGTGGCAGGGTACTCGGATGACAGGAGGTACACCACGGGATGTGTGGTGGGTTGTCTTCAGGATTGATCTTGAAGAGGGATACAAACCAGGAAATAGATTAGATGGAGTACAGGTACAGGTACAGTGCAACTGTTTATCTCCAAGTGGGAGATTGTTAGGTTGTGGAGCTAAAAGCTTCACTGATGCAAATAGGAGAGGAGGTCGCTGAGGGTTGTTGAGTTGCAGAGCAACCGGCCGTCAGTGTGATCAGCCGACGTCGGTAGGATTGTGAAGAGAAGCAACTGACATCGGTCAGGGATCGGCCGGCATCGGTCACCTCCAGGTAGATAGGGACCGACGTCGGTCACCTGTGCGGTTCGGACTGCGGATGTTACGGGCAGTTAGCTAACGAACCAAGTGTTTACATGATGAGAGCTATTTTAGACTGAGAGCTGCGGATCTAATTATTGTAATTGGATGTCTAATTATTGTTTGGATGAGATCTATATAATAGACTCATGGTTGTATTGGAAAACTTGTGCTAAGGAGTAAGAGAGCAAACAGCTCCTTTAGATAGAGGTAGAGCAATGGTGCGTTCCTCTTAGTGCCACAGTACCAGGTGTGTGGGTGCTGGATTGGAGAGTTAGCTGGATTCTTCAGGTATGTATGATCTTGGTCATCAGGTGAGCATGGCCCTTATAGGAGATCTACATGGTAAGTAAGATCGTTGATCTGCAGGTGTGTGTGTGTGTGCAAGGTCAAGGTTCACAGGTGTGCAGAACCATTATTGATCTGTAGGTTGGAGATCAGATAGGATAGCAACACAACAGGGAGCAGGATCAGGTAGGATCTACTTGGAGTACGGTGTGTACTCATTGGTATGTACGTGGAGTACATGGAGAGCTAAGAGGAAGGCAAGGCAGTCCCTTCCATAAGTATGGTCTGTTGAATTGCAGGTTGTTGCAGGTTCATGGGAGATCTACTTGAAGTACCTTGAGTACTTGTGGAGTGCGTGGAGCACTTGTGGAGTGTGTGGAGCACAGGTGTAAGGTGAACACCAACTCAGTGTTTGAGTTGGGTGTTGGGACCTAAGAGAGAGAGCTTTGAGGAGAGAATTACTATTCACTTGAGGTGTGGGAAACCTCTGAAGAGGTGGTGGAGAAGAAGTGGCATCTTCTTTATTGTATTCTTTTCTGTAAGAGTTATTAATACAAGTTGTGTATTGTCTCTCATATTCTGTGTTATTCTGAATTCTAGTTACTTGTTGATTCTGGTTAATTTCGCATATTAAGTTGCTTGGTTTGGTAATCAATTGTGTGCTTCCGGTGTTTCATGTCCTGACAGATATTTAGGATAAAATAAATTAAAGGCATATGACACTAGATAATTCATATAAGACATACAAAATTGTAGTGTTTACATGGAGCATGGATAAGGAAAAAGTTTAAATATTTCTTTAGACAGATTGTGCCCAATCTTGAAATTTATCTAAGGAAAGAAATGAGCCCACACATTTTCCAATTAATGACCTTTTCCCAATGTCTTCTTGCATAATAATAATGGAGTCATTAACAAGTTCTAGGATAGGTTCATCCTCTGAAAAATAAATATGCACATTGCCTACAAAAAACTCAACACCTTTTAACATCCTAGTCTATGGCTCCTTAGCATGGTTTGAAGTCACAGTGGGGATCCAGTAGAAATGAAACTCGAGGAGATCAAATTCAAATCAAAGATGCCTTTGGAGGAAATAATTAAATATTTACAAAATTTACTGTAGGTGTGGAAAGGGTTTGAAATATTCAAACATTCTACATAAACCAAGTACTTTTCAAGATCTCCTAGGGTATTCCTCTTGACTTTGTCAACCAATGATATTCCACATACAATATACGTATGTGCCATAGGATTGCCCGCTGTATTTTTTTTTTGTCTTCCTTTGACTTTGTTCCTAACATTGACATTATTTCTATGAGACTATTGACTTATTCATCGCCATCAAACTGGTCATAGATCTCTTACACCCTTCAAAAATTATCCTTTGAGCTCTAATGAACAGGAATTTGTTGGCCAAGGAATATTTTAGAGTTATTGATTCTATGATTTAACAATCCTTTTTCATTCAAACATTAATGTCACATTGCTTGTTAGATTTGGGTTGTCACAATATATAAAACTAATACACCATGATCCTTATATTGTCCTTGGTCACCCTTCTTCATCCCTATAGAGACGATCATCTCGGTTGCTCCCCTTTGGATTAGATTATACAATTTTATGCCCATTTTGAAAAAAGAGGAGCACATCAAGTTGATGGTCAATCATTTGGGCTCCTTCATGAAACTTGATGATAACTTCTTGGGCCACAAATCTATGAGACCCTGTGTTATCATTGACCTTTCCAAACCTCTCTTTCACTCAGTTAATCTGATCTGCTCTCTTATGTCTTGGACTTAATTCCTCAACTATGAAGGTCTTCTGTTTAGGTGTTTTCGTTGTAATCTTCTTGGGAATCATGCTACTAGGTGTACTTCTAAAAGCCTTCAGCGCTTGACTTCTCATGTTTGGTTGGCTTGGAGGAAGGAGGGTTCCCTAAATCATGATTTATTATAGTGCAATTATAGAATGTTCTATTACTTTTTGAGTCTTCTCCTCCTCATCCTTTGACTAAGAATGTTTTAACCTCCCCTCGGTAGGAGGACCTTCCGAGGGAGGTGTTGGCTCTTGTTATGACCCCAAGCTCTCTTCTTCTTATTACTATTGTTGCCTCATCTTCTCATTTTGTCATGACTAGACCCAATGCTCTTTTGGATTCCTTAGTGAAAAGGAAAGGGTGAAGATCAGAATCTCAAGGGTTTAAATTGGATGCGAAGTAAATGGTGAGGGATGGATCTTAATGGATGATGGAGGGCATCCTTTCCCATCGAGGGAGAAGGTTGGCCATGTCCCATGGTTAATCTCACCATTTCTCTCTTGTTTTGACCTGTTGACATCTTGGTGGATGGATGTCCTTCGAGGATATGGGTTTTTTGGCATATGTGCCCTTGTTTACTTTCTGACTGGTGGACTATTTTATATTGATTATTTGTTATTTTTTCGCTGAAGTTTCTTGGGGTGTTTTTTTTGCTGCCTTGAGGCCATTTAGTACTTTTGATTGCTATGTTGTTTGCTTTTGTTTTATTGGCTATTCATTCTTAATTTTGTACTAGGTTGTGAATTTATTCCAGAACCCTCACATTCACTTGTAGTCGCCCCTTCTTCCCCTCTGCCCCGCCCCCCTCAATCCCTCCTGTTGCTCATGCCAAAAAAAAAAAGATATAACCATCCTATTAACATAATAGTTGGTTGGTTGTTCAATTACCTTCAAATACATATCTCACTAATAAATTAAGTTAGACATTCCTCTTCAATACATCTTGAAATTACTTGTAAATACATACCTTAGTACATAAGCTCAAACATCCCTCTTTAATATATCTTAAAATTACTTCAATTTATTAAAAAAAAAAAAAAAAAACAAACTTTCCATATATTTTTATATGTTAATATAAATATTCATTTTACCATTTAAGATGAGATTCTTATATAATAGATGTTTAACTATAATTGGAACAATGCAAAATGTAAAAAAGAGAGAGAACCGTGCTATTATTCTCTTTCAGCGATGGAAAGCTAGGAATAATGCTATTTTTAATCATGAGACCCGTGTAATTTCATTTTTTATTAATAAAAAGGTGGGTTTTTTTTCTTTGGTTTATTTGCAGATTCAAGTTTAAGTGGAAAAGATGGCTCTGGACCTCCGCCACCCGCAGAAGCTCCTCAACCACGGGGGAGTGCCCCTTACACTATGAGCAGGGTTCTCCTTGATGGCCCACCTTGCAGTCTACCACCTCCTCCTCTTGGAAGGTGTTGAAGCAGAAGTCGATCCAAAGTAGGGGCCACTTTTCTCCTCGCCCTCCCCGAGGGGGTCGCTGGAGTTCTCATAGCAACTCTGATGCTGGGCCTTCACAGTGGCCTCCAACTAATATTGTTGTTTCTGCACAACGCATTGATGGTTGGCCTATCACTATTCATGAGGACCCCCTACATGGTTGGAATGCTCCGGAGACTCTGGATTAGGAGTCCCTACTTGGATGGTGCTTTCTAAGGATGATCCTCCGTCTCCACCCCCTGGATAGCAATTTGTACATAAAAAATTACTCTGTAATTATAATAGTTTTTTAAGCTATACCTTAATTGATTGATTTTTTGTTTCGAAATCGAAATAATCTTCCAACAGAAAATTTAAGCTCAAATATATCTAACTATTTTATTTTACAACCTTTTATAAATTTTTTTTTTTTATATTTAATATAATATGAAACATTCCAACTAACCACTAGTCCTCAAATACATGGCAAATTTGGTCCACCTCTCTGTCAAAAGTAGGCGGCACCCAAAGCTCAAAAAGTCCCCAAAAAAACATAAAACACGTGAAAAGCCTTGCCAATAACAACGAACAAAGAAGTTACCCTGAAAACGTTTTAAGGTGTAAACGTGAACAAATAATTGAATGAAGCTACTTTTAAAAAGGTAGAAAAAGAGTACTGTGTTTTATAATTGATTGGCAATTTCAGGGCTTTAAAGTATTTAATTAAATTTATTATTCCCCTTTTTATTATTAAAGATTTACGGTGATGTTTTTCTGTCATTAAAAAAATAAATGAAAATAAAGATTATTAAATTAATATTTATGTGTAATAATTTAAAAATATATACTTAAAAAAATTACAAATTTAAAATATTATCTATACAAAAAATTATTGTTAACATTTAATTATTATACAAACGTGTATAATTGTGATGTATTATCTTAATAAAATTAATTATTAATATATTTAAATATTTATTTTACAATTAAAAAATAAATATAAAAATATAAATATCTATAATCATATTTATTTATGAGTATATAAAACATTTATATCATTTATAATATAAATATTTTATCCAAATTTTCATTTAAGTTGTCTATCACATATCATCCAAATAAAGTTAATTATTCCTAAATACTTAAAAATAATAATGAATACTTAATTATTATATAAACATTTATAATTATAACATTTTATCTCAATAAAATTAATAATTCGTATATTTAAATATTTATTCTATAATTAAAAAATAAATACAAATATCTATAACTATATTTAGTTCTAAATAATTTAAAACATGGGTAATTTAAAATATAAAATTTTTATCCAATTTCTAGTTCACGTTACATTTCAATTGTTACATAAAATCAATTATAGTCCTTGGTGACCAAATGGTAAAAAAAGTGGACTTTTTACCCCATATACATATATCTATATACATATACATACATATATATATATATATATATATATATATATAATTATAAAAAAATATAATGAATACTTAATTACCATATAAATACTTACAAATGTAATATATTATCTCAATAAAATTAATTATTCAAATAAAATATAAAAATATTATCCACTTTTCATTTAAGTTGTCTCTTAGATCTCAATTTATAAATCATAAGAAGCATAAAAAATTAAAGAGATAATTACAATTAATTATTTTATAGTTGTAGTGAGTTCTATGTAAATGTAAATTTTAAGAATAGTAAAAAATTAGAATATTTATTAAAAAAAATTAAATATTATTTTTGGATGATAGAAGAATCCATCTTACTGGTTTTAGTGGGAAGAAAAACTAAATTGTTGTATCTCAGTTGCACAGAGGTTGTGTGGAAATTTCAGGTGGTAGAAGACCTTCTGTTCATGATGAACATTTGTTTTGTAGTGTAAGTCGCAGGGAAGTTCTGTTGAAGGGTGTCGACTCTTCGAATTTCATTGATTTGTAACATTTTTAATTGTGATATAATTGTGAGAATCTTACAACCCTCATGTTATGGTTATGGAAGCCTTAAAATCCTCGTGTTATGATTGTGGGAGCCTTAAAACCCTTTTGTTAAGGTTGTGGACCCTCTTGCTATATTTTGTAAAAGAACTCTTATTATAAACCCAATTATCAAAACTCTCTCTTATCCAATTCATAAATCACTTCAAAAACATTTATCTTATCAAATTAAAAATAAAAATAAAAATTAAACACCATAAAAACACTTTCTAAACAATAATAATTTGTTAAGAAATATATTATTATCATATTTTAAATTCCATAGGACACTTCAATAGATGCCTACTAAATATTTTTGGCATCTACTAAATAATTTTGGCAATGGTAGCAAGGGACCAGACCGAAGAGGGTTGGTAAACGTCAAAATTCTTATAAATACACTTTCCTTAAATTCTGTTCAGCACATCACAAATCATTTGACCTGTCTATCTGCTCCATCTTTTGCTGAAACATTTCTTTAGGCAATGGAAATGGCTACTGAAGGCTCTTCTGAACAGCTTCCAAACGCACAGAAGTCCCGTGGGGAATCGAACACGGGTCCTGTAGAGCAAGAAGATTCGAAGCCTCATATCCTGTCGCCTTTAAAATTTTCCAATTTCGAGCTTTCTCACAGGTACCCACTTTTTGTTACGGCATCGAAACTTGATTATTTGTTTAATTGAGCTAAATTTTAGAGGCTTATGCTAGATTTGGATCAAAATATAGGGTTGTTTTGGCCCCTGTAACGAGATGCAGAGCGCTGGATCATGTTCCCCAGCCTGCACACGTTAAATTTTACTCTCAGAGAACAACTGGCGGTGGATTTCTCATATCTGAAGCTGCAGCCATAGCCAAAGATGGCATCGGGTAAGTCACTATTTAAGCCCTTTACAAATTTACTGTTAATCAGCGAGAAGAGAAGATTTAATTTGTCGGATAGCTTTATAGTAGAACATCTCCAGTATGAGGTCTTAGGTTCGAGTCTTAGTTGGTCCATAGCAAATAACGTATATATGACATTGATTTGTGATTTTGACATGCATTTGTAATTCTGTGAAAAGGTTTCCGAACTCGCCTGGTATATTTTCAACGGAGCAGGTTGAAGGCTGGAGAAAAGTGGTAGATGCCGTCCATGAAAAGGGTGGTATTATCTTTTGTCAGCTCTGGCACGTTGGTAGAGCATCACATACAGGTGAGAAAGAACAAGAACAATAATTATGAGCATGTTGAAGGCAGTCTTGAATAAGCCTGCAAGTTTGGACAGTAAATGCCCTTTTTTGTTTTATTTCCTGCCCTTCTTGAGGGCGTTGTGTTTTTTGCTTCTAACTTGCATAAGCTGCACTTCGAAAGTGTGGATTTACTTGCTTTTTACATAAATGTGGGTGTGTGGTTTTTTGCAGTTTATCAGCCAGATGGAAAAGCCCCAATATCTTCAACAAACAAAGCAATAGCGGATGGATGGTCCATTTTGATGCCGGACGGCACTAGAGGAGATTACTCAAAGCCTCGAGCTCTGGAGACTGCAGAAATTCCTGGAATTATCAATCAATTTCGATTAGCAGCCAGAAATGCCATGCTAGCAGGTATAAATTCCAGTCACCCGTTAAGATCTATGGATTGCGTAAGCTGCAATAAAATTGACATAATGTTTTTGAGGCTTAACGTCATTCATGCCATTTTTGCAACTCCCTTACCTGATATTTTCGTCAGAGCTATTAATATGAATTTATGCTTCAAGTGGTAAAAGCATAATGGGGAATTTGATGGAAGAAATACGCCGAATTTCTACTCCACGTTTGGTTGAATGGTGGGCAAAAGCACAATTTTCTGTTTTCTTTATTTAACTAAAAGTTCAGAAAATCTTAACTTTAATTTACCTGGTATAGATGGGTTTTTTCTGTTGGGATATTGCCGGTTTCTGTACCCTTGCAGGTGGTGGAGTCCCTACAGATCTTCAAATTGGGGGAAACGGTGGGAATATTCTTTCATAATACAAGTGCTTTTAGTATTTTACAGGTCAGGCTGGGTAACAGAGGAGGTTCCAAATTTTAGGAGGTCAAGCACCTGCCATTGCTTTCTTTACATCAAGTTCCAAATGCTTGCTTATTAGATTTTCCGCCAAATCTATCCTTTCTATTTCCCATTTCAAACTCTTGTCACAACTTATCTGTTACTTTCTTTTACATTGAGTCCCAAATGGAATTGAGTTTTAAACCATTTTTAACTATTCAATTCTCCATTTTTTCTTTCTGTTGTCACATCATGTCATATTACCAATTGCACTGGGCTACAATTGTACAATTATTGCTTGGTAGGCATATCTGCCTCTGTTAACTGTTGACATCATAGAAAATGCCTTCATCTGTTAACATATATGGGGGTTGGGAATTTTAACTTCAAACAAGAATAATAACTGTTTTCTTACCTTCCCTACATTCAGGTGAAGATGAGGCTAAAATTTAGTATAATGACAGAGGTGATGACATCTAAACAGACAACCATAAAGAGGATATTATGATACGGTTCGTGTGGTTGCTGGTCAACAGTCAAATTTACAATTTTAATCTTCCAGATTGGCTGCTGCAACAGTCAAATTTACAATTTTAATTTTCCATGTTGGCTGCTGAATAGCAGTAAATTATGCAATTTGTATCTGCCTCGTTGGTTGACTGTTGATCAGTAGTCTGATTTGCAATTTGCATCTTCCAAGAAAGGAGAGCAGCTTAAATAGAAAATTTAAAGTGATCCCAAACAAAACAAACATCCATACTAGAATAAAAAAATAAACTGTTGTATGTAAATCAATCCCGGGTAAGATTATTGGTTTTCCCTATTTGCAAAGGGCTTCTGGAATTTTAACAAAATTCTTGGTTGAAGCATTTGGTTGGGGGCAAAACCATTCGAGTACTTGTAAAGAAAGAAAGAATTCTGACCTGAAACAAACTTCTTAATGTGTGCCATAATTGCCATTATAAATGCTAGCTGAAAGCATTTGGTGCAAAACCATTTTAAGTACTTTTAATGAAAGACTTCTGGTCTGAAATAAACTTTTTATGCATGCCATTAGAATCCAAAATTTCTTTTAGGTCTATGGAGTGAATCTGGAATTTTGTTTGGACGCTACTGTTGAGGGCCTGAGGGGTATCTTCAGTCAAATTCACCTATAATTTGCAACCTTGTTTGGAGTACATCTAGATCAGAGCTTTCTTTGACTGAGCTGTTATGTTAAGGGGGAATTTAATCTATTAAAGTTACTTAGGAATTTTGTTCAACTTTCTGTTTAAGAATATAAAGTTATTTGTAAAGTTACTTTGGAATTTTGTTCAACATTCTGTTTAAGAATTTAAAGTTATTTGTACACTGATAAATAATATAACAACCTATCATCGTCAACAGTAGAACTACAAACCTTTTGATCATCACAAAAGTTTGAAGGCTACTAGCTTACTAAAGTCCCCCTAATATAAGCCCTTTCTTCAGGACTACAAACCTTTTGATCATCACGGGATTTTGAAGACTACTAGCTTACTAAAGTGCCCCTCGTATGCCCTTTCCAATTGTGACACTGGAGAGTTTGGCCTCCTAAAATAGACCCCCGCCTCATCTCCTCTATATGGAATATGGGTTCACCCTCTATGAAATATGAACCCACTATATCTAGCCACCCTTTTGCCCCACACCCATAAAAGTATTTTCAATTAAATTCATTCAGAAATTGCACTCTTTATCTGGAGGATCTGATCCTCCAGCAGATTGCTGGATATAGTATCCCTTCTGACCCACACTTTTGCTCCACACCCAATGAAAGTATTTTCAATTAAATTCATCCCAAAGTTGCACTCTTTATTTTTAGGATCTATCATACCAGCAGATTGCTGGATGTTGTATTTTGTGGAATATCAAGATTTTAATATGTTGCTAGGAGATTCAACCTGCAGTCCAATGCTTTAACTATTTGTAGAGCATCCCTAAAAAATTTATTTTCAGTAGATTTCTTTTAAAACAGTATTAAAGTAGATTTTTGTTTTTGGGTTTGTTGTGTTGCAGGATTTGACGGTGTAGAAATACACGGCGCCCACGGATACCTTGTAGACCAATTCCTGAAGGACGGCATCAACGACCGCACAGACGAATACGGCGGCTCAATAGAAAACCGGTGCCGTTTCGCCCTGGAAGTCCTCCAAGCCGTCACCGACGAAATCGGCGGGAGCCGCACGGCCATAAGACTGTCCCCAATTATAGACCACATGGGCGCCACGGACTCGAATCCAGTGGCCCTGGGGCTGTACCTTGTCCAACAGCTCAACAATTTGAAAGAACCCCTCGCCTACCTCCATATTACAGAGCCCCGCTTCACCCGCGAAGGCCTCAAAGAAGAAGACGACGCCGAAGACGACGACGAAAAGATGAAGAAGAGAAAGCTCTGCAGTTTGCTGAGAGAGAATTTCAGAGGGGCGTTCATGAGCAGCGGGGGTTTTAACAAGGACACCGCCATTGCCGCTGTGGCCACCGGGAAAGCCGACATGATATCGTTTGGGCGGCTTTTCATATCGAATCCTGACCTTCCTCGGCGGTTTGCGTTACAGGTTAAGCTGACCAAATATGATCGCTCCACCTTCTACAGTTCCGATCAGGTGAAGGGTTACACCGATTATCCCTATTTTAGCAGCCCTCGTCAGGCCCACTTCCCTGTTTTCTCTCCCTCCAATTCATTTAATTCGTCTTCCTCCCCCACTTCTGCCTCTCTTCCTGCAAAGTAAATTAATCACTCCCTATTTAGTTAGCATAACCATATACTTAGCTGTAGGGTATCTTCCGTCAAATTCAAAGCTTTCTGTTTTTGAAAGACGTCAATTTTATGTTATATCTTTAATATACTGTTGTTAGGTGGGCTTTCTTAAATACCACTTAAGTCTAAATCTCAATGACTATTTTGTTATCTCTGAAGAATATATAAATATATTTTAATTCATATTGCAATATAAATATTCATATATATTTTAAATTGATTTTTTAAAAGTAAATCAATATTTCAAATTTCATTTTTTGAATGTCTAAATTGAAGTTGTGTTTTTGGGAAATTTTATTTTGACAATTAAGTTTGTTTATTTTGTGACTACAAAAATTTTGTTCAGTTTTTTAAGCCTTCACATAAATAATTGAGAAAATATATAAGAAAAACAACATATGTTTTGGACTTACATTATACATGAAAATAGCTGATCATTTTAATGTTTGTAAACGGAAGTGTTATTATCGAGAATGCTTGTGTTATTTTGATATTTGTCAAGTTGTTCAATGGTGTATAATATCGAAAGCATCACTTCAATAATAATAATTATTCATCATTGAAGAAAATAAAAAAAATACAATATATCGATAACATGAACTTCCCTTCCTTTGTCGCCCTCTTTGTTCAATTGTTGAAAACTATTTTGAGTAAAGAGGTTTTTTTAATGATAGTAAATCCAAAGTATGTGGTGCGTGGTGGAGTTAGGGGCCTTGATTGTGGAAAGTTTAGGATTTTGCCCTCTCATTTGCCTCTTGGTGTTTTTGAATAGGAATATACTGGCAAAAGGTGGATTTATGTTCACTGTAAAAAAGTCGGGAACCCTTTTCATTTGTGCAATAGTAATTGCATATCTCAACATGCTTTTGACTTTACCGAGGTCCTTTCCTTGATAGGCATGGCATTGGGTTCTTCGGCTCATTTGACTCCTTCCCAAATTTCCTCCTGCTCCTTACTTGGAGACAACTTGGTCTCATTCATAGAAGATATTGCAAAGATTCAATTTTTTGACTATGAGATGAATGAGATTGAATCATCTTATGGTAAGAGAACGATGTTTGACAAGTGTATTGGGACCCATGTCTCTATTCCAAAAATATTCATTAATATCCACTTATCATTGTAATTTATTATATATTTACTTTTAAAATATAATTTAATAATTTTTTATGATACTTAAACATTCAAAATAAATATATATATATATATATATATATATATATATATATATATAATGTTTGACTACCTAATAATAATTTAGCATTCAATATATTATTGAACAATGAAAATTTGAATTTATAAATATACGTATAGATAATACACTAATGCAATATGTATTGAAAAAATCTTGATTTGTTTAAGGTCTTTCAAATCCAATGACTCGCTATCCTTAAACAGCGTCAGCGTAATTGCAAACATTGGGAAGTGGTCACTGAAATCTAAGTTGTTAACTCTCTCTTATATATTTTTGAGGGTTTTAATAAGGTTTACATTTAAGTTCATTTAAAGAGATCTTATTTTTATAAATGTTTTATCAAGTTTTATTTATTATAAGGATTAAAGATGATTTTTTATTTATAATTTAACTTAATTTTTTTTTCCAAACTTAATTTTAAAAACGTAAAAAGATTTATTATTCTATTCAACAATTTTAAAATTTAAACATTTTTTCAACAAATTAATTTTAATATTTAATATTTTATCTTTTTTTTTATTTTATATATTTTTTGAAATATACAATTCTATTACCTATTATATTTACTATTTCACATTAATACATATTAAATTTAAATATAAATTATGAATTTAAGTTTTTATTATAATTTTTTGAATTTTAAGCTTTATTTATATGTATACGTTTCAATTTGTTAGTGATAATTATTATTTTTAATTTATTTTTTTAAATTTTATTTTCAATTTAAATTATAAATTTAAATTTTTAAATCAAATCTAAATTTAAAATATCATAAAATAATAATAAAACACACTAATATAAACTAATAACTAATAAATATATAAATATTTTAAAATAATATAATTTTATAACTAATAACTACCATCTATTAAACACGATTGTATATAACTTATTTTAAATTCTATTAAACACAATTGTGTATAACTTATTTCATTATTTATTAATCCCTGTGAAGATGGATATTAAAAATGTGTAGGCCACTCCGAATAGTTTTGGCAATAAAATCAAAGTTTGAAAACAATCCTAGAAGGTCAAGGGTAAACATTATTCCATCATCGAGTGTTTAAATTTGATAGCCATATGAATATTTTCTAAATATTTTTAAGCGTTTAAATTTGATACTCATATGGGCATTTTTAAATATTTTTAATTACAAAATATGGTAGATTTTTTTTAAGGATTGAATAGATCATATGGATGAAAGGGAAGAATTTAGAGGGGCAATTAAAATTTCTCAAAAATTATCAAAATATTTTAAGAACATAATAATTATATATTTAAATTTTTGATATTAATTTTTGAAAGGTAATGTTGAATCGATTACTATTATATAAATTTTACTTGATAAATAAGGTCGTCTGTCAAATTTAAACCCTAATTTTATTGTTTACTTGAAAAGACATTCTCTTCAAAACCTCTTTGACTAATTGATATTATATATTTCCATGTGAAGTCACTAATAAGATTTGTGGAACATAGATAGGCTACGTACATGATGATTTTTGGTTTAGGGTTTAGACGAACATTTTACCTTGTTTTGTATACATGCAATTTAAATTAGGAAAAAAATTGCTATAAAATATTATTAGTACAAATATCTTAAATACAATTATTTGGAAAATGTTGATTGGTATTAATGTTAAGGCTTTTATCTTGGATTTTACGAATGTCATATTAATTAATAACTCCATTACTTTTTTTGAAATTTTCTCAATGAATAGTTAAAAATGACATCAATCTAGTTACACCAATGTCTTGAGCTTGAAAACATATTTTTAGAAAAAAACAACGGACTCCAAACTCTATAGTATGGCCAAGCTCTGCACTATAAAATGGAAAATAATTCCTACTATAGAGATGTTAATATTGACTATAAAGCACTAGATGCTCTGTCGTCAAAGCCTACTGATATCTCCCCACTCCATCACATCACAATGGAGATTCAAGATATGCCAATTACCAATGTTGACTTTGAAGATGACATAGATGCACCTATAAATCTACAACACCAACAAACAACATCATTTATAACTTCTCTTTCAAATTCATGAAGAGAGGTCGACCGCATAAGAGACTATGTGAATAACACAAGCAATGGAAACCCACCCATAACTAATTAGCCAGATGTCATCAATTCACCTATCAATGAATGTAACACTGAAGAGCTATTTTCTATGGCATTTTCGACTCTTTTCCCAATAGGTATTTGCATGTTCCAACAACGTCATATTAAAAAGATCTAGCTACAAAGATATGCTTTGTACTTGCTCAGATATCAAGATAACAGATTTGGAAGCCACCCATGCTTCTGTTATTTTATGTTAAACCTAATTATGCAGCATTTTTAGATTTGAGTGCAGATTTAAAACAATTGCATAGTGCAAGTATTGAAAATCAATTAATTCATTTTGGGTCAACATTTAGAGGTACACATGCATTCTTGTCAAAAAATAGAAACAAATTAATAGATATAATCACACAACTGGGATCACCAACACTATTCTTCACCTTGAGTGCAATAGACACCAGATGGCTAGACCTGCATAGAATCATGCCAAAACACTAAAATTCTACCCTACAAAGCACTGCCAAATGGAAAAATCAAAGCCTAATTGTGAATCCCCATCTTGCATCTTCATACATGGAAAAAAGGTTTTCAATCTTCTGTGATGTAATTCTTGATAAATATTTTCACAACAAAGACTATTGGTACTGGTATTCTTATTGAAATTATATATTTTTTACTATATATATATATGGTTAAAATTATTTAATGTTTTTTAATACTCAAGTACAAATGGTAACACAGAGGATATGTGCACATCCATGGATTCATATGGTTAGAAAATGCACCAAACATGGATACACTAAATTGGAAAAACATAGCCAAGGTTGATTTTACAAGGAAATATTTTGATCAACATGTAATAGCATGGAACCCACACAACAATGATAGCCTCCACCAAAGAATCTAGTGTTATGATCTTGATGACCCATGCTTACTCACCAATAATGCAATATTACATAGTGATCCTCAAAAATATTATGAGAAAATTCTACACTGAGTTCAACATCACACAAAGTGCAGTGAGTCTACATGCTTATAGAAAAAAGGAATGAATTTACAATGAAAATATAATTCCCCATGGCAATTACAAGAAAATTTAAGCATGTTCATTGATAGTCAAGGCCGAAAGACTTACCTTCCAACATGAAATAATGAAAGAGTCAATATCCATAATGAAAACATGCTTTCAATATGGCATACAAATATAGATTGCCAATCAGTTATTTGTCGGTATGCTGTGCTCAAATATATAGAAAAATAGTGGTAAAAGTTGAAAGCAAATCTGAAAGCTACCATCATATGCTAACAAGGATATCGTTTATAATTGGAGCTAAAAGCATAGCTAGGACTACACATAGCAAGTTTCTATCAGAAACTATTGTTGATCGAGACATAGGTGCACAAGAAACATGCCACATGTTGTAAAATTTACTTTTAACAATTAGCATCCAAACCCTCACTACCTTATCTATTTAGCAAATGAATATTCAGATGAGTTCTTCAAAGTGCATCTACTGATAACAATCTACCATCTTTCATCAGTGTATATCTAAAATGTCCTTTTCTTGATAAAACTTCACTCATTGAGGTTGCTTGATCATGGTCTTACAACAGGAAGAGGAAAATTAATCAATGGAAAAATAAATCAAATCAATCAATTATTCTTATACTCCCTCATTTTTCCTTCAAGTCTTCTATTGAATCATCATTATATGGTAGTTTCTGTTGGATAAAACTTTTATTGTACAAACCATTTCGCAACATTATAACAAAGATTGGATTGAATAAGTTAGACATTATTAGGCATTGTGAAGAAATAAAATATTCTTACAATCCATGGCATACTGACCAAATGCGTACAGAAGAAAATAATAATGTTAAGAGAAGCAATGATGAAAGTGATAATGAAGACCATCTAGAACAAGACATGGAAATGCACGAGTGGGAAATGTTATCTCGTACACACCCATCTATAAATGCTAAGCTAGATGACATCAACATGCTTGGACTCCGTGACTTCAACAACAATATAACTAAAATCATTTAGATATCAACTTGCACATAACTGCACAACAATTCATAGATTCACAACGTGCAATTTTAAAAGATGCAAACATTGAGTGGAGCAATAAACTAATATCATATGAGTTGTCAAGTACTCAATAGATAGCCTTTAACATAATTCACCAACATGCTCAAAAAAGGACCACATGGTACATCGCTCTGAATGATTGTATAAGGAACAATAGGGACAGGGAAATTTTACTTGATAAGCATAATCAAACACACCCTGGATAAGATTCTAGAAAAAATCAAGTCTCCCCTACTTATTGCTCCAACTAGAGTCACAACATTTAACATAAATGCATCGACAATACATTCAACACTTCATATCCCTATCCAAGAAATGAAAGCATTAAAGGGACAAACGTTAACAACTTTCCAAGAAGAAATGAGACACATTCAATATGTACTCATAGATGAAATGAGTTTAATAGGGCCAAAGATGCTCAATAAGATAAATATAATCAATTGCATGAAGCATTTCCTTAACAAAATAACAAAGACATTGGTGGTTGCTTGATTATACCCATTGGAGACCTGGGATAACTCCCACCTATAAATGACATTCCAATGTATGAAACCATAGATTTAGGGCACATATTATGGTGCACATTTGATACATTTATTACATTAGAAACAAATTTTCACCAACAGGGATACACAACAAAACAAATACAATTCAAGAATTTGATAACTAACATCAGAGATGCAAACCCAATAGAAGGAATATGCTCATATAAAGAACAACATCATTCGTACCTCTGGAAGAACAGTAAAATTTTAAAATCTCTACACATTTGTATGCAACAAATGTATTGGCAGTAATCCATAATAAACAAATGTTAAAATTACTAAATATGCCAATTGTTTTATGTAGAGTTGAAAAAAGTAGACAAACAAAAACCTCTAACTGTAATGACGGTTCAAAGGCCCATTACTCTTCACCGCCCAAAAAAGAAGTGAAGTATGTTGATGCCGGCTGGTTCAAAGGCCCATTACTATTCATCGCGAGCACTTGTCACGTCAGACATCCCTGCAATTGTTTTGAATATTTGCCCCTATTTATAAAGAATTTAATTTGAAATAGATTTTCATTATTTTTTAATATTGTTTTTAATTAATAAATTCAATTTTTTCATTTAAAATTTAAAAAACATAAATATTTAATTATAATTAATTAGACAAAATAATAATAAATTGATTAATTAATTTTAACATTAAAAATGTTTATATATAATTTATAAACATAATTTAATTAAAACAAAATTTAATAATATTTATAAAAAAATTAAACTCAATATTTATTAATAATTTTATTTCAATTTAAATAAATTTTAAACAAATCAATTAAATGGTAATTACTCCCATTTCCATCCTCCAAAAAATTAAAGATTTTATATTTTCATGGTCTTTAATATATGCACAAGTTTTTTAAGAAAATTTTGGACGAACATTTAATAATTAGTAATTTAAATATTATAAACTGTCATATATAATTTTATGTTTAGATATATAATATAGATAAATTAGTTATACATAAATAAAAAATATTTTCTTTGAATTAAATATTATTGATTATATTAAATATAATGAAATATAAATAGTAACATGGGGAAAAAAATATGGAGATTCTATGGATAATCAGTGATTCAATCAAGTTTGAATCTTCTTTATTCAGTACTTTTTAATGACTAAATCTATAAGAATTTTTGTCTACTTCGTAACATGTAAAGGATATTTTGATATGTAAAATTGTACAGTTAAATACATCGGAGAATGGTCGTGATATATAGGTAAATTATATATTTTATTCAAAATTGGAAATAATTATGTTGAGAGGTATTCTTACAATAGTATCCGAAAGGTGGTGAAATAATATAATGTTTGTTTGTGAATATGTTCAATTTCAATGATAAAAATAATAATTTATTTTTACTCACACATAAAACACAATTAATTTTTATAATTCCACCTAGATAATATATTTCAAATAAAAGATAATTAAAAGAAAAGAAAAAGAAATAATTAAAAAATAACAAAACAAAAAACCAAGAAATTGGAGAAAATGGCTGCGGGCGTCGGGCGAATGCAGGGCGACCGGCGGATGTAGGGCGACCAGAATGGCGTCCCCAGGGATGAGCGGCCTCTGCCTGGGGGTTTAACGCAGGAGGCGGACAGGGTTTTTGTGTCTGAGAGCTCTAAGCTCAAGAAAGTTAACAGATGTCTTCCCAGAAGCCAAGAGCGATCGGTCTTGGTAATCCCCCCAGATTCAGTGAAGGAGGAGCTTGAATTTTTGTCTGCCCACGCCCTAATTTGCAAATTTTTGGGCATTCGTATTTCATTAGCAGCCTTGGAAGCCTGGATCAGGTGGACATGGCAGATTGATGGGGATTTTGACACCTTGCTAGCAGGAAATAGCTATTTCATGGTTAATTTTTCCTCTGTTGCGGACCGGAATAGGATTTTTGAAGGAGGTCCATATTTTTATGATCGAATTGGCCTGTTCCTTAAACCTTGGCATGCAGGTTTTAATTTGGCAGAGGATCTTCCAGCCGGTGTTCCAGTCTGGGTTCGGCTATCGAGACTGCCCCTGGAGTTTTGGTGTGAGGACATCCTTCGCCAGTTAGCGGCTACGCTGGGAACACCGATGGCAATAGCGCACCAAACACTAGACAGAAAGGTAATATCGTATGCCCGCATCTGTGTTGAAATTAATCTGAATAACACCCTCCCGAATTCTCTTGAGATTTGTCTGGGAAGTTCCTCATGGATTCAGCAAATTGATTATGAAGCTATTCCATTCCATTGCCGTATCTGCCATGTGTATGGTCATCTACATAGGCAGTGTCCGCAGGCGACTAGAGACTCTGCTCCACAGGGATAAGGGGATGGAACTCGGGCAACCAATGGCGTCGGAGGGTCTAGACAGCAGAATCTCAGGGGAAAGTTTCAGGGCCAATCAGAAGGCACGATAAAAGGAAAAAACCCACTTTACTAGGAAAGTTCTGAGCAAGGCACAAACGGTTTACGGGGTCCTGACAAGGACAGATTTACTACAGTCAGATGCCGCACCAAGAACCGTGGGCAGAAAAGGACAAATTTTGACAGACAATTAGAGGTAGGCTTTAATCGGTTTGAAGTCCTGGACAATATGAATATTGAGGATGGCATTCTGGATTTGCTGCAGACGGAAGAGGAAGTGACTATGGAACATTTCGCCCCAGCTGGAGACACTCTACCTCTGGTGGGTCGGTCGACCCAGGAGATGGACCGTGACATTCTGGAAACTCCCACTACTGACATGCTAGAGTCAGGCGACAAGGAGGTGCGCTGGGCAGACCTGGCAAAGGAGATGGAAGTAGCTAGAAATGAAAAAAGTTCCTCTTCAAGCCTTGGTCTTATGCATAGACCCTTCAAGAAGGCTACCGGATCCAACTCCTCTTGAGCTGGGCGTAGGAAGGACCAGGAGAAGCTTAAAATTACAGGGGATCTTCTAGTAGAGGTGGGGCATGTTAAGCCCCTGGATGAACATTTCTCCCCTATTACTCAATGATTATCCTTTCTTGGAATGTGAGGGGTCTTAATAGCTCTCCCCGTCAAAAAGCTATGTGCAAACTGGTTAGTGTTAATTCCCCTGATATCTTTTGTATTCAGGAGACTAAATTTTTAGTAGACTCGTGGTTTTCTTGTATGCAAAAATTTTGGTACTGCAGGCATAGCCAATGTGTTGGGGCATTGGGAAGCTCTGGTGGGCTGGCTATCTGTTGGAACCCAGAGAGTATCACGCCTCTTTCTTGGATGGCTAACAGTTCGGCTCTTACAATGACTGTTGCTTCTAAGGAGACAAGGGAAATCATTCTTGTCACTAATGTTTATGCCCCTGTAGACCTCCCTGGATAGTGGATTTTATGGGAGCATGTTTGGTATATTAGAAGTTGCCATCCGTATTTGCCTTGGATATTGACTGGTGATTTCAATGTTGTCCTCAGCATGGAAGAGAAGAGGGGAGGGGTGGCCCGGCTGGGGCCTTCATCTGAGATCTTTAGGCACAATATTGACCTTCTGCGCCTAGTTGACATCAAACCTCTTAATATAATCTTCACCTGGAGTAACAGGAGAAGTGGGGAGGATGGCATCTCCGAGCATCTGGATAGATTTCTGGTGTCCTGCTACTGGCAATCTAGCGCCACCTCTCTTGCTTCAGAAATTCTTGACTGGGGCGGTTCGGACCATTGGCCAATCAAGCTTACTACTAGCCACATTCCTGGACCAAGGAAGCCTCCCTTTAAGTTTCAGCTCATGTGGCTCAGAGAACCTGCCCTTCAGGATTTAATTGTGAATTGGAGGAGACATGGAGGACCCAGCTATGGCACAGCCATGTTCTCTTTTGCTAAAAAACTCCAGTATATTAAGGGGAGGCTGAAGTATTGGAATATCAACAGCTTCGGGAATCTCCATTCTAAGAGGAAGAAAGCTCAAGATCAGCTAGACAGAATTACCAGACAGATTAGAGACCATGGCCTCTCTGAAGAACTTCATTTGGCTGAGTCCCAAGCAGAGAAAGAGCTGGCCGAGTGGGAACTCAGAGAAGAGATATTCTAGAAGCAGAAGGCACATGTTGATTGGCTCCAGGAAGGTGACAGGAGCAATGCCTTTTTCCATAAATCGGTGCAGGCAAGGTGGAATAGGAGCTATATCTCCCACCTGGTGTACCCGGATGGGGCAGGGCTGAATTCTCAGCAGGACATATCTAGAGCAGCAGTTTGCTACTTTTCTAGCCTTTTCTCAGAAGGGCCGCATCCACCTGAGTTAGCTGAAAATATAGTGTTGTCCTGCATCCCCTTGGTGGTGAACTCGGGGTTGAATGAATATCTTATGCGACCAGTGGAAAGGGCTGAAGTTGAGGGAGTGGTCTTCAGCATGAAAAGAGGTAAAGCTCCTAGACCCAACGATTTTTCAGTAGAATTTTACCCAGACTTCTGGGATGTCATCAAGCAGGATCTTTTTGAAGTGATACAGGAGTCCTATTCCAACAAGGAGATGCTAAGAGCCTTGAACGCCACCTTCCTGGTTTTAATTCTGAAAAAAGAGCAGGCGGATCAGTTGGACCATTTTAGACCTATTGTGCTTTGCAATGTGATTTACAAAATTATCACAAAGCTCTTAGCAGAGAGGCTACAAAGATGCCTCCCTTTGATTGTTTCAAAGGAACAGGGGGGATTTGTTGCCGGCAAGCAGATTCTTGATGAGGTGGTCATTGCATCAGAAGCTATTCATTCTATGAGTACTTCTCAAGAACGGGCCATGTTCATCAAACTGGACTTGTCTAAGGCCTATGATAGGGCCAGCTGGAGTTTCTTGGAAAAGATCATGCTGGCTTTTGGGTTTAGCCCGGCATGGGTCCAATGGGTGCTCAGTTGTGTTACTACACCTTATTACTCGGTCCTCATCAATGGCCAGCCTACCGAGCTTTTTGGGGCAGCGAGAGGCCTTCGCCAAGGAGATCTGTTATTCCCTTATTTATTTATTATTTTGGCTAAAGGTTTGGGCCGGTTGATAAAATTTCAGGTCTCGCAGAATATAGTGCAGGGTTGGCAGTGGGGAAATGGTTTAACCACGTCCCATCTTCAGTTTGTTGACGACACTATCCTGGCGGGGACGACGCGTATTCGGGAGGTGGAAGCTTTCTTTGATACCCTTGATTTGTACCTTGATGCGACTGGGCAGAAAATTAATGACCACAAATCCTCTATTTTTTTCTTCAACACACCTGGACCTATACAGAGGAGAATAGCGGCTATTTTGAGATTTCAAATTCAAGTGCTTCCGGTAATTTATTTGGGCATTCCCATTGTGATTGGTAGGCAGCCACGGCTATTTTGGCAGAATGTTTTGGATAGACTGAGGCAAAAAGTGAGTCACTGGACTCACAGGTGGCTTTCCACCGCTGGGAGAGTCACACTGCTGCAATCAGTGATACAAGCTCTTCCTGTTTATAGATGTTTGGTTTAGGCTGCTTCGGTTTACTTTCTCAAGGAGTTTGATGCCCTCTCCCACCAATTCCTTTGGAGTGGCAACCTGCAAAGCAACAAATGGAGTTTGATCAAGTGGGATACAGTTTGTCGGCCAAAGAAGGATGGGGGACTTGGGCTGCACTCGGCCATCCTGGCAAGCCATGCCTTGGCAGCCAAACTATATTGGAGATGGTGTGCTAATCAGTCCCAATTGTGGGCCCGCATCCTGGCTGGTAAGTGCTTTCTGGGGGTGGATCCCTCTGACATTGTTCAATTGCCTCTTGAGAGGGGCGGCTCCATGATTTGGCGCACCCTCAAAGTTGGGGCTCAGCTAGTTAAACACAGCCTGTTCTGGATTTGCAAGACCGAAGAACAGGCCCTCTTTTGGGAAGATTTGTGGGATTGTTCGCCCCCATTATTGTCTTCCCACCCGCATTTGCAGTCTCTATGTGATGTCTTTCAAGCTGTTGGTTGGACTAACGTTGCTCACTACAAGGAGGAGTACATGTTGGGCTCAGCCATCGGTTTTAGATGGAAAAACTCTTAAGATTGGCCGCTGAGTGGATTTGGGGAGAACAGGCTCAAACTTTCTCAGTTACTTGCTGCCAGACACTGCAACTCTCTTCAAGGGTAGGATGTGCTTGCTTGGGGAAGTGGTTCTAATGGAAGCTATTTGGTCTCAGCGGGTTATCAGGCCTTGATTAAACAGGGGTTTGGGGAAGCTAATTTCCTCTGGGGGAAGCAAATATGGAATTCCTCCATGTGGCCCAAGTGCAACTTCTTCTTGTGGACACTCGTCTACAATTGGTGCCTCACGTGGGACAACTTGTACAAACGGTGTGTTCTCTGCTATAGTGAGGCTGAAACAGGGGCGCATCTCTTCTTCCTTTGTTCTTTCACCAAGAATATTTGGCATAGGTGGTGGGAAGCGTGGAAAAGACCCTGCTGTCACGCCTCCTCTTTGACTGATTTCTAGAATCACCTGGGTGTCCCCGAATCCAAAGCTCCTGGTCTCCATGCTACGTGGCATGATGGACCCACGTTCATCTTGTCGAACGTGTGGATTGAGCGAAATAGAAGAACATTTCAGGCAGAACAGAGAGATGACGGAGCCATTTGGGAGAAGGTGCAAATTTCTCTCCAAGAGACGTTGGCTGTAAAAGCTATTAGCATGGATGGGATGGGGGACGAAGAACAGGGTATTCTTTCCAACATTGCTGGTAAGCCTTTCAACTTCCCCTCCATTGCTACTTCTATTTGCACTTCAAGGAGAGATAGACGAATGCACAGGCCGGTGGATAGAAGGGGTCGATGGATTCCCCCTTTACCTAGAATTTTAAAAATTAACATCGATGGTTCCTCGAGAGGGAATCTAGGAGAAGCTGGTATCAGAGGCGTCGGTCGGGATAGCTCCAGAAATCTGCAATTTATCTTTTTCGTCCATAAGGGATGGCATTCCAATAACTACATGGAGGCACTCGCCATCCTTCAAGCTATCCAACAATGCTGTCAACAGGGCTGGCAGAATATTATCTGCGAGTCAGACTCCTAGGTAGTCATTGATTTGTTAAATAACTGTAACTTTGATAGAGCTGAGTGGCGCCTGGCGATGGTAGCTCAGCAGGTTCTTCAGGTGAGCAATGGGCTAGATTCGGTGAGTTTCAAGCATATTCCCTGTGAATGGAATGGGGTTGCTGACTGTTTGGCCAAATGGGCCGCAGAGCAAGGGCACCATTGGGAGATATTTGATTATAATCTGCTGTCTTTGACCTTTTCCCAGAAGCTGAGTCTTCTGGTTGAGCAGGACAAGGATGTGTAATGTTTCTGGTTTCCGCTGTTCTTGAATAAATTTTTACCCCATTTAGTTTTAAAAAAAACCAAGAAATTTGAAAATAAATAAAGGCAACCCTAGTAGAATGAAAGGAAGTAGTAACCAAGTCTAAAGTTAGCCTTCAGTTTCCCTGGTTATCGTATTGGTAGATCTCTGAAGGAGGGCAAATATGCTAAATGGGTGGGTGCAAGGGCACCTTCTATGTGGTAGCCATGATAAACTATTTGGTAGTAAAAGTGTTGAACCCTTTTAGAAATTTAGTGCAGGGCAATAAAAAGTCGCAAACCATTCTTTACCATATCTATCTAGTAGTAAAAAATTCTGAAACACCACCTCTACAATGGTGGGAATTTTTCCCTTTTATGAAGTTTGGTTGCAAATATAATTTAACTAGATTGAATTGTTCTTCTATTAATTTGCAGTGAAGTGATGCTTTTGAAGGCCTAAAATGATTTGATGGGCCATGTGCTACTTTTGTAGGGATGATGTGATTTTGAATCATGCAAAGCTTTTGAACTTTGTGATGCTTTTCAAATATTATAATGTTTCTTAAAAAAATTAACTCAACACTTCTTTTATGTATATGGGACAATTATTTGTGTTAGAACTAATAACCTACACCTTCAACCATAGCCATAACCATAAATCATAAGAGTTTTTAATTTTGATTGATTAAATGATAGTAACTACATAAATATATTTTTCAACATAGTTTATAAAGAAAAATAAACCAAAGCATTGTTTAAAAAAAATAAAACATTAATCCTAATAAAAAAAATCTAATAATCCATAAAATTAAACCATCATATAGTTATAAGATTTCAAAATTTACAAAAATCTAAAGAAACTATCAAAATATAAATAACAGTTTCAAAAGTAAATAGAAAATATAAAGGTTTTAAACTCCAAATTATAACTATAGATCACCAATGATGTGTTGTTTTATCAATATCTATTGGTGTAATGTCTTCAAGCAGGAACGTGAGTATTTTTGCTTTACAAGTACTAGTCGAAGTAATTTTTAGAGAACAAACAAATATTTGTTAGCCTATTTCATGCAAGATTAATTGTACCATAATTATTCTGCTTCTTTATTTCAAATTAATGTATTGGTAATTAAAATCTCTTCATTAATGTTTTATTGATATTATGCTTTGGTTAAATTTTCTTTGAAAAGAGGAAAATACTTATAAATGTTTTGAAAGATAGATTGATAATACCTTGAGACATGCAACAATAGAGAAATTGAAAATAAAAATATTGTCTCAAATTAACTAAACCATCATCGTTCCCATTTATTCCTTCATTTATGTTTTGGTGATTAGAATCCATTTACCATATTTTTAACTATAGTGATTATACTTCTTTCATCAATATCTTGTTGATATTATGCTTAAGGTAGATTTTTATTATAAAATTTTGATCATGTGTGATTATACTCCCTTCATTAATGTCTCATTGATTAATGCTCAAAGTATATACTAATAAAGAATATAATAATGGATGAGTTGAATCATTTTGTATTCTCTATCTTCAAACACACATCTTTCTCATCTACCTTTTTTAGACTTTCCAATCCCTTCACTAATCAAATTTTATGTAGCGTACCCCATTATAACTTTAAACTAAATGATTTGAAATAAGAATTCATTCTCCCTGTGTTGGGTCATCTGGTTTATTTTTAACATGATTGACCAATCCCCTGCTTCAATTAAAGATAGTTTCTTGTGTCACTTGGCTATAATTATTCTATATTTTTATTTGTTTCAACTTATAGTTGAAGAGCTAAAGGCCATTTTTGAAATCTATGTGCTTAGGTTATGGATTAAACCTTTAGATGAGGTCCTTTATTTTATTTCTCATCTAAATCTAGAGGAGAAACTGCTAGACCAATGTCCACTAGAAAATCCAAAGGGTAAAGATATTTCTATGCAAGGTATTGAAAAGTAACTTTACAAATTTTCCAAGTGTCTCGAGCATGTTGAAAGGTCAATTTAGATTTTGGCTTCCTCCTTTCAATAATTTTTTTTAGTTTTTTGTCATGTTCTACTCTAATACTTGGAAACAACCTTCCTCTAGAAAATGTTGACATCCATCCAAAAAATATGATGACATCTTTGTCGATGATTAGATTCAACATTGAAATAAATTTTTATATATTGGAGCATTTTTAAAGATTTTACACATTCCTTTGTGGAGCTCTAACACATGGGCATGTCAATAGTGTTTGCAATAAGATTGCCTTTATCTTAACATGATATGGTATTTGGTCAAAATTTCATATGTAAAAAGATAAATTTATAACATGATTTTTCGAGCCAAAAATCAATTTAGCGGTCTTTTTATTTGCAAACTTTTTTAAAAAGATAAATCATATAGATCTACTCTATTAGAATTTTAGTTCACAATCAACTCATAATAGTGTGTCCCATTTTTGTATATAAAGAGGTCACTTACACTTCTAATATCCCATCAAAATATCTTAATTTTAATTCATTGATATTAATCCAACATATGTGTTTTAACTTATCTATAAAAATGTAGTGCATATATATTTTTTCAAATTTTTTAAATAATCATTAAGTATTTTTTAAGATTTATTTTAGAATGTTAGTTTGTTCATCTAATAAGACACACTATTATTGTCTGATCTATTATTTTTGTTGAACATGTTCTCCCTTGCACCTTAATTCAAGTTGTTTTTGTTAAACTATTTTTAAATGTTCATTTATAAGTGTTATGTATCTAATGGCTTTACCCACCTTTCTTGTAATTGCACAATATAAAGTGTATGAGCTAAAGGAAAAAATATCCTTATAAAATATATATATATATATATATATATATATATATATATATATATAAAATAATTATTTTATTTATTTATAATAAATCTATTATTATCACATTTATATAATCTCTAAACTTTCTTTGTTAATCATTTAAAGGCCATTTGTTCCAAAGAAATAACTAATAAATATGCACATGCATGAGTTTATAATATATTTTATATGGACTAAATTTTATTTTTTATTATGTTTTTCATTTGGTGTTAATTATCCTAACACCTAAATATTTATGTTTTAATATTTATATTACACAAGTTTATTAAGTTAACTAATTTGATTATTTAAAATTATGTACTACTGAAATCCATACTTTTAAAATCCATTTTTAAAATTAGATACTAACTTTAATAATGGTGTGTTTGTGTTTCGAACGGGGCTTTCACTACTAATTATTGGTTTATTAGTTGTAGTTTAGTTTTGAAAATATGTAGCTTTTTTAATATATTGAAATTTTATGATATGATTTGTAGTGTCACGATGTTATTTGTAATTTTGTAATAGTACCATAATATTTCAAAGATTTCATATTGTTATGCTTTGTGTAGTGACTAATATAGTTATTTGAAAATCCCATTAAACCATTTTTTTTTAATTGCAACTTTTTTTATTTTAATAAATAAATGTGAATAAGTCTCAATTTAATAAAGTAACAACTATTTTAATTTTTAATTTGATATATATAATATAATTTATTAAATGATTTTATTAAATTATAAATATTAGACAAGATTCACATTTACATTTATAAAAAGTTTACTCTTTTTTTTTTTTTCACTATTACAAAAGTTAATTTATTGGGATTCACCAATCTAATAAATTCTCTTTCAATAATATTTATCATTCAATTTATATAGTGTTTCATAATATATTTTTAAAAAAAATAGTAATTTTGATGTATATATTCTCTTCAATTGATTATTATGAAAATATAGTTATAAAGAATAACCCAAAAACCTAAAAAAATAATTAATAATAATAATAATAATAATAATAATAAAAATAAATGGAAAAAAAATTAAAAAAAACAAATAAATACACTAACAAAAATTTAGTATAACTTAATGATTAATAAATATATAAATATCCTAAATTAATATAATTTTAGGGATCATAACCACCATCTATCTATTAAAAATAGTTGTATATAATTTATTAATAGGTGTGAAATGGATATTAACAATGTGTAGGCCACTCCATTAAGAATGAATGTGCACATGCCTACTTACCTCATGTTTTATGAGATGTTGCGTTTGAAAATGACCATTTAGAATAAATATCCTCGAAAAGGTCAAGGGTAAACATTATTCCATCGAGAGTTTAAATTTGATTGCCATATGAACATTTTTAAAGATTTTTAAAGCGTTTAAATTTTGATAGCATATGAACATTTTTTATTTTTTTAATCGTAATGGATGAAAGGAGAGAATTTGAAGGGACAATCAAAATTTCTGGAAAATATAATAATTATATATTTATATATATATTTTGTTGTTGTTGTTGTTGTTGTTGTTTTTTTTTTAAATTATTTGTATTTGAAAATAATTTTAATTTTTGAAAAGTAATGTTGAATTATGATTGTTATATAATATTTAATTGATAAGTAAGGTTGACTGTCAAATTTAAACCTAAATTCCGTCTTTTATTTGAAAAGACATTCTCTTTGAAACCTCTATGGTTGATTGATACCATGTATTTTCATGTAAGGTCGCAACTAAGCTTTGTGAAACTTAAATAGCTACATACATGACTTCTCAAAGCAACAAGAAAAAACATCTAAGTGATGGTTAAACAAACATCAAATTTAAGGTTAAAATTATATTGTGACAATCAAATGGATGTCAAATTTAATATTGTATTTAATTTTTTATGCACGAAAATTACAACTCCCTACCATTATCCCTAACTGCCTTTATAAAATGTCTATTGGTGTAAATAGTAGTATTATTAGTGTTACATAAAGAAGTGATATTATAATGTTTATGTTTATTTTTATTTTATTTACTTTTTAAAAAGATTTAATAAAATAACATTATTTATTTATATTCAAATCCAATTATTGTTAAAAACATTTAATGTTTAACAATAATATTGTTATCATCACCCTTGTGAGCATTACTTACATGTAGTGAACGTTGAGTGGACCATTCATATTTATTAAAGATAGGTTTTTGTGAACTACTACTCATGAAATATGGGTCAATATAGGTTGAATTGAAACTACACATTTGAATCTCAAAATTATATCACATAATTTGACGTACTACGAAAAACCATCCCCTATATAAATATTTTATCACTTGTATAAATTTAATTACAATGAGGTAATTATTTTGGCACTTATTTCTTAATATCTTGTGCATGATCTAATAATCTAAATCTATAATATGAGTCTTCTCGTACATGTTGGAGCTCAAATCTGCACTGTTGGATTTAGTAGACAAACTAAGAGACAATAGAGGATAGTTCATTCTAGTAAAAAGGACTATTGGCTTTTCTCACTAAATCAAGGTGAAACTTAAGACAACACATAAGAGAGGTGACTTACTCTTTACTCTTCTAACTCTGTGGAACCAAGGAGAGAGACCTATAACAATCTAAAAGTGAAAATACTATATAATCAACTCAAATATTAGAAGTCTAAGTGATATACTAAGTCACAATGATCATTTCACTCAATGTGTTGTTATTAGTAAAACAACTACAAGTTACTGTTGAGAAGTGTTGTCATTGATGTCAAGGTTGATGTCATTGATGTCAAGGTATATTTGGTGAAGATGTATGGTGAGTGGTCTTTGAGAGAATTTGAAGGCAACCTAATGTCTATATGTTAAGAGAGAATTTAAAGGCAACCTAATGTCTCTCTATTGAAAGAGAATTTGAAGGCAACCTAATAATTTTTCATTCTAATTATCAAAAATTTAGAATCTCATTTTATCACAAAAAAATTTCATGTTAAAATGACAATTATTTAAAATGAAGGATCAATTGCAAATTACTTTACATATGTCTCTTTTATATGAAATAGTGTAAAGAAATAAAAACCCCACTTCCTAATAAAGTTACATGATTTTATTCATATACCTATCGAAAAGAAATTTTGATTATTCTTCTAATTACCTTTTCCTCCCCAACTCCCTTTTTCCTTTTTTAATTTATCTTTGTATGATTCCTACCTAATCTTAAAAGATCTTTGAAACAAAATCTTTTACGTTGTTAACAAAAAGCTTCCAAATCTCTTTAGAGAAAAAGTTTTATTCTGAGAGGACCACCGAAGGCGGCCTTTTGATCACTGAAGCAAAACCACAGGCTATGGGGTATGCATGCGCCAACCCAAAATTTTAAGACATTAATGGATTTAAGTAACGAAGTAAGAACTGATGATACCAATTCCGAGTGCAAGAAAATAATAAAAATCAAACCTAATAAAATTTGCGAGATCAAGGTATCCAATATATCGCTTGCCTCCCGTTTGATGGACATTTGCATAGAGAGATGGGAAGGCCGCTGCAATCAAGCCAAAAGTACCTGTGATCCATCCTGAAGGAAGCGTGATTCTTCCTGAGTACCCCAACACATACGCGTTGTTTACTCTCGTTGTCAGAACAAAGTCCACTCGATACCACGGATTTGTAACACTTTTCACATTCCATATCGAGGCTCTATAAACAACTATAATAAATAAAACCAAATAAATTATATTAATTTGTTTTGAGTAGCCTATCATATCATGACTTATTAAATAAGTCGTGCTTTTCGAGGCTTCTAGATCTGCAGATTCGACACCTTTCTTATTATTAGTTGATTTACATAATCATCGAGGCTTAGCGAAAAATTGACCGTATGCCATGAATGGCCATTTTTCAACTATTTCTTTTGTTATCCTCAAAATCAAAAGAAAAAGAAAAAATATCCTCTTATAACCAATGACTCCATCTCACCTTTTGTGCATGAAGTGGTAAGCAACAATAATCTTATATTTGTGTAGATGTAATAGTGGAAAACAAGGTTGTGTATTCCTTCATATGATGTGGTAATCAACTATGCAGGGAGGAAACGTTTCATTTCATAATGAGCTTGAAAATGGAAATGGGTTTTGGAAGGGCAAAACCATACCAAACATGCAAGTGGTGAAATATTTCAGGGGATATCATACAACAAAGGGCCCTTTTTGTAAACCAAATACAAATTTAAATAGTCTGCTCACATTACAAAGGGGTCTGCAACTCGGTAGGGTGGCAACATCTTTGATTGGTCATTTTCTACTACCAAGGGTGGTCGAGTATGCCATGAGCACTGATATGATTACGATAGCGCTCCATGTCCGATGTAAAGTTGGAGGTCCCAAAATCTATCTTGTATCTTCTAAATAAATTACATTAGGTTTAAGAACATATGAAAACACCATACACAAACCCTTGGAAGAAAAGGCAACCAAAATTCGAGTTTGTATTTGTAAGCATCTTATTTATCCCTGTTGGCAAAAAAAAAAAATTAAAGGAGCACCTATAAAAAAAAATTCGATGGATTTTTTAAATTAATAACATATTTTTGTTGTTTCACACTTCTTGCATAAAAAGTGAGACATGGTTAGCTATCGTGAGTTTGAAGTGATGTCTGACTACCAAATTACACATTCACTTTAAATAACCTCACTTTACTAAAATAAAACCTTAACAAATCCACACAAAAAAAATAAAGGAGCCATTAACTTGTATAAGAGAAGCCTTTAAATGGTCAATAGTTACCTAAGTCTCTTTGAGTTCATTGCCTTAAATGTCTTGCCATTGCTTCTCGCTAACATCCCCCAACTCACCTTGAAATAATTCACCACTTTCATGCTCTGTAAGAATGTATTTGGATGTCAAAATAAGTTTGTGTCAAGTAATTATGGGAGCTAATTGATCGAGATTTGAATTGTCATGCAATGCTTTAGTCTATGATGGTTTGCATTCTTTGTAGAAAGGGATAGCCACTTTGCTCAGTGATTATGTGATAGATTGTATTTTTGTCTATTGGGATTGTGTGGATTTAAGGGAACTATTGTATTTACATGACTTACATCCATTAGAAAGGGGTACAGAGTTTCCAAGTGGTAGGTTCTTTTATTGGACATTTGCTCTTGTGAAGGGTCGACGAGGACAACATGATGCTGATTTGATTATGATAAGGCTCCATGTTTGATGCGTGAATCAAGTCAACGCTGCAATGCTAATGATATGGATATAATATAATGAGGTTCCAAAGTCTATATTATAACTTATGTTAGTTTATGTTACCAATATATTGACACCTAGAAAAATTATGACAAGGCCATACAAAACTTACAAGTGAATTTTTTTAAATTGAGCTAGGTGATGATGATGAGGGGAAATGATATCAAATTTCATGTGATATCATACATCAAAGGGGCCATATCATACACATTTCATAATGACAATAATTTAGGGGTGATACATTGAGGTTATGGAGTTTATCTTGTTGATTTTGTTACGGTAGAAGTGAGTACCTAAGATTTTTCAAAGTGCACACCACCTAGATGTATAAGGGAGAATAATTCATGATCTACAATGTGAATGTCATGATAGAGGAGTCACCAGTTGAGAGAAAAGGTGGTCAATTGGTAATTAGTCCTAGGTGGCAGGGAGGGTTGGTAGGTTTAATTCTCAAGCATTAGGGGTTGCCCAAATCATACATATTACAATATATGGTGGGTATCAAGTGTTATAAATGGCTTTGATTCTGTAAATATCCCTGATGACTACAATGGTCTAAGTCCTGAATCTATATTGGATGTAGAGGTGCTATGTGCCTTTCAATCAATGGTAACTTGGTCCTACATAGGAGCAAGAAATTATCCCTGAAGCCTGTGAGACTTGAAGGCTAGGGATGCCTCCATGTGGAAATATCCCATGAATTTAGATCTCGAAGGAAGTCCAAATAATCCAAGCAGTCAAGAAGCCCAGATTCAATGTGATAATGCCATGTGGTAAAGTCTAGAGAAGTCCATAAATAAGTCACTATGCTTCTAATTGGTAGCATCATGGGGACCTACCTGGGATGTTACCAGGACTCACCTCTATGGAGACCTCTAATGATATGTGATGCTACATCAACTTCTTTACCATCAAGTTGTGGGTGCCTTCATGATTCACTATGGATGGAAATCTATTGTGGAAAGCATGACTCTGGGAGTTTCATTGATGACATGGCCTATTTAAGTCGATCAGAATTCCACTCTATGTATTTATAAAATGTTGTTGGCAGATGAGGAGGCCTCATTACTTCATTAGATGACACTGCCTCCTCTCCTAATAAATTAGCCTCTTCCCCATACAAGGCAACATATCACATCAAAATCACTTCCTCCTCTTTGATAGAAAATGTCAAAGCATCCTCATTCTCTCCATTATGTCCACATAGATAGGACACCTTCCAAAACTTCCTCCACCATTTGGGGAAAATGATGTAATAGATAATCCAAGTAGTGAGAGCCCCAAACTCAATGTGATCATGCCACATGGTAAAGCATGGAGAAGGATATAACCAAGTCATGATGCTCCCAAGTGGTAGCATCTTGGGGACTTGCTTGGGATGTTTCTAGGGCTCACCTCTATAGAGACTTCTGAGGGCCTACAATGCTGCATCAACTTTTTTCCATCTAGATTTGGGTGCCTTCATGATTCACTGTGGATGGAATTATATGGTGGAAGGTGTGACTCTAGGTGTTTTGTTGATTATGTGGCCTATATAAGCCGACCAAAATTACATTCCATGTATTTATAAAATGTTGTTGGTGAAAGAAGAGGTCTCATTGGTTCATTACACAATGCCACCTCCTCTCCTCCTAATAAATTAACATCTTCCCTAAGCATGGTAATAGATTGTAGTGAAATCACTTCCTCCTCTTTGACAAAAAATGTCAGAGCATACTCATTCTTTCCATTAAGTCCACATAGATAGGAAACCTTCCCATAGCTTTCTTCCACCATGGGGGCAAAAGGCATCAACTTTATGAATCTATATTTTGCTATAGGTGGAAAAGGTAGGCCTTTGATAAATCTTTCCTCTTTCATTGGTGGTAAAGGTAGGGCCTCCATAAATCTTTCCTTTGCCATAGGTGGCAAAGCCAGTTCCCTCTCTATTTTTGTAGATCGTGCATCATGTCTACAACATCCTTACATGTTAAGCTCTCAAGGCATGAAAGGTCTATAGCTTCTGCTTCCTCAGAGTTTACCCTCATGAGGTATGAAATTTTAAAGAGAAATAAAATAGACATACCATTCATTCTCGCATCTTAATCTAGGACAATAATCTTGATATATTTTCAATCTAAGATATTACATTTGCTCGACACATTTTGTTCAAAATCCTTAAAGCCTATTCATGAAAACCATTCAATGCCTATCTTGAGACCATAGTATTCCATTTATTCTCCTTCCCTTAGTCATGGATTGAATGAGAGCTTTTTTATCAGGTCACATAAAATCCAGAGAGTGAGAGGGTAGCCCAAATTGATGAGCACTAGCTGCAAAGATGATCACAAATTCATGATAGGTTAGCTTCACAAAAAAAATACAAACATCAACGTCCCTAGTGTGTGGTTATCCTTGGATATTTCATCTAATTTATGATTTTAATGTTTAATACAATTGGATACCTTGATGCAAAAAAGGATCTAGTTATGGACAATGATGTGTTGAGTTTCGTGTTGCTATCGATAGAGAGTAGAAAGGGTTTGAGTACGAGTGATGAGGATTACATGACAAGTAGGTCTTTAGGGAAAATTATATGGATGGGGACAGGGAAGGGGAAGTTGAGATTGAAACTTCTCTCATGAGCAAGAGGAACAAAAGATAGCCTAAAAAACATCATAGTTTTTTTTCCTTTGTGGAGTGCTTGACGTCCATTGGTTTTTATGATTTACATCCTCAACCTTTAAATGTGATTCAACATTAGTCTTTTGTTCTAGGCACTAGGTTGTCTCACCAAACTGTATCCTACTAAACAATCCCATCCGACATTACTTGGACTTTTGGGCCAACTGCTAATAAATAGTATTGGAGGAAGGCATTGGCATGTTCCATGTGAAGTAAATAGGTACATCCACAACACTTAACATTTCAAAGTGAGAAAAATGTTTTCCCTCTACCACTTTCATAATTAAATTATACATTAAGTATGATCTAAAGAAATTAATGTGAATTTAGGGAGATTTGTTTAGGTTCATAAAATTATATAATTTTTAAAATGTTTCACTTAAAATATTTGCTTAAAATTTTGATGAATAATTTAATAATCATTTAATAATTTTAAAATTGTAATTACTAATATCATAGATAATTGAATTCAAACAATACTTTATTAGTATGTAATTTATTTAATGACTTGGGTGAAAAAATATATAAAGGGTATGGGTGCACTCTTTAACATAGTGAAAATAAGGGCATACGAGTACCTTGGGGATTTAAATACAGAACCCAAAATAAATAGGAAAGAGATTGAAAATGGGGATGAGAATAAGGAGAGACACAAGGAATTTTCATCTGTAAACCTCTTTTGAACCCTTCAAGTTTGCTTTTGGTTTATAATGGATACTGAATAATGGCTTAAAATAAATGATCAAAAACTCATTTAAAATGTTTAAAATTTGGATTAAAACTGAATATGAATATCTATGTATTCATTTCTTCCAATTACACCACATGATCATTAGCCACTTATTTGATTTCTATTAAGTGTTGTGTTTGATTAAAACTTGCATCCACATTTGAATAATTGAATCAAATATGTGGAAAGAATAGAATTGCAAACAATCAAAACATAAACACCGAAATTATTAACGGAGTTCACCCAATCTGGGTTACGTCTCCGAGTGTTGCTCAAAGGTAGAATCAATCAATTATTGATTTAAAAAAAAATTATGCATCACCTTATCCATAGTAGGGGTTATCTATCTGTACATAAATGGTTTGATGCCACTGGCTCTAGCTGTCAGCTCTCAGCTTTGGCTCTGGCTCTTGGCTATCAGATCTAGGTCTTGGCTCTTGGCTCTGATGAGATATTTATTTATTTTTAATTAAATTAATTGAACCTCTGACCCCTTTATATGGTTTTGGGAGGTCCACTTTTTCTAATTGAGATGATTATCCACAATCTTTTTTAATAAATTTCATAATTATCCCATACCTATTTTTTATGAGGTTTTAAATTATCCATCACATTTTGAAAATATGGGGTGATAATTATTCCCCACTAAATGATGGAATATGTTTATCCCCAAATATTAAAGACTTGGGTCAAATCATATTGCCATGTCATTGGGCTTGACTAGTCATAACTTGCACATACATACTCTATTTTTTGAGCCGTAAAATGTGTTAGAAAGTTATCGATGAGCTCTACACCATGGGGGTTATTTGGAAACATTATATGATGGTCAATTTTTCAATTTGACCATATTTGACAACTTCTTCACTTACTTTGACTAGAACTTTGACTAACTACATAAGGAGCATATGAGCTCCATTTTTCATGTTTCGCATACAATTGAAAATGTCTCAATGGGCCCTAAATAATGGTGTAGGTTTCAATTTACTTTAGGACCTTTTCTGAATTGACCTTAGAACAGAAGTTAACAAAGATATCACTAATCTGAACCATTAATCAAAAATAGACAAGCACAATAAAAACATACTAATTATCAGTGTCTATAGTTTTCCCCATTTTGAGGTATGTGTGTAAGCACACACTTCAGATTAAAAAAATGATATCATACATAAAAGAGACATAACTGTGCACTTTGATCTCTTGAAAAAAATTCAATGCACTTGGGAATTGTGAAAATATTTTACTTTATTCTACTGACATAGGTAATTAACCTACAAAAATATTCTTCTTTCTTCTAAGCATATGGGTCAATGCTAAATAATCATAATAAATTCTAGAAATTTAAAATAATGAATGATGATTGATCCGAGTTTTATAAAAATCTTAATATAATCTAAGTACCTTTGAAGTAGAATCTAAATAAATTAGTAATGAAGCACAAGTCATTAAGAGTTGAAGTTAGACATCTTGTTAGTCACAAGCCTCCAATCCTTATCATCAAGAATAGTCATGTGTGCTTAAACATAAATGATAGTCAAAATAGCAATGATAATAAATATAAAATATAGTTCCCCACTATGGAGTTGAGAAGAGTGTATGGAACATAAAATTTATATCTCAAGTAAGACAATGGTATTTATTACGTAGATAAATGCTACAAAATAACATGTATCATCGATAAATATATAGCATTAGAAGATACACATGATAACATGATCAATAAATATGAAAAATGACTTGTATGATATCACCTTATGGTGTCATGAATTAATAAACCATAACCTTGTGATCATATGATTTACAATTTGATTAAACATCTTAAGTAGTGGCAAATGAATATAGTGATGAAAAATCAGGGGTTTTACCCTAGCAAATATAGGATTTAAGTAAGAATATACTCTCACCTCATTCTTACCTTTGAATTTTTCATATAGAGTTGTACAATACTTTTATTGGAGTAAATTCATTATCTTTTTTGGCAAACCAACTAGATCATGTGAGGTCAACCACCATACCAATTGAGTTGTCGATTCTAATAAGTCATTTTGAGCTAATGTTTTTTTGTTTGTTTAAGAAAATTTTAAGTCTTATAGACTAGAAAAGTGAAGTATTTTACTCAGTTTGGGACCTACATGCTCATGAAAATAATTTTAATACACAAACAATATTTTATAGTTATAAAGAATTTGTTATGATCTTCGTCAAAATTTATATGGTCATAGTTTTAATTTTTATGGTCTTGACATTTTCTATAAACTTTTATTATCTTATGCCTCCAGCTACAACAAAAATTGATATTACAAATATAAATTTCTTGAAAAACATTGGTTTTTATACCATTTAATATGATGCAGAGAACCATGTGCACATGATTTAATTCCTTTGTTTTCTATTTCATGTTCATATTATAACACAATATAATATTACATATATCAAACATATAAATAGGTAGAAGGTAGAAGAACAATCTAGATACAATACATAATGATACCAACATGTAAATAACTCTAGATTTATAGGATGGGGTTTTTTTACAAAGGAGGTTGAAATGGATCTAATGTGGGGACCTAACATACAATTTCTACTTATAGATTGAGGATGAAATATCTTTCTAGATCTAGGATGTTATTAGATGATAAAGAAAGAGCTATGGTAATTATGTCAAGGAACATAATAAATAATAGTGTTGTAATAATAATAATAATAATAATAATAATAATAATAATAATAATAATAATAATAATAATAATAATAATAATAATAATAATATCACTAAAGTAAATGACATGAAATATGTACTATACTATCAAGTACATAAAACATAAAACAATCACAATTCAACCAAAGTATACAAGAAAGGGGGTAGTGATCTAGGGCCCAAGAGGAGACACAATGGACAACCTACTTAACGTGGGTTAAACAAGTTATGTGCAAAAGTGATTTACTGAATGACAAAGAACATGAAGTGTAATGCATTAAAGAACCAAGAAAGAAAGAACAAGTGACAACATATTTAGAATGTAATAGAAAAGTTATATTATGCTAAGTTATGTACAATCTGAGAGATCATATTTTATTGTTGCAAGGCTTCCTAACTCTATTCTATTATGTGGTTCAACATAATGTATTGCTAACTTACAAAGAATGGAAGTGTGCATTATTATACAATGCTTTAAGATGAAGCATCGATTGTACTGTTACAATTATTGGTAACAATCTCTTCATAACCATAAATTATGGTGATGTCACTAGTCATTGTTATTAATAGGCCGTCATTTACGATACTGACACTATCAGGACTATACGAAAACATGGAAATGGATTTACAAGGAATCATTTAACACACAGGCAAGGAACCCATTGACACAGCGACTGACATAAGCACAAGGATAAACATGTAACTATGGTAATATGTGGTATGATTGAGTGACCCAAATCCCCCTGAATTAATTACCCATCTTTGAAAAGCAATGGTCCCCATTGCATGAAGGTGCAAAAGAAAATATGGAAACAAATTGACAACCTGTAATTTTGTAAACCATTTTCCTTGAAAAAACGCTTGACTTGCTTTAACGATCTGGAAGAAAGAAATATCTTGTCAATGTGTTTATTTGACCCAAGCATCAATAACTTGATCTGATTCTATTGGAACACTGGATTGATCTCTATTTATATGGATTGATCTCTATCTATATGAGATTCTTCATCATATTTGAAGTATCTAACAAATATGTAAAGTATTACCGCAAGAGTTTTGCATTAAATATTGGATGCAACCCAATGTATGTCAGAATATTGAGTTCGAAAGCATTCTCTTACTTGGTTAATGATGGTGTAGGGCCCATGTCAATGTGTACGAAGCTTGCGGTAAAGTCATGTCAGTCTTTCCTTCTACAAGTGTATCCAAACTTGTTCACGAACCTGGAAGGTGTGCACTGTTCGATGCTTGTCATGGCATTGCTTGTACTTCTCATTTACCTATTGAAGAATGGTTTGCACTTGTTGCTGAAGGTGAACATTAGATGTGCTCAATGAATTAACATTTGAGTAATATTTGTTTGATGAATACTATGCTCGATTATTTTCAAATTGGGTTTTCATTAACAGTAATCATTTGTACTCCTTGTGGTGTGTACGCTGGATTGCAAGGAGCTAGACATTGGGAACAGAGGAAGACATCTAGCACTGTGATTTTTTAAACTGTCCGCTTATGCTTTTAAGTTACTTTTTTGTTTTCATTTGATTTGATCGTGTAGAAATGGTAAAAAAATGGGTACATTGTTGGCTCTACAGAAAACATTGGAGGTGTTTATCATAATCTTGACATTTACCCAACTGATGTATTTATTGTTCCTGCATGTGGGATTTGTGAGCGATAAATATGGGCCAATTTACAGAGATTCAGCCTATGGCACAACATCTGATGATCCACAAATGAAGCCTGCAACACTTGGAGTTTGATTACTGTCCATGACCTCTTATTTTTCTGTAAAATTTGTCCTCATCTCAGTGTCGCAGTTTATTTTCTTATTATTTAGTAATACAAAGGATGAATATATTTGTGAATTGTTGGCACATTAATGCATCTCTTCCATATTGGATTCAACATAATCTTTGTAAATTGGGGTTTTGAGATAATTTAGTTACTTCTTGGTTCTGTGATGCAATTCCTCATTTGTTATTTAGTTACTTCTTGGATCTATAATGAAATTCTCTCATTTATTATTTAGTTACTTTTTGGCTCTGTAATGTAATTATCTCATTTATAGTCTCTAAGTGCACTCAGTTTTGTGATAATTAATTCCACAATTTTTAATTGTAGCTCAAGATAAAATTACGAGGTCCTTTTCAAGGTTTTATCTCCATAGCTATCGAATGGTGAAATAAATCATGCACTAAATTTTCTAATGCTTTTAATAGATAAATAAATTTAGCTAAATTAAGTGCATTTGAGAGTATTGTTTGTGATGATCCATGGGGTGTTTCATTCTTGTTTATCTTCTTCATTGGACATGGTGATCGAAAGAGCTATCCCTGCATCCTTCGCCACCATAGACATCAACCTCATTCACTTTGTGACTATCTAATGCAAAGTGGAATGTATTGTTTTGGGCTCACCATAATATGCTGCGACCAATTTTTTATGTGATGGATGGCCATTGACGTGCACATAGTTGATAACATAATTGTATAAATAAGAAAAATATTAAAAACAAGAAATATTTATTTATCTAGTATTTTTTAATTGATAAATTTGTTAATTTCTCTTAAAAATTGATCTTATCAAAAAAATTTAATCAATCAAAATTTAAATAATTTATTTTATTTCTATTTTTATAACATTTATTCCTAACTAATATTCAAACTAAAAAATATAGAAAAATAAATTGTTTTTATTTATTGCACAAATTTCAATTGAAAAATAATAACTCTAATTAATTATGTTCATATTAACAAAATAAAGTATATAATTTTAAGAGAATTTTTCAATATCCTAATGGCATGCCACTTAAGAGAGTGATAAGACATGAGGTATTATTTATATTGAATAAACTTTTCCATAATATTGGTCTTTATTGACAATCGTTGATCGAAAGAAAATGAAATAATAAATGAACTTAATTCTTTCACGCAAGAAATCAACTTAAATCTTTTTTAGATTAAGATGTAATATCGTTTAACATTTGTCCAAAGTTCCATTCTTAATATAGATGTTCCTCAAATATATATAGAGTTCATAGAGGGTGTGTATTAACTATACGGCTTTAAATAATATACAAATAAAATTTTAAAAATTAATTATTAATTAAATTGATCTTTATATGTAATGTATATTGTTTGTATTCATTATTAATAATTTACAAGGGTTTTGTGGTAAATGATATGATATAAGTGTAAAATTTTAAAAATATATATTTTATTATAAATATTATTTTTAATTTTTATTTTTTTTGTATTTGTACGTATTTTAACAGATAGTATTTATATAAAATTATTAAATTACATTGAATGTTAGTATTTCATTTCATATTTAAGAAATAAATATATAGCAGATTATAATAATAAGTGAGTATACAATTAAATTAATGAGTTTGTTCGACTAAACAGCAATGAATAAGGACATCTACATTGTCAAAATCACACAAGACACGATTTTAATTTTAACCATTTAATTCTCCGTATCAAATAATTAAAGAATTTTATATTATAATGAATAGACATTCGTAACCATTATCCTCATCAATTAAATTACAACCCTTTTAATAAAAATATATATTTCATTACAAATATTACTTTGATTGTTGTGTAATGTAATAGCATAAATATTTAAATGCCAAGTTACAAAAAATTTGAAGTGAGACCCTCGCTTATATAAAAATATATATATATTAGAATATATGTCACTGCATATGATCGGAAATCATATTTGACAAAGATGGTACGAGGACAGACAGATCTTATCATATACATGTTAAATTAATGGTCCGAGGATCAATGAATAATAGATTTTAGTAAAGTGTCGTATGATTATTTTCTAGTATTTTATTTTGAACTAGTGTAATTTATTATTTTTGATATTATATAATTTTTTAATAATAAAACAATTATATGGCAAAAATCAGGCATTACAAGTATAAAGAATTTATGACACATAGATCAGATTAAGTAAATAGAAGATTAGAAATAGTAGTTATTTTAATGATATTTTTTTCATTTTTTTTTGAATACTTAAAGTAATGGGATTATTTAACATATAAACATAATAAGTATTTGTGTGATAAGTGACATTTTTATCTTACGATTATTATAAAAATATATGAAAGAAAATGTTATAAAAGTAACAGGATTATTCATAAACATTATCTTAAAATGATTTCTACATAGAAAAAAAAATTAAGTTTTTTTAACAATTTGATTATTTATTATATTATTTTCACATTTTATATGTATTAATTGTATTCACTATTGGACAATTTATATAGGTTTCATGGCAAAAGCGTATCTTATTATAATAGAAATCACATATTTAAATTCAGAAAGAATAAAATATATATTTTATTAATCCAATGTAAAATATAAATATAAACTTAAACATAATAGTTCACCAAAACATTTTATTTATCTATTAAATACATAATATTTAAAATTAAAAGTCTGTTAATTTTTTTAATATTTATAAAAAAATTATTTTGACAAACAAATTATAATAAAAAATTTATATAAACATATATTTTACTTGAATAATTTTTCAATAAAAAATAAAAAATAATTTTATTTAATTAAAATAAAGCTAAACATTATTTTTAATCAATTAAAATTGTTAAAAAAAATCAATTATTTCACAAATGAAAAAGCACATCATATGAAAATTAACTTAAATAAAAGAAAGAAAGAAACATCCATCAACTTAATTAACTTAAATTGTAAAGATGATATAGAGATTTTGACCACCATCTGCAACGAAATCAATAAATCCATAACCAAAGTTTCTACACTTCCCAAAAAACAATAAATCCATAACTAAGTCTAATAGTCCAACCCATAACCAAAAATTAATTCAACCTTGCAACTAATTAGTACCCTTCTACCAAAATTCAAAAATCTTCCCATAAAAATATTTCATTTCTTAGTTTGGTAGAATCATACAAAGGTCTTCTAGGCATAGAAACTCATCAATCTTACTTAAATTATCCATTGATTCTCTCTTATAAATGAACCTTAGTCTTTCCACCAAGTTTGTGACTCAACTTTCTATTCAAATCATAATCATCCTAGTTCTATTTTATCATTTTATCTTCTATTCAAATCATAATCATCTTAGTTCCATTTTATCATTTTATCTTTAAAAAGCTTTTAAAATAAGAATAAAGTATAAAATAAGTACTGAATTAATATATACAAACATTTTTTAAAATTGTAGGAAAATAAAAAAGATTATGACGCAACAAATTTAATGTCATTGATCATACAATTATGTTACAATAAGAAATTTATAGAAGAATCTAAATTTTGAATCTTACAAATCTTATTATTATTGTTTAACCTTAAATTTAAGATATAGAGGAGACATGGTTAAAAATATAGAGATAGTTGAAGTACAAATGTGATAAACTAATCTATAGTAGGTCAACTAATTGAAAACTCGTATAAATAAATATTCTGAATTATAATAATGAGATATACTAGATATAATAATTACCAAATTCGAAAGATGTTCAATTGATTGCAATATTAAAGAGAAATGATATTTAATTAGATTTACTCTACATAATCAGATCGAGATTGAAAATAGGTGGTAAGTATGTAGAATCAATATTCTAGATTAGTTGTTAGATTCAATAAATTTTACTTCTATATCAACAAAAACTAATGTCGTATTTGGACACTACCATCGATGCTAGTGTTTGACTATGATGTAGCTATATAGTATAAAACGATTTGACTAGATCTTAATACGACCAACTTCATTGTTCTAGGGTTTCTATCACCTTTTTGTTGATATATTTAGATATGAGATACATGATGTTGCTCTTTGCTAATTGATCATAGCCTAACTCTTCATCTTTAAAATGATTTTGCCAAAAATAGGTTAGTGGGTTCACAATGTCAAGCTGACCTCAATGACCTCTTTATTAGTGAGCACTGCCTACATAGTCAATACTCCAAATAGGGCCTAAAACTTATGTAGTTCTCCTCTATGTGTGGGATTTTGTGTGCACAAGGGTGCAATATAATATATGAAGATGTATGTAGTGATTTATATTGTAACTTGACAAATATATCTCATGGGCTACTCTTTTAATGTTTCAGACCTTTTATTTGACTGTTCCCATGACTAATAAATAAGTACATAATGGTAGGGAAAAATAACTCAGTTATGTAATTGATTAAATGAGCCTTGGTAGGTTGTTTCTTAGTATTTTATAGATGATTAATGAGAAGGCTTAGAATTGTAATTATACCACATCTTTTGAAAACATCTCGTGGTAGGATTAACTAAGACAAATAGGTCGACCCATAGGTTTTGAAACATTTATAATTTGAATAAATTTTGGCAATTGAATACTAGATAAGGATTTAGACACTACCATCGATAGTAGTATCTCTTTGTGGCTAGTAGTGCCCAAAAGGCTAGAAAATAGGCATGGATTGAAATTGATAGTGAATGATGCTTATCAGGTTTTAAGCTTTTTTGGTAGTGCAAGAGACTTGGGTCATCAAAATTATATGGGTCAAACTAAGAGATGAACATTTAGGCACATTAAGATGGCAAATGTGAGCCTTTCAATAGCATGAAGGTTTAGCACTGAAGGATAAAGCCGTAATTGATATTTATAAAATTTACAAGACTGAGATGCTATAAATATTTAGTTTTAATATCTACACTTACCAATCTTAAAACTCATCCATCAATAGATATGCATACCCTTAAAGAAGAATTTATAAAAATATTGAACTCTCAATAAACTATTACTATATAATTTCTATACCGTCCAAATATCAAAACACCATAATTTCAAAAAAAAAAATTATTGAAAATAAATTTAAATGAAAGTGGGCTATTGAATATACCATTTACAATCGAGTCCATCATCACACAAGCTTTTTTTTTTTTAACAAAACAAACACTTAATGAAACCAAGATTTTACCTAGGTCTAAACACTTAAAAGGTTTATAAAGAATCTCAATTATATTTGTGCCTAAAACTAAAAAATGGTGTGTGAATACATGCTAAAATAACAAGAGATTTAATACATTCACTCCAAGAGAATACCCATCTTGCAAAACACATTATGATTGATGAATCACATGCATGAGGACATTTCAAATAGTTTCCATACTTTTAAGGAAAGGCATATGAGACAACAACATATCATTGAGAGTCTAAATTTAAAACAATAATTTTTATAAAATGGGTGTAGTAAAAATTATCATTTCATGTCTAATCACCATCCAATCCACCCATAACCAAACAAAGTAGGAAGATAGAAAAAAAACATGTTTAAGAGGGTGTAGATATATAAGTTTTATTTTGACTACATAGTTGTTGCAATTAAAAAAAGCAAGGAAGAAATTATACAAAACACCTTTTAACCTAAATTTAATATATTTCATTCTCAAAAAACATTTTTTTAAATAGTTTTTTTAGAATTACTTAAAAGTCATTGCTCAACTTCTTCGGCATTTGAAAATTGAAGGCAACAATGAAATATCTCAACAATCTCTTTCTTAGATAACTTGAAACTTGTAATTCCAAATAATTCATTTCCTTTCCCCCCCATAATTCCTCTGAGTCCATTGATAATATGATGTTAGTGATCATTGTATTTTGCTATTGTCACAAATATAACTTACTCAATTTCAATGTGATCATCATGAAGTAGATAGGTTACCACAATGTTGAACAACATGTAAACAACACTATGCGTCAATGCCATATCAAACTCATTCATTTTGTAATTGACTTCCTTGGGTCTAAGTAGAGATTTTTCATGTGCACGCTAATATTTATTATACTGGCGTTATCCAATTCTTTTACTTCCATACACGTTCTACCCATAGAGACATGTGAGGATTGAAATTTTTTCTATTCATGAATTCAAAACCGACTCTCTTACCATTTTGGTTGTCATCTTCTTTTGTTTATCCCTTCTGTCTTTCCACCACCAACCTATCGAAAATAACCTTAACCACTGTTCGTCATTACTTTGCGAAAAAATAAAGATTAATTTATAGAGTGAAGAATGCAATTAAAAGTTGGAGAAATGATGGATTGCTCACAAATCATCTTTCACAGATCTCTTTTATATGAAATAGTGTGTATAAATGAAAGGCCCACCTTCCAATGATTTTATTCGTACATCTATTGAAAAGTGATTTTGATTGTCCCTCCAATTACCTTCCACTTCTACCACTAACTTTTTTAAAATCCTTTTCCATTTTCGTATAACAATTATAGGTATTAATTACAAGCCACACATATCTTTTGTATAAAATAATGTGAAGAAATAAAAACCCTACCTACCAAATATTTCCATAATTTCATTGATACACATGTTAAATGACTACATATTCCTTCCCCGAGTTTCTTTATTTTATTTTTTTATATTTAAAAAAAAATCATAACGGATCCCTGAACAATAGTCATTTTGCACCGACTTTCTTAAAGTGAGTAAATTTCCCCTATTTAATATCATTTTTAATTAAGAAAATCAGACTTTTTCATTTTAAAAACTGCAAAACAATAATAATAATAATAATAATAATAATAATAATAATAATAATAATAATAATAATAATAATAATTTTAAAATTAAAAGTGTTTAATTTATAAATATATTTTAATTAATATCAAATTTAATAACATTTAAAAAAATAAATAAACTCAACATTTATTTATAATTATTTATTAAAAATGTGTACTTTTTATTTCAATTTAAATAAATAATTAATCCCATTTAAATCACCCAAAAAGTTAAAGATTTTATATTTTTATGGTCTTTAATATATGCACAATTTTTTAATGAAATTTTTGAATGAACTTTTAATAATTAATAATTTAAATACTATTAAATAAATAATAATACATAATTTAAATGAATTTTAATTAATGATCTCCTTCTAATAGATACTTTACTATAAATTGCTTAACACACATACATTTTTCAATTCAAATATATAATGTGAAAAAAGTAATTATACATAAATAAAAAGCACTTTCTTTGAATTAGATATTATTAATCATATTAAATATAATGAAATATAAATAACACGTTAAGATAACATATGGAAACTCTGTGGGTGACCAGCGATCCAACCGTGTTCGAATCTCCTCGATCCAATACTTTTTACTGACTAAATTCATGGGAATTGTTGTCTAATTTGTAACATGCAAAGGATACTTTGATCCACAAAATTGTACAATTAAGTACCATTTAAGAATGACTGTGATATCTAGGTAAATTATATATTTTATTCAGAATTTGTAAAAAATTACGTTGAGAGGCATACTTACAATGGTATTTGGAAGGTGGTGGAATGATTTAATGTTTGTTTCTGAACGTGTCTAGTTATAATGACTAAAAGAGTAATTTATTTTTACCCACACATAAAACACAATTAATTTTTTCGATACCACCTACAATGTTTCTAATAAAAAATAATAACGAAAAGAAAAAGAAATAATTAAAAAACAATAAAAAAACAAGAAATTTAAAAATGAATGGAGCAAAGGCAAACCTAGTAGAACAAAACGAACTAGTTCCAGGAAGAAGTTTGTAACCAGGTCTAAAGTTAGCCTTCATTTTCCCCGTTGGTCATAGTGGTAGATATCTGAAGAAGGGTAGATATGTTAAGTGTGTGGGTGTAGGGGGAACCATGTATGTGGTATCCATGATAGATTATTTGGTAGTAAAGGTGTTGAAACCTACTAGAAATGCAGTGCAGATCAACAAGAAGTCACAACCCATTCTTTGCCATGCCCAACTTGTTAATAATCTAAGGAAATTATGGAGTGTTTTAACACATACAAGTATTTTTGAAGCCAAACACAGAGAATTTAATCACATGACTAATATTTTTCTATTTTCACATTCTATAATTCCTATTACATAGATCATTCAGGACATACAATTATATAGGAAAGACTTCCTATATTTATGGAGATCATGTCTCCTCCAATATCTCTCTGTATCCCTAACAACCTCACTAACATGTCAAAGCTATATGTGTTATATTATTTCATAGAAATATAACTCTAAACAATAAACTATTCATAATATATTGTTTGTTATAACAATAAACATATGACAAACTAATAATAACTATATTACCATATTAACCATACAGTAATTTACAAACAATAACCTAATAATATTTACCACACGGTAAATAAATAACAATGTAAATACTAATTTACTTTACGTTAAATCATCAAATAACATGTGAACACTAATTTTCCTAACATTCCCTCTTTAGTGTTTACATGGTAGCAAAAAACTTTCACACTTCTTCTACAGCTTGCTTGCCTCTACTTGCTCATAATCTTGGCATACAACTCAAAATGAAGGTAGAAGAAGGAACACATCAACTTCTTATCAACCATGCACTGTTGAAAACACATATGACCAAACTAATGTATTAACATGTACAAGAACCATCTACTTATCAACTATTCACTATAGGGAACACATCTGACCTATTTAGTGTGGGAACGTAAGTAGGAACCATCTACATAGCTTTCAATAGTTTTACAAAGGTTTACCACACACCTAGGTATGAACAGGAACATATTTGACTACTCAACCTCTACAAACATCATGATCCTACTTTTATTTTGTGCTTTCATTTTTTCACTATATGTTTACATTAGAGGAATGCATTAGGAATAGTCACATATATAAGTGAACATGAATGAACCTCTATTCTTATTACAAAACACATTGAAAAAATAAATGCATCTACCACATCACACAACTAAAAAAAATTCCACTAAAATATAAGTGACCCTATTGTTAGTGGCTAATGAGAGGCTTAAAAAACATCCTTCCTCCATTACTTCTAACCTCTTTCATGTCGTTTCTTACTTATTCAGTTTGGAATTGAAGCTCAAAAGTTTTCACATTGTGTTTATTTTTACAATTTCTCTCCTGCAATGTAAAACATGTTGGATGTTGGTTTCCATCGAAAATGCATCCATTACAATGACTAAATTTGACATTGATGATATTTTTATTGATTTTAACAAGATATAATCGACATACAATGAAATTTTTTGACAATGACCCATTGTTTTCTTAACCAAAAAACTAATGATCAAAATCTAATTAAAGATTGGATTTGACAAACTACATGACAATTTCAATTTTTTGACAATATAACAAAGAATACAAACAAAAAATAGACCTAAACCTAAATGACTCATTATAAACTTAAATAATATTGTACCACCAGACTTAGTGACTCTAAAGACTTATATAAAATGACTAAGCACACCAGATCTGAACAGAAATAGTTAGGATGACTACATAGATCGAGACACTAGATATAATGTTGCATAAGAATCTATAACACAAATTCCTTGAAATGCTTGTTCACTGAATGTGAGTGATCAATCCTAGAAACAAAGATCTTGACAATATATGATTATGGATGGACTACACGTATACATCAAATATTGACAATTGTACATAGTTTGGGAAGAATAGATATAAACTAATTCCTTTTAAGAGAAAGGAATTTGGAAGGTGATGTTAAGTACACACAATAATCTAACATAGTTAAACATGATGGTACACAAAACTAAACTACACAGCTTACAAAGCTAAAACTATTTATTTAATAACTAGCATATGAGGTTTTTCATCAGACGGGGAAATAGAAAAATAATGTTTACCCCTCACAAATTCTCACAAGCCCATCCCTGATGAAACACTTCTTTGATACCACTGTTAATAATCTAAAGAAATTATGCAGTGTTTTAACACACAAGTATTCTTGAAGCTGAACACAGACATTTTAATCACATTCTTATATCATTTTAGTTTTACACTCTTTATTTCCTATTGCATAGTTCATTTGGAACACATAATTATGTAAGAAAGACTTTTTATATTTATGGAGATCACATCTCCTCCAATATCTCTCTGTATCCCCTACAAACCTCACTAACCATATTAAAGCTATATGTGTTATATCGCTTCATAATAATATAACTCTAAACAATAAACTATTCATAATATAATGTTTGTAATAAAAATATGTATATGACTAACCAATAATAACTATATTACCATATTAACCATAGGGTAATTTACAAACAATAACCTAGTAGTATTTACCACACAACAAATAACTAACAATCTAAATACTAATTTATATTATGGTAAATCACCAAATAACATGTGAACACTAATTTTCCTAACACAACTAGTAATCAAAATTTATGCAACACCACATCTACAATGGTGGGAATTTTTACCTTTTATTAAGTTCTGTTGCAAATATATATTACCTAGATTGAATTGTTCTTGTAGTTATTTTTATGAACCCTGTTGACTTATACCAAGTACTAAACAATGCACTGTGTTGTGTATGTTACAAATTATGTAAATCGGTAAAGCATATAAACCTACTCCAGTGACTTCATGAAAATAGTTTTGGGTTGCCTTTCTGAATGATGATGGTATACCTTGCATGTCTTAAATTTTTTTTTTTATGATGGTTATCTATTCAAAATTGTCTTTCATATGTTAGCACAGTTCAAATTAGAGAAAGAAACATTAATAATTATTTCTATATTTATTATAAAATTTTTAAAGTTTTTGATTGTTTAAAATTTTATTTAATGTGGTTTAAAAAATAATTGATTGAACTCTATAGTATGGCTAAGCTTTGCACTATAAAATAGAAAATGATTCCTACTATAGAGATAGTAAAATTGACTATAAAGCACTAGATGCTATACCATCAAGGCCTACTGATATCTCTACACTCTTTCATCACAACACAATGGAGATTCAAGATATGCCAATTACCAATGTTGACTTTGAAGATGACATAGATGCACCTATAAATCTACAACACTAAAAAATAACATCATTTATAACTTCTCTTCCAAATTCATGAAGAGAGGTCAACCACATAAGAGACTATGTGAACAACACAAATAGTGGAAACCCACCCATAACTAATTGGCCAGATGTCATCAATTCACCTATCAATGAATGTAACATTGAGGGGCTATTTTCTATGGCATTTTTGACTCTTTTCCCAATAGGTATTTGCATGTTCCAATAGCCTCGTATTAAAAAGATCCATCTACAAAAATATGCTTTGTAATTGTTCAGAATCAAGCTAACAAATTTGGAAGCCACCCATGCTTCCATTATTTTATGTTAAACCTAATTATGCAACATTTTTAGACTTGAGTGCATATTTAACACAATTGCATAATGCAAGTATTGAAAATCAATTAATGCATATTGGGTCAACATTTAGAGGTACACATGCATTTTGGTCAAAAAATAGAAATGAATTAATAGATATAATCACACAACTGGGATCACCAACACTATTCTTCACCTTGAGTGCAACAAACACTAGATGGCTAGACCTACATAGAATCATGCCAAAAGCCTAAAATTTTACCCTATAGAACACTGCCAAATGGAAAAATCAGAGCCTAATTGTGAATCCCCATCTTGCATCTTCATACATGGAAAAAATGTTTTCAATCTTCTGTGATGAAATTCTTGATAAACATTTTCATAACAAAGACTATTGGTACATGTATTCCTATTGATATTATGTCTTTTATAAATTTTATATATATATATATATATATATATATATATATATATAAGGTCAAAATTATCTATGGATTTTACATAGTCCCACTACGTGTGTAATGAGGCATGTTCGGATCTATAGGGAGGTCTCATGAAAAACAAAGGTCTAAAGGTAACAAACAACTGATGTCTTAAAAAAAAACCTTTGGCTCTGTAAAAGAGGCCCAAAGGGTAAAAAAAACTAAACTAGATAACGACAAAGACAAAACAAGCTCAAAACTGGTCTAATAAATGATATTGATTTACCCAAAGGTGGTTATAATCAGTAGCAAAAGTAAGAAAATAGTTTAAAAATCATGTATGTCTAATGTAATGATTTACCCAAAGGCGGTTATAATCAGTGAAAAAAATATTTAGACAAGGTAGAATAATTGGGAACTATGATCAAAGGATAAAAATGATTTGCCTAAAGGCAGTTATAATCATTTAACATGAAACCCAAGGCTAGACTCAAAAATAAAGAACTCAAAAATAAACTAAACTAAGGCAATTGGCTAGGATAAACTCGATAAAACAACTCAAAAAAATCTAATGATAAGGCGATTGACTCGAAAGACACTCGGTAGTTGGTTCACTATGACTGGATACTTGGTTCACAAGAGACTAATTTGATGATGGAACTAAGATATTTTTGAACTAAACATAATAGATTTCAAATAAGGAACGTGGTAATAACTTGGCTCAAAACGATGCTCAAATAAGACACAAGACAACAAACAATCGCTAGGCCTAAGCAAGGGGTATTTTAGATCAAATAAGAAATCAACCCAAGTAACACAAACCAAACATAAAAGGTAGACTACATGAGCCCAAATTAGAAGAGGCTTTGGCGTAAACTTAATTAATTTAGGATTTGTACTTTGAAAGATTGAGTTTTAAATTTACTGTGTAAAGACTCAGATGTTGTAAGTCAAAAGGCTAGACCCAAATGGGCAGGATAACCATGCATTTGAAATAAGAGATATAACAATGGTTTTAGAACTTTGTTTCAAAATATGATAAGTGTTCAGGATGATTTAGGCAGCGTAACAATGCTCCTTCAAAAAAATGGCATGACAATGGTTTTGGAATAAAAAATCCAAGGAAAATGTTTGAGATGTAATGAGTAGCATAATAATTCCCCATTTTCCTTTGACATAAAACTCTAAGGTAAAAGTGTGACATAAAATGGGCAGAGTAACACCTCATAGGCTAAATTGTGTGAAAAAAATGTGATGGTTATGGACTTGTTTCAACTTGACAATACAAACAAACAATTTTAGTCTAAAACACACATGTAAATCAAAGAAAATAAAAATACATTAATGGCTCATCCTATCCCTAAAATTGACACATGCGTGCATAACTTCTACCAAAACTTCCATAGTGTAGAGAGAGATAGCCTACAGTGAGGGATGGAGGATACATGGGGAAAATATTTGTGGGGTGGTTGGGCTGAGATGCAATACTATGAGAAGATTGTACTAGATTTACATCCAGAGATTCCGTGATATGCCACCCATTTGGCCATATAGGGTAGATCCTACAGATGGAAACACACAAGTTCAGTCAGTTCAGGGAGTGTATCCAGTGGGAGAGATCAAAGGGGAGATATAGGAGGAAATGGGGAAGGGTATGGGAGTATCCATCTAAGATGTCTCTAGTTTATGGAGTAGCCCATTTTGTATCTATTATACTGTCCAAAGATCGACATAATTTGTATATCGAGACTTATGATGTACATTTGAGCGTGTGTGTGCACGCGCGAGTGTGCGTGTGTACACATGATTTTTATTATGAGCTATGATATTATATTTTGTGATTTATGGAGTTTATTAGATTATAGATTATGGATAATTGAGTTAATTTTAGGATGTTTTGTGTTTAGATTATGTGATTATGGATTTAACAAATTAGATGATGTGATAGATTTATTATGGATTTAAATGTTATGGATTTATATTAACATGTTTATGTGATTATGATTGTGGATTAGATTATTTATTAGATTAGATTATGGATTACAGATTTTATGTATGTGATTATGGGTTTGATTAGTTATGGATTATGGATTTTATGCTATATGATTATGGGTTAGATTAGATTATGGACTATGGATTACATATGTTATGTTATGTGATTATGGGTTTGATCAGATTATGGATTATGGATTTTATGTTATATGATTATGGGTTAGATTAGATTATGGATTTACATTAAAATGTTTATGGATCATGATTATGTGACTATGGATGTAAGTTATGTGATTTCATCATGTATTTAATTATGATACTCTTACACTGTGATCAAGATATATGTGGCGATCCTATTTTTAGATAGTTAATTGGCACAATTTTGATTTATTTAGGATAAAGAGGCACAAAGGTTCTATTACCCATCATTGGCTCATACCAAAACCCAATAAAAGTTCTTGTAATAATTGCATGTGCATCCTTAATTGACTATTAATAAATACCCCAATAGCCTTAGGTCAACTAAGCTTAGGATCTATTGGTTTAAGATGGAATTTTCTAGAAATTTGCTTCAGGATTTTGATAAAAAGTGGATTTTTTAAGAAGATGTTTTCACCTTGTATTCCTACAACTAAGGTTGATCCTAGGATCCTTTTGTGTCAATCTATGTAGACTAATCAATGTAAGAAGTCTACTAATTTAAAGAAAGCTGATCAATACGAGAAGCTTTCTTGGGATATTGCATGCATGATAACCATCCTTTGAGGGAGTGGTTTGTATTTGAGAGATCTTTTTTTGTTTGAAGCATATGTCCTTCAAGGGAGTAGTCTGCACTTTTACCATTTTTTATAGATTTTTTCTTTGCTTGGTATTTGATCCCAGTGTTATCAAATTTTTATGGACTGGCTTAAGGTATTTGAGAATAGTTTCTAAAGCTTTGTTCTACAAGATGATATTATTATTCCCAAAATGAACTACTAAGGTGATAGGGAGGGGTTTCAAGAAATGATGATTTGGGGATCCTTCCCATTATAGGAAAAACTTATCCAAAAAGAGCATGCTATAAATAGAGCCATTGTATTCATATTCAAGGTCAGAATAAACATGCTTCTAGATAACCACATGACTCTATATATCATTATTTGATATATTATATTTAGGGATGAAAGGGATAATTGTCAAACCAAAAAAAAGGTAACTAGGCTGACCAAGGGGATTTTGATAACAATGGAAAGGATGAAAATGTAATGCATTAAGAGGTTATCATTCTAGTTTTCCATCAAGAGAGGTAAAATGATATGCCCCAGATTTGTATTTATGGGTGATAATATATGGTCCAAGCCAATTTAGAGCAAATTTTCCTCATTTGCTCTTTTCCATATTAGTGACATGTTAATTTTCTTTTAAGATAAGGTTGCCAACATTAAAATCATGTTATATTAAATTTTTATTATAGGTGCACTTTATTCATTCCTAATTTACATGGAGATGGTCAAGGGTAGCTGATCAATGCTCATCCAAGAGCTCAAATTGGGCTAATCATTCTTGATGGAAGTCATCCTCAAAAATGATATCTTTAAGAGAGATGTGAAGGGAAGGAGTCTGAACCTCAAGAGGAAGTACAATGTTGGCATTTTATGTATTTCTTAATGTACTCATAGCAACCTGATTTAAAGTGGGCTAGTAATATCCTAATCATAAGATCCTATTAGCAATGGCGTAGCCACTAAAATGTCCACCACATGGCCTATCATGATCCTCTTTGATAGCAAGGGTGGCTTTATGATTTTGGAGACAATGAAGAAAGATATCGTCAAAACCATGATAATAGAAAACACCCCCTAATATGACAAAATGTGTGATGTGATGTTGGAAAGCTCACTTGCCATTTTTGGATAAGTCTAGAGTAATAATCCCCCTCGATAAATAATTGAATATCTTCACATACCAAAGATCCAATGGGTTTTCCTCTACACTATAGATGGAAGGAAGATCAATTTTTGTAAAAGAAGGTTGATTAATTATGTAGATGAGGACAAATAAGTTAGATTCCTGAGATGAATATGGGATAAACAAGGCCAAGGAGGGCATGGTATCTGTAAACTTGTTAGTTGACCGAGGAGTGGGTCGGATAACATAATCCTAAAAAGTAGCTAGTAATTGATTAACCAATGTCTTATATTTATAAAAGGTGTCATCTTTACATTGATATATGTCCTTTATCTGATTAACCACCAGTTGGAAATCACCATAGATATTAAGTGATTTAATATCTAAGTCTATAGTGGTTTGGAGACCTATGATCAAAGCCTCATATTCTGCCATATTATTAGTGTATTCAAAATCAAGCTTATAAGATAATTCTAGCTCCCCCACCACGCTCACACTTGGATCCATCAAATAATACATTCATTTGATATTGTGGATCTAATTGAGATGTGGAAGCTATGGACTCATATGGGAATTCATAATTGATTGGTTGATTATAAGAAAGAGGTGCCTTAGCAAGCTGATCAACAATGATCTAACCTTTAACCAAATTTTGGTAGATAAACTCAAGATCAAATTCCACCAAAAGCATGAGCCATTTGGAAATTTGTTTATTTTGATATGGCCTCGAATGCATAAATTTTAGGGGATCCACATTCATGATTATGCAGGTTTTATGATTGAATAGATAATGGTGAAGCTTAGAAGCTACAAATATTAGACCCAAGAATTTTTTTTTTTATGTGTGTATCACATCCCATATTCAATGAGAGTGTGACTTATATAATAAACCCATGCTCTTTATGTTATTTATCATGATGAACAAGCATGGCTCCTAAGGCATGGTCCATGGCTAAAATATACAAGAAGAAAAGTTACCCTTCCTTGGGAGGAATGAGAATCAGTGGTGAGTGAATATATTTTTTTAGGGCATCAAAGGCCTCCTGATAGCTAGAGTCCCAATTAAAATGGGTATCTTTCCTTAGGAGGTGATGGAATGGTTGACATTGATTGAATAACTAGGAGATAAAATGATGAATAACTATAATTTTCCTTGTAAACTATAGAATTACTTAAGATTGGATGGGGATGGCATTTATATAATGGCTTTGATCTTAGAGGTATTGAACTTTATCCCCCAAATAAAGATGATAAAAACCAACAATTTACCTATCAAAACCCCAAAAATATATTTCTTGGATTTAAGAAGGAAACGAAACTAGATTAGGTGAGCGAAGATTATTTTAAGCACTAAAAGATGGTCTTTCTAGAGTTTTGACTTACCGAGGAGATCATCTACATAGTCTTCAATGATTTTATGGATTATGTCATGGAAACTATAGGTCATGTTCTTTTGATAAGTGGCCCCAACATTTTTTAGGCTACAAGGCATAACCTGATAATAGAAGGTCCCCCAAAGAGTAATAAATGAAGTCTTATGTTGATCTTCTAGTGTGATAAGGATCTGATTATACCCAGAGAAACCATCCATAAGTGACAACATTTCATTACCAGCCATTAAGTCCACTAATTGGTTAATATTAGGGAGAGGGAAATCATATTTAGGACAAGCAAGGTTAAGGTTGTGAAAATCAGTACACAGGCACAATCCTCCTATCGGATTTGTGATACAGATGATATTGGACACCCATTGAGGTAGTCAATAGGTTGGATAAAGTTGATGGATAAGAGACGACATAATTCTTCCTTGACCAAGAGTGTAACACAAGTATGCATTTTTTAAAGTTTGGTGTCAGGGAATGTGACAATGTTATGGATGATAATAGCAGGGTTGATACCAAGCATGTCACTATAAGACCAATCGAATGCTTCACTATGATCTGCTAGAAATGTAGTGAAATCTTGGTGCTCTTAAGGATCTAAAGATTTACTGACCTTAACAATTTACAAAGTCTCTTGAGATCTTATGTTAATGTCGATGGTAACTTCATTTAATAGAATAGAGGTTTCAGCTAGAAGAAAATTTCATGGATGCGAGTTCTATATACTTAAATAAGTTAAGATTGACTCATCATCTTGGCATTGAAGAATAGGGATGGTGGGAAAATCTTTCCCTATCATGTTTAGGTAAGAAATTAGAATGGTTTTGACCTCCCCACTATTGCAATATACGAGAGGTTTTATAGTGATGTTATTGACTAAATTTTTTTTGGAGGAATGGATACAATGTCGTCTATTATAAAAGGGGTGTTAGATGATGAGGACAACGTATCCTCTTCAATAATAGGTAGAAGAGTAGTTTTTGGGGTAGTTTTAGGATTTTTGTTAAATCTTAGGTTGTGTTTTTCATGGGGTTTTCTAAAATCTCCTAACCTAATATCATGTGGCCCTTGTTTGTAGTGTCTTATGTCAAAGCCCTTCCAAGCACACTGTTGTAGGTATGTTTGTGCAAAGTGGGGTTTATCTAGGAATGAGAAGTTTGAGGTGAATGGTTTGGTGTGGGTTTGGTTACCAAGACCTGAAGAAGGTTGATCAATCCCCCCCATAGATTAAATGAGTGTAGAGGAAAGGTGGACCAAAGGGAATGAGTTCCCCTAGATTGGGACAATATGTATGTTGTTTATCGAGACACCCATATTCTTGAGGAATAAGGAGAGTGTTGAGCATCAGTAATTGATATTCTCCAATTGATATTTATTAAAACATATAATCAATGGAATCCTTGCCAACAATTCTTGACATAGGGATTATTTTACTAGATGATGCTTTATTGTATGGTAATGGGATCACGCTTTGTAACATAATTAAAACATCATTTGGTTGAAAGGTAAGGTTGCAAGTTTTAAATGGATGGGGATCAACTAGGACATTATGTATCTTACCCTCATGTTTGAATTTAATACAACAGTGCAAGGTGGAGGGGACATAATGCATAACACATATCCAAGGATGTCCTAATAGGATGTTGTATTAAAATTCCCCTTCTATTATGTAAAATAACTTAGGGAGAGTACATATGCCTACGTAGATGGGAAGGATAACTGTTCTTAATGTATCAGCTATAGTATTGTTCAATACTCATAAAATAGTTGGAGATTGAGCTACAATAGTTTTGGGTAATTGTAGTTGCTTAAATGCATGAGATGAGATAATATTTATGTTTGTTCCATTATCAATCATTACTCATTTGATTGAGGTATGATCAATTTGGGTAGTGATAATAATTGTGGATCCTGGTCATCAAGCTGCAATGGTGACATTTTGGAATCATGAAATATTATGGATGACTATTTTTAAAGCAATGTAATAAAATCTGATAAAGGATGGGGTTCATCTGATTGTATCTTGGTGGCTTTCAAGTGTTCTATCATAGCCTCATGATGCTACAAAGAGTTTTGGACAAGTTCATATAAAGACATCTTGACTGGGAATTGATGAAGCTAATTTAAAATGGATATTTGTATCAATTCTGAAGCATTATTATTTTGAACTTTTCCTAAAATAGAAATTTTAGGTTTTGGGATGGGTGTTGTAGGAATATTTGTGGTAGAAGCAGGAGCTTTTGTAATAGTCACTTTGGCTTTGTTGGGATTTTGGGTCTTATGATCTAGGTTCTAGGATCACATAGTTGTGTGAATCACATTTATCTGAAACAAAGGTGGATTTATCATGTTTTTAGACTCATCCAAATCTATAGGGTTTAAGAGGGGTTGGTATTGAGTTCTATTGGATATTTTATCTTCCTTTGAAACTCATTTCGATTCTTTTGATGATATACTAGTTCCTGAGGTGGATGTGACCCTAGTAGTTTGACTATGGGGATAGTCATGATCAAAATGTTCCATCAAAAGATCATCCTCTTCTAATAAATTTTAGACCATAACTTATTAATTTCAGTATCATGTCCAATTATTTGATGATACATGAATTTATTCTTTTCTCAATACCACATTGGTCTCTAAATATGAGGATTAACAGGTTTTATGGGTGGTAGAGTGACAAGGGAAGTTTGAACAAGTTGATCAAGAATCTTAGAATAAGACCCCTTCAATGGATCATGGCTAAGTTTTTTGACCTTCTGAAGCATTGGCATGGAAGTTACATTTGATTTTGAGCCTTGATCCTTCGCACTGGTTTTTTAAATATTCCATACAGTAGGTATTTTATGTTTAGGATAAGACTTCACACATAGGACTCATGGGTAGTAGGGATTTAAAGGGTTTTGAAGTGGAATTATTATACTGGGAGGATTCCTCTGTAATGGTATATGCTCTTTAGAAGAGGATTATACAATGGTGGATTTTAGTCTTGTCGAAGGATGAGGTCCCAATATAGATGCTCTAGTTCAAATAGGTGGTAGTGGTACCTTCCCTTTTTGAATCTGATCAAGGGTAGCAGGGATATCCTCTTTATGGAGTTCAATCCTTATGGGAGGATATTGCAAGGATTTTCTTCATGATGTCTTGAGATTCTTGTTTCTAATTCCCAAAGCACTTCCCCTATTTTCTCTAAGATTTGGCTCTTCACGAGCTATGAGGGAAGTTGGTCTAAGGTTTGTTTGAGGCAATGTAATAATGTTCTATGGGGGAGTAGGTTGAAGGGTTGCTACATAAAGGTGTTGTGGTGACACAAGGAGTGGTATGCATATCTTCTGGGATGTCTAAACAAGCATCCTCCTTCATAACTTTCTCATCCTTTACTTCTAGTTGATTATCTAGAATGGGTTTAAGTAATGTTTCCTCAAGAGGATCCTAAATAATGAGATCCGAAAAGCTTGAGTGAGTCTTGGGGATAGGTTTACTTAATTCAAATAGTTTGAATGTATTTCCTGTAAAGAGATATGGAATTTTAGGTATTGTGGAAGGTGTTTCAAAAGCACTACCAACCTCTTTAGGCAGAAGTTGATCATGGATTGTGCTAATAACATGGGTCTCGTGGTCCAAGGTTCATCTTGAATTAGACTATATGGAATTAGATGTAGAGGCATGGTTAGGGAATGGCTACCTAAATATGTCTATATACTGATTAGGGGGAGCATTAGGTTTATCTAATTGTAACTTTCCTTGATCAATAAGGTTTTTCACTAGACCTTTGACGTAATGACGCCTATTGATGTCATGACCTATTACATAATGGTAGTTGTAAAAGTCATTTTCATTGAACCAATTAAGCTTAGGGCGAGAGTCATCAAGAGGTCTCACTAGAGGAAGTTCAATGATATATGCTTTTAAGAGCTTGTCTAAGATAGAAGCATAATATTCCCCTAAGGATGTGTATTGTCATGAAGGAAAATGTGTTAATGGTTTTTGCAATTGTGCTTGGGAGGCAGTGGGTTTGGATTGGCTTTTTGTCTGGGGGGTGCTGATTTTAAGACCATAGCATTAGCATTGCCTTTGGTTTTGTTATTGTTAGTTCCTTTAGAGGGATCATGTTTGAAGTTTTTATTACATAACTTTACCTTCGCTTATACTAAAGCTCAAATTTCTATTTTATAGGCCATAGAAAAGGCCTCATCAAAAGTTTAAGGATTGAACATGTAATTTTGATGAGATATGTTTAGCACATGATCTCACAAATAATTCAATTAGTTATGGTTGAGGAAGGGAAAATGTAAGTTAGTTTATAAGACTCCTGTATCTAGCCAATAAATTAGTGATATATTCATCATCAAATTGTCTAATGGCATGGAGGTCGGTGATGGTCACGTTTCTTACGATGCTGATGGAAAAGTGATCTAAAAAGATTTGGGCTAGTTGCCCAAAAGAGAATATTTAATGCTGAGGAATTGAACTGTACCGGTCTAAAGTTGCTCTAACTAGAGACATGGGAAAGGTTCATGGGCTATAAGATAACAAGTGCATCTAAACACTCAAATGTGTTATTGAAGATCTTCCTTATTTACAAGTTTTATAAATTTTAAAAGTTCTCATTGTGAGGGGTATGGTCTAATAGGTACAATTGGATTAATGGGATCATTCAGATTTGCTCATAAGTCATCATATTTTTCTACCCAAAGGCAGAGGCTTCTAGATATGCCATCATATTCATAAGGTCAAGTTGGGTATTATATTGAGGAATACCTGCCAACATGTTCTATTGTAGATGTTGATAGGTAGGAAACGAAGTGGAAAAGGGTTATGACAAAGGGTAAGCAATTGAAGTGGTTATAATCGGTTGGGATGCGGCCACATACTGTGGGGCTTGCAAGGGCATATAAGTGGACCCAAGGGATTGTGAGAGAGCTACGTATTGGGTAGTCACTAGGATGTATTGCTAAGGAGGTTGACTCACAGGAGTTGGTTGCAAAGGCTGAGTTTGGGGGTTTGAAGCTATGCTAGTTTGGATGGGTGGAAGAGTTGTGGGAATTGAGATCACTATGTTCTAAGGTGTCATGGTAGGAGATGGAGTAAATGTAGGTTGAGGTGCGGTAATATTTTGAGCTTGGGTACTAGTTGGGAATGGACCACTAGATGTTACTGGAGGTGGATTGTTTAAAGTTTGCATAGTGTTAATATCAAAACCTGTTGGAGGAGGATTATTGAGGGAGGACACCATAGCTTTAGTAAACCCTTCAGAACCCTCTAGGGGCATGCCAAAAACATTCCCAAAAATATGTGGATGAGGGGAAAGTGGAATACGGATGGCTTGAGTGCTAAGCTAATGGTTAAGATCGATTGGATTACTATCTAATATGGTGGTGAATTCAAGATCTCCCTAAGTATAGAACCGGGGAATACACTCCCCCATAAACTTAGGGGAGGTAAGAGGACTCGGGGAATTGTCCATGGATAAGGATGAGTTTAGGGATTTAGTTTGCTTTAGTGATTGTTGTCGCATCAAAACCATGTAACATATGAAGAAAAATCAAGAAATAGAATAAAAAAGCACACTAACAGTCTTTTTGATTATCTCACTTTAGTGGAAAAAGGCACGCACACTAAAAATCGTACTTAAAAAGTTTTACTTCTTTAAGAAAATAACTTTAAAGCATGATAAAGAAAAAGGTTAATGAGGGTACTAAGAAATGGCAATCTAGAGATGATTTCAGGTTTGTTTAGGCTCAAAAGATCTCTGTATTGGAATCAGTACGTGGCTTGGTTTGGGACCTACCCACTCACTTCACACACCACAACATAAGGGTGTCGGCGGCTTTGCCATTATATACCTGATATCCAGAGTTTATACTCAGTCAATGCACTAAGTTGGTTCTCCCCTTGGTGGTGAAATCCAAGTAGGAGAGCTAAGATGAAGGTTAACGCTAGGTGATGAAATCCCAATCGGTTCCTTTATGTTAATTTTTGATGAATTGATTGTGTAAGTGGTTTGGTATGTGTGTGAAAAGAAGTGATTGTTACAATATATTGATCTACCTAGATTACTCTATGTTCATCGGGTGTGTCAGAATGTTATAGTAGTTTTTTCATTTTACCTTTTAAATTAATTATCTACTAAAAATTTAAAGAAATGCATGGTTTATGAAAAATACTTGGAGAAAAGAAGATGGTTGTGCACCGTTTGAATCCAATGAATGAGGGAACTTATTTTTGGCTTAGAAGAATAATCGTGAAATGGATGTAGACAAAATGTACTCCTCCTACAGGTGCAAGTGATCTTTTTGAATTGTGATGGTGGTTGTGGACCAAGTATAACTTAATTTTTACACCATGGAGCTAATGTTCACCTTAATTATCCTAAAGAAATCCAAGAAGCATTTCGAGATTGAAAATTCATGGGCTAGAACCAAATAATCACCTATGTATATATAGATCAATGCTGTTTGGAAGAATCAACACCAGTCATGGGAGAATCATCACCGATTCACCTTTTTAGTAGTATTTTGGTTTCATCCGGTTTGGTTTATTCCAACTATGGAGTAATTTAGGATTATAAGTAGTGGGTTTGTTAGGAACATGTTTATACATGGGTAGATTGTTAAGGGACTAAAATTTTATGCATTTTAATTAGATTTAGGTGGTTAAGATGGTAAAACGGTAAATGTAAATATAAATTACCGAGTATTTAACGGTAAATAAGTTAGACTTTAGGATAGGGGTATATAGGATAAAATAATTAAAGGCATACAACACTAGATAATTCATATAGGACATATGAAATTGTAGTTTTTACATGAAGCATGGATAAGGAAAGAGTTTAAATATTGCTTTAAACTGATTGTGCACAATCTTGAAATTTATCTAAGGAAAGAAATGAGCCCACACATTTTCCAATTACTGACCTTTTCCCAATGTCTTCTTGCATAATAATAATGGAGTCATTAACAAGTTCTAGGATAGGTTCATCCTATGAAAAATAAATATGCACATTGCCTACAAAAAACTCAACACCTTCTAACGTCCTAGCCTATGGCTCCTTGGCATGGTTTGAAGTCAAGGTGAGGATCCAACAAAAATGAAACTTGGGGAGATTAGATTCAAATCAAAGATGCCTTTGGAGGAAATAATTAAATATTTACAAAAGTTATTGCAGGTGTGGAAAGGGTTTGAAATGTTCAAACATTCTACATAAACCAAGTGCTTTTCAGGAAGATCTCCAAGGGTATTCCTCTTGACTTTGTCAACCGATGATATTCCACATACAATATACATATATGCCATAGGATCACCCCCTGTATTTTGTTTGTCTTCCTTTAACTTTGTCCCTAACATTGACATTATTTCTATGAGACTATCAACTTGTTCATCGCCATCAAACTGGTCAACGAATCTCTTACACCCTTCATAAATTATCCTTTGAGCTCTGATGAATAGGGATTTGTTGGCCAAGGAATATTTTAGAGTTATTGATCTATGATTTAACAATCCTTTTTCATTCAAACATTAACATCACATTGCTTGTTAGATTTGGGTTGTCACAATATATAAAACTAATATACCATGATCCTTATATTGTCCTTGGTCACCCTTCTTCATCCCTATAGAGACGATTATCTCAGTTGCTCCCCTTTGGATTAGATTATACAATCTTCTACCCATTATGAAGAAAGAGGAGCGCATCAAGTTGATGGTCAATCATTTGGGCTCCTTCATGAAACTTGATGATAACTTCTTGGGCCACAAATCTATGATAGCCTGTGCTATCATTGACCTTTCCAAACCTCTCTTTCACTCATCTGATCTCCTCTCTTGTGTCTTGGACTTAATTCCTCAACTATGAAGGCCTTTTGTTCAAGTGCTTTCATTATAATCTTCTTGGGAATCATGCTACTAGGTGTACTTCTAAAGACCTTTAGCCCTTGACTTCTCGTGTTTGGTTGGCTTGGAGGAAGAAGGAGGGTTCCCTAAATCATGATTTCTTATAGTGCAATTATAGAATGTTCTATTATCTTTTTGAGTCTCCTCCTCCTCATCCTTTGACTAAGAATGTTTTAACCTCCCCTCGGTAGGAGGACCTTCTGAGGGAGGTGTTAAAAGTTGTGACCCCAAGCTCTCTTCTTATGATTACCGTTGTCGCCTCATCTTCTCATTTTATCATGACTAGACCCAATGCTCTTTTGGACTCCTTAGTGAAAAGGAAAGGGTGAAGATCAGAATCTGAAAGGTTTAAATTGGATGCGAAGTAAATGGTGAGGGATGAATCTTAATGGATGATGGAGGGCATCATTTCCCATCGAGGGAGAAGGTTGACCATGTCCCATGGTTAATCTCACCATTTCTCTCTTGTTTTGACCTGTTGACATCTCGGTGGATGGATGTCCTTGGAGGATATGGGGTTTTTGGCATATGTGCCCTTGTTTGCTTGCTAACTGGTGGACTATTTTATATTGATTATTTGTTAATTTTTCGCTGAAGTTTCTTGGGGTGTTATCTTTGCTGCCTTGAGGCCATTTAGTACTTTTGATTGCTATGTTGTTTGCTTTTGTTTTATTGGCTATTCATTCTTAATTTTGTACTAGGTTGTGGATTTATTCCAAAACCCTCACATTCACTTGTAGCCACCCCTTCCTCCCCTCTGCCCCACACCCCTCCCTCCCCTTGCTCGTGCCAAAAAAAAAAGATATAACCATCCTACTAACATAATAGTTGATTGGTTGTTCAATTACCTTCAAATACATATCTCACTAATAAATTAAGTTAGATATTCCTCTTCAATACATCTTGAAATTACTTGTAAATACATACCTTAATAAGTAAACTCAAATATCCCTCTTTAATATATCTTAAAATTACTTCAATTTGAAAAAAAAAAAAAAAAAAAAAAAACTCAACTTTCCATATATTTTTATCCCCAAGCTCAAAAATTCCCCAAAAAAATAAAACACGTGAAAAGCCTTGCCGATAACAACGAACAAAGCCAGCTATAGAGTCGTAAGTACAACCAAACAACAAAGAAGTTAACCTCGAACGAAGCAAAGGTGTGAACAAATAATTAAACACTTTCTAAACAAAAATAAAAATAAACCCAAAAAAAAAGATTAGACGCCATAAAAACACTTTCTAAAAAATTAAACACTATAAAAACATCATATTTTAAATTCCATTGGACACTTCAATAAATGCCTACTAAATAATTTTGGCATCTACTAAATAATTTTGGCAATGGTAGCAAGGGACCAAACCGAAGAGGGTTTAAACGTCAAAATTCTTATAAATACACTTTCCTTAAATTCTGTTCAGCACATCACAAATCATTTGACCTGTCTATCTGCTCCATCTTTTGCTGAAACATTTCTTTAGGCAATGGAAATGGCTACTGAAGGCTCTTCTGAACAGCTTCCAAACGCACAGAAGCCCCGTGGGGAATCGAACACGGGTCCTGTAGAGCAAGAAGATTCGAAGCCTCATATCCTGTCGCCTTTAAAATTTTCCAATTTCGAGCTTTCTCACAGGTACCCACTTTTTGTTACGGCATCGAAACTTGATTATTTGTTTAATTGAGCTAAATTTTAGAGGCTTATGCTAGATTTGGAACAAAATATAGGGTTGTTTTGGCTCCTGTAACGAGATGCAGAGCGCTGGATCATGTTCCCCAGCCTGCACACGTTAAATTTTACTCTCAGAGAACAACTGGCGGTGGATTTCTCATATCTGAAGCTGCAGCCATAGCCAAAGATGGCATCGGGTAAGTCACTATTTAAGCCCTTTACAAATTTACTGTTAATCAGCGAGAAGAGAAGATTTAATTTGTCGGATAGCTTTATAGTAGAACATCTCCAGTATGAGGTCTTAGGTTCGAGTCTTAGTTGGTCCATAGCAAATAACGTATATATGACATTTATTTGTGATTTTGACATGCATTTGTAATTCTGTGAAAAGGTTTCCGAACTCGCCTGGTATATTCTCAACGGAGCAGGTTGAAGGCTGGAGAAAAGTGGTAGATGCCGTCCATGAAAAGGGTGGTATTATCTTTTGTCAGCTCTGGCACGTTGGTAGAGCATCACATACAGGTGAGAAAGAACAAGAACAATAATTATGAGCATGTTGAAGGCAGTCTTGAATAAGCCTGCAAGTTTGGACAGTAAATGCCCTTTTTTGTTTTATTTCCTGCCCTTCTTGAGGGCGTTGTGTTTTTTGCTTCTAACTTGCATAAGCTGCACTTCGAAAGTGTGGATTTACTTCCTTTTTACATAAATGTGGGTGTGTTTTTTTTTGCAGTTTATCAGCCTGATGGAAAAGCCCCAATATCTTCAACAAACAAAGCAATAGCGGATGGATGGTCCATTTTGATGCCGGACGGCACTAGAGGAGATTACTCAAAGCCTCGAGCTCTGGAGACTGCAGAAATTCCTGGAATTATCAATCAATTTCGATTAGCAGCCAGAAATGCCATGCTAGCAGGTATAAATTCCAGTCACCCGTTAAGATCTATGGATTGAGTAAGCTGCAATAAAATTGACATAATGTTTTTGAGGCTTAACGTCATTCATGCCATTTTTGCAACTCCCTTACCTGATATTTTCGTCAGAGCTATTAATATGAATTTATGCTTCAAGTGGTAAAAGCATAATGGGGAATTTGATGGAAGAAATACGCCGAATTTTTACTCCACGTTTGGTTGAATGGTGGGCAAAAGCACAATTTTCTGTTTATATTTTTGTTTTCTTTATTTAAATAAAAGTTCAGAAAATTGTAACTTTAATTTACCTGGTATAGATGGGTTTTTTCTGTTGGGATATTGCCGGTTTCTGTACCCTTGCAGGTGGTGGTGTCCCTATAGATCTTCAAATTGGGGGAAGGGGTGGGAATATTCTTTCATAATAGAAGTGCTTTTAGTATTCTACAGGTCAGGCTGGGTAACAGAGGAGGTTCCAAATTTTAGGAGGTCAAGCACCTGCCATTGCTTTCTTTACATCAAGTCCCAAATGCTTGCTTATTAGATTTTCTGCCAAATCTATCCTTTCTATTTCCCATTTCAAACTCTTGTCACAACTTATCTGTTACTTTCTTTTACATTGAGTCCCAAATGGAATTGAGTTTTAAACCATTTTAACTATTCAATTCTCCATTTTTTCTTTCTGTTGTCACATCATGTCATATTAGCAATTGCACTGGGCTACAATTGTACAATTATTGCTTGGTATGCTTATCTGCCTTATTTTAACCAGATATTCCACAAATTATAGTACTTCTCCCATATAATGGTAGGCATATCTGCCTCTGTTAACTGTTGACATCATAGAAAATGCCTTCATCTGTCAACATATATGGGGGTTGGGAATTTTAACTTCAAACAAGAATAATAACTGTTTTCTCACCCTCCCTACATTCAGGTGAAGATGAGGCTAAAATTTAGTATAATGACAGAGGTGATGACATCTAAACAGACAACCATAAAGAGGATATTATGATACGGTTCGTGTGGTTGCTGGTCAACAGTCAAATTTACAATTTTAATCTTCCAGATTGGCTGCTGCAACAGTCAAATTTACAATTTTAATCTTCCATGTTGGCTGCTGAATAGCAGTGAATTTTTCAATTTGTATCTGCCTCGTTGGTTGACTGTTGATCAGTAGTCCGATTTGCAATTTGCATCTTCCAAGAAGGGAGAGCAGCTTAAATAGAAAATTTAAAGTGATCCCAAACAAAACAAACATCTATGCTAGAATAAAAAAATAAACTGTTGTATGTAAATCAATCCCGGGTAGGATTATTGGTTTTCCCTATTTGCAAAGGGCTTCTGGAATTTTAACAAAATTCTTGCTTGAAGCATTTGGTTGGGGGCAAAACCATTTGAGTACTTTTAAAGAAAGAAAGAATTCTGACCTGAAACAAACTTCTTAATGTGTTTCATAATTGCTATTATAAATGCTAGCTGAAAGCATTTGGTGCAAAACCATTTTAAGTACTTTTAATGAAAGACTTCTGGTCTGAAATAAACTTTTTATGCATGCCATTAGAATCCAAAATTTCTTTCAGGTCTATGGAGTGAATCTGGAATTTTGTTTGGACGCTACTGTTGAGGCCCTGAGGGGTATTTTCAGTCAAATTCACCTATAATTTGCATCCTTGTTTGAAGTACATCTAGATCAGAGCTTTCTTTGACTGAGCTGTTATGTTAAGGGGGAATTTAATCTATTAAAGTTACTTAGGAATTTTGTTCAACTTTCTGTTTAAGAATATAAAGTTGTTTGTAAAGTTACTTAGGAATTTTGTTCAACATTCTGTTTAAGATTTTAAAGTTATTTTTACACTGATAAATAGTATAATAAAGTATCATCCTCAACAGTAAAACTACAAACTTTTTGATTATCACAAAATTTTGAAGACTACTAGCTTACTAAAGTGCCCCTAATATAAGCCCTTTCCTGAGGACTACAAACCTTTTGATCATCACGGGATTTTGAAGACTACTCGCTTACTGAAGTGCCCCTGGTATGAGCCCTTTCCAATTGTGACGCTGGAGAGTTTGGCCTCCTAAAATAGACCCCCACCTCATCTCCTCTCTATGGAATATGGGTTCCCCCTCTATGAAATATGAACCCACTATATCTAGCCACCCTTTTGCCCCACACCCATAAAAGTATTTTCAATTAAATTCATTCAGAAATTGCACTCTTTATCTGGAGAATCTATCATACCCAGCAGATTGCTGGATATAGTATTCCTTCTGCCCCACACGTTTGCTCCACACCCAATGAAAGTATTTTCAATTAAATTCATCCCAAAGTTGCACTCTTTATCTGTAGGATCTATCATACCAGCAGATTGCTGGATGTAGTATTTTGTGGAATATCAAGATTTTAATATGTTGCTAGGAGATTCAACCTGCAGTCCAATGCTTTAACTATTTGTAGTGCATCCCTAAAATTTTTATTTTCAGTAGATTTCTTTTAAAACAGTATTCAAGTAGATTTTTGTTTTTGGATTTGTTGTGTTGCAGGATTTGACGGTGTAGAAATACACGGCGCCCACGGATACCTTGTAGACCAATTCCTGAAGGACGGCATCAACGACCGCACAGACGAATACGGCGGCTCAATAGAAAACCGGAGCCGTTTCGCCCTGGAAGTCCTCCAAGCCGTCACCGACGAAATCGGCGGGAGCCGCACGGCCATAAGACTGTCCCCAATTATAGACCACATGGGCGCCACGGACTCGAATCCAGTGGCCTTGGGGCTGTACCTTGTCCAACAGCTCAACAATTTGAAAGAACCCCTCGCCTACCTCCACATTACAGAGCCCCGCTTCACCCGCGAAGGCCTCAAAGAAGAAGACGACGCCGAAGACGACGACGAAAAGATGAAGAAGAGAAAGCTCTGCAGTTTACTGAGAGAGACTTTCAGAGGGGCGTTCATGAGCAGCGGGGGTTTCAACAAGGACACCGCCATTGCCGCTGTGGCCACCGGGAAAGCCGACATGATATCTTTTGGGCGGCTCTTCATATCGAATCCGGACCTTCCTAGGCGGTTTGCGTTGCAGGTTAAGCTGACCAAATATGATCGCTCCACCTTCTACAGTTCCGATCAGGTGAAGGGTTACACCGATTATCCCTATTTTAGCAGCCCTCGTCAGGCCCACTTCCCTGTTTTCTCTCCCTCCAATTCATTTAATTCGTCTTCCTCCCCCACTTCTGCCTCTCTTCCTGCAAAGTAAATTAATCACTCCCTATTTAATTAGCATAGCCATATACTTAGCTGTAGGGTACCTTCCGTCGGATTCAAAGCTTTCTGTTTTTGAAAGACGTCAATTTTATGTTATATCTTTAATATACTGTTGTTGGGTGGGCTTTCTTAAATACCACTTGCGTTTAAATCTCAATGACTATTTTGTTATCTCTGAAGAATATATAAATATATTTTAATTCATATTGCAATATAAATATTCATATATATTTTAAATTGATTTTTTAAAAGTAAATCAATATTTCAAATTTCATTTTTTGAATGTCTAAATTGAAGTTGTGTTTTTGGGAAATTTTATTTTGACAATTAAGTTTGTTTACTTTGTGACTACAAAAATTTTGTTCAATTTTTTAAGCCTTCACATAAATAATTGAGAAAATACTTTTTTTATTCTCATTTTGATTAGGAAACAAGATTTGAAAATCATATGAAAAACAACATATGTTTTGGACCTGCATCATACTTGAAAGTAGTTGGCTATCTTGATGTTTGTAAACATACGTGTTATAATTGAGAATGCTTGTGTTATTTTGATATTTGTCAAATTGTTCAATGGTGTATAATATCGAAAGCATCACTTCAATAATAATAATTATTCATCATTGAGGAAAATCAATAGAATACAATATATCGTTAACATGAACTTCCCTTCCTCTATCGCCCTCTTTTGTTCAGTTGTTGAAACCTATTTTGGGTAAAGAGGTTTATTTAATGATAGTAAATCCAAAGGATGTGGTCCATGTTGGAGTCAGGGGCCCTGATTGTGGAAAGTTGAGGATTTTACCCTCTCATTTGCCTCTTGGTGTTTTTGAATCGGAATATACGGACAAAAAGGTGGATTTACGTTTATTGTAAAAATGTTGGAAACCCTTTTCCATTTGTGCAACAGTTAGTGCATATCTCAACATGCTTTTGACTTTATCGAGGTCCTTCCTTCCTTGATAGGCATGGCACTGGGTTCTTCGGCTCATTTGACTCCTTCCCAAATTTCCTCCCGCTCCTTCCTACTTGGAGACACCCTGGTCTTATTCATGGAGGATATTCCAAAGATTCAATTTTCTGACCATGAGATGGATGAGATGGAATCGTCTTATGGTAGCAGAAACATGTTTGGCAAGTGTATTGGGACCCATGTCTCTATTCTAGCGTTGTTCATTGTGTTGCTTTAGCATGGAGTTTATCAGCAGCCTCGGCTTTTTTCCTAGCTTAATCTTGGATTTTTTTGAATTTGTCACTGATTGGGATATGGTCTGGGCTTCATGTCCTTGGTTTTATGGAAAGCATGGGATTTTCCTTTGTCCATGGTCTCCTTTTTTTGACCCATCTTTGACGAAGATTACAGTCTCTCCCGTTTGGATTAGGCTTATAATCTTCCTCCATTCTTGAGGAATGTAGAGCATGCCAAACGTATGCTCAGTTAGGTGGGCTCTTGAGCAAAGGTGGATGATTCTTTCATGGGTAGAAGATTCATTAGAGTTTGTGCGATTGTGGATCTCTCTAAACCTATCCCTCACTTGGTCAAGGTTTGCTTGCGCTATGGCTCTTGGACTCAGTTTCTCAATTTCGAGGGATTCCTCTTTCGTTGTTTCCATTGTAATCCCCTGGGACATCGAATTGTTGACTATTCATCTAGGTCCGATGGGATCTCTTTGTCTATCCCTAAGCTCCCCTGGAGAAAAAAAGAAGGGGATCCTGAACATGAGTTTGTTTGGCGCAACCACGACAAGTTTTTTCATCCTCTTTTATCTTCCATCTCGTCAAAGGAGCTGCCCAAAGAAGTTACATTCCCTATTCTAGAGCCGGTCCTTTCTCTTGTGGAGAAATCAACTCTCTCTCCTCGATCCCTTGTTGTTAAGTGCACAGTTGATGAGGGCACTACCTCTAAAAAGAAAGGTCGCAGATCTGAGGTAGAATTACCGAGAGTGGAAGCAGAATCTTCGGTGTTAGATGGTGTTCAACGAACTTTAGATGATCTTCTTTCTCAAAGAGGAAGAAGAGTGGATGCGCCCTGCAATTAGTCGTCCCCATCCATATGCATGGGTTCTATGTGGTTCTTGATCTTAACTGCTGACTTGTTAGAGTTGGTTTTAAGTTGTTTGTATCAGGGCTTCTTTGTTTTGTCTCGCTTTTCCTTAGGAAGGGCACTTATTTTGTGTCAGTGTGTAGTCGTTGTGAGTCGTGTGCAGTAATTTTCTTTTCCCTGTTGTGAGTTTGATGTATTTTCTCAAATGACTTTGTTTCTTCTTTGACAATATTTCGTGGATGTGTGATTTTTGTTTGTAGAGTTTTTTTGTCGTATCTAGTTTTTGAGACCTTATTTTTATTAAAAAACCTTTTCCAATTTATAATTCTGATTCAAAAACATTTATCAATAATAAAATTACATTTAGATAAATCACAAATGGCTAAATGCATGGGATTCTATTGATGCTTAAATTGACATCTAATGATCGAAAAAGACATAAGGTACTAGATTGAAAGACAGCCTTTGTACATGTAAAACGTGAGTATTTTGACCAGGTTGTGTCAACAATTTAGAGGGAATTTAAATTTTAAAAGCACAACTAAATAAAATAAAAAGACATTCTTTATAAATAAGACTACAAGTTTCAATAACAAACAAAATAGTGGATAAGAGGATCCATTATTTAATACCCAAAAAAATTTGTCCTGTTTTCAAATTCCAACATCTTTAATTTTTATTGGTAAAGTATTTATAGATCTTATTTTTCACATAACATCGTACAAACAAAATTTAGTAAGTTTAAATTAGTTTATTTGGTTTAGTTTAGTACATTCCTCTAAATTTATTTGAAAATAAAAAATAATATTTTACATTTAAACAAAGTTTTAAGCAATTCAAATTCTTTGAATTTTGAAAATAAAGACATAAAATTCAAATCAAAACAAATAATAGTGTTGATTTCATTATTTATTATATTATTAATATTTATAGTATTTGATTAGAATTATTAATGTAGGTTTTAAGAATGTTAGATTATAGGTCTTTTGGTTTTTAATTTTTTAAAAAATTTCTCCATTTAAATTTAATAATCAGTAATTATAAATATTATATTTTAATTGGAGAAAACAAGTTTTATTATTTGATATGGATTTAAATTTTTTAGTTTAGTTAGATTTATTTAAAGTAGTATTGATATACTCCTCTATTTAAAATAGATTATATTTATCAAACAATTTTTTCAATTATTTTATGTAAATAATGTTGATATGTAGAAAAAACTTTATTATCCATGCAATCATACAAAGAATAGTAGATATTTTCGAGACGAAACATATTATAAAATTTAATTCAATAAGAAGTATGAGAAGAACAATCCCATTATTATGATGTTTTATATCGTTATTATTATAGAATGTATTTTCTTCTTTTCAATTTAATTTTGTCAATAATACAACTACGTATGTCAAACATCAATACAACTCCGTGTGTTAGAGAGTCAATACCAAAAAAAAAGGTGCTTTGTGTAGTGTTACATCATATTTCCTTAAAAGACCCCTACACATATACGAGTAGAATTATATTGTGTGGGAGAATCACTAATAATAAAATACACTATGGTTATTATTAATTAAAAAAAATAAAAAAATCAGTATATAAGTGTTCCATCAAGTAACAAAGTGCAAAAGATATTAAGTTATTTTCATATTTTGATTCTACTTTGCAAAATATGTAGTGCATTTGATAGAATTTATAAGTTATCATACTATTTACAAAAATATTATACTCCTATAAAATATTATGTAAACAGACACTATTTTTATACCATTTTGCTACAAAGAATGTGTGATGCATAAAAAATATTTTGGAATGTTTGTGTCAATATTCCTAGTGGCACTCATGATACTGATCACTAGAACTGTTCTAAAATTAAGAGAAGTGTGAAAAACAAGAGATGTATTATAATCTCCAACTTTTTAGATTGATGGAATCATTGTCTATCCAGAAATAATTGGAGATTCTGCTTACCCAATATCCCCATGCCTGCTGAAGCCATTTAAAAGCAATACCTCTTCATTGCATATTTTATTTGACAAACTTATCTAGAAGGTGTGTAAAAATTGAGAATGTGTTTGGTTTACTCAAAATAAGATGGAGATTTCTTCATGATGTGGGTGTAGAGTTGGACAAAGTGCCCAAGATTATTGTGGCATGTTGCATAGTGCGTAATTTATTACAAATGAATAATGAAGATGAACTAGAGATCCAAATAAATCCATATCCTAATTCTGAAGTTGAGATTCACAATCAAGTTATGGAGATAGATCATGGTAAGGCACAAAGAGATATCATGTTCCATGAATGGGATTGACAATATAATGCTAGTTCGGGAAACTAATATGACTTTCTTTTGATGAAATAAAAAATATTTTAGTGTTAATGCTTTGCCTACAAGTATTTTTTCACAAGAACTAAAATATTAGGATTTTTTTGGGAAAAAAACATTACAATTTAGAGTTGTACATCCAATAAATTTTCTATTCGTTTGCTCTCTTGATCCATTTTTGCATGCTCAAGTTGCACATGTCCTTGATGTTTTTTTTTTCATTTTATAAGTGAAATGTAACAAACCTATTTCCATCCTTTCTCCAAAATATTCACGAGAAGCTATTTTTATTTTTGTTTACTTGCCTTCAATTCCAATCTTACTCAAATAGATTTCTTCATTCAGTCTTTTTTCTTCAATGTTTCAGTATGTATAGATGGATTTAATTAGAGAATTTCTCTTTTATATCATTTTTGGGTGTATTGGAAGTGTTGACCCATTCATTTCCACTATAACCATTCCTAAGACTAATCACCTTAGGAATGTTCCCTATAATGTGATCCATATCTTCATAGAAATACCATGGATATAGTTTTTCCCTATAACATTTTCCAATTGTTTCTTCCTTTTTAATGTATTTTTTAGTCTATTCCATTTGTGCTTACATTAAATATCCATAAAAAATGTTATGTATTATATGTTTACAAAATTTGCCACTTTATCCTAATGTTTCTTACCAAGATTTTCTTGGTTTAAATCTACATACATTTCTTCAAATTTTAGAGTCATCTTTTACACAACAATTTTTTTGCCGAAACTCCTATGTGTTCTTTGATTATATTCTTATTAGCATTAATATCATTCTCAAATACTTGAGTTGTAATGAAAATTTTCTCATGTTAAAAATGTCTTGTGATATTCGAACCTCAGTGGGGTTCGGCACAACAACCCACTTAACCAACCCTTGTACATCTCATTGGCTTAAAATTTTGGCTACATATATTTTTATAACTAAAATGTCCAAACCAACATTGAATCATATCCCTAGCCATGGGTTTTGAACTTATCTAATCATATTGAACACAGGTTTCAAGCCACATGCTAACTCCCATCATATTAAACACCAGACTGGTAGTCCATTGCATTGGATGCTTTTCACAAATAACCCATCATAGCTTAGTGTGGAAATGAAACTAGAGCATGGTCATCCCATGAAATGGACCCTGAGACCTCCTACTTCTAGCACTCAGCTCACTCATTGTTAGGCTATCATCGTCGGATTAAAAATTTAATTTACATCTGAAGCTTAATGGGGGTTGGCTTGGGTCCGTAATGTTCGTTGAACAACTTGTAGCTAAATCACCCCACTATGATCCACGTGGAACACATCGAGAATTTTAACCCCCACCTCAAGGTGTCTCCATGGCCACTTTAGAGTGTAGGTGATGTGAAAATGCCCCACTCTATATACCATGGGTAAATCAAGGATTGAACCTGAGACTTGGGTGACCTAAGTTATTACTCCCGTCCACTCAAGCTAACCCTTGGGGGCAAATTTTTTGGGTACATACATTTTTATAACTAGAATACCCAAACCAACGGTGAATCATATCCCTAGCCATCAACTGTGGACTTTCCTTGTCACATTGAACATAAGTTTCAAGCCACATGTCGACCCCCATCACATTGAACACCAGGTCAATAGTTTATTACATTGAATACTTTTCATGAATAACCCATTGTATCTTTGTGTGGGAACAATGCTAGACAATGGTTATCCCAAGGAATGGACCTTGAGACCTCCTGATGTAGGAGCATCCTGCAAAACATTTAAATAAGTCATTGTAAGCAGTGCCAAGAGTTTTAGGAAGCATGTACAGTCTAAATAAGTCTTTATCATACATTTGTAACTTGTTTTAAGTCATTTAGGGTCTATTTGGAGTTTCCTTCCAAAAGACATAATTCAAATTTTCAAATATATTTATGTAAATATGCTCATATTGTAAAATTTATGTTTTGTCAAGAGTTTTAGGTTGATTAGGCACGTGAAACATGGTTAGGTGTATAATAGACCTTATTAAGTGTCATAGTAATCCTTAAGGTCAAAAAGAGCAAATGTAATTATCAAATCTCTCATATTAGGCCTTTTTTTTTTATCTTAACGCTAAGTAGTTGAGAAGGATTTTCAGATAAAATGGGACTTCATAAGCTTGGATAACCTTTTAATCATTATGATCAGTTTTAATCCATCGTTGGAGGGATGCACAAGATGGATAAAAGCATAAAAGACCAAAATGTGTATCATTTTGAGTAGAGAGGAGCAGTCTGCCATGACTGAATAGAGGTCTAAATTATAAAAAGAATCATTTTATATGAATAAAGGTTGTGGAATCTTGTTATTTGAATTTTATTAGAAGTTTTTGATATCTAATTAGTCTAATTTTAATAACTATTAAGATTTTATTGTGTTTATTTTAACTTTCTAGTCTCAAAACCTAGAAAAATCCTATTTTCCTCTATCACAATTGAACATAGTCGACTCAAAACATGTGTGAAATCATGCATGAGGATAATAGAAAGATTTGGAGAGATTGTAAAAAGAGTTTAGGGTCTTGTCCAGGCATTTTTTTGTTGATAAAGTCAAAATAGGCTATGAACAATCCAAACTTTGCTCTCGAGTTCCAAGACTGCAAACAAACCCTAGTTTCTAGTAAAATGTGAATAAGTCAAGTTTCAACACTTAAAAATTCACCAAAATTGGTAAAAAATTGTAAAAAGGAGAATATAAGATTAATCAAGTGATTTGAAGTTATGAGGAAGTGTACGGATGTCGTATAAGTTGATTGTGTGCACTCGAAACCCTTTTAAGCAGCGAGGAGGTGAATTTGACCAAAATCATCAATTTTGAGTCTAGTAAGATCATCCAAAGGTTGGAATATCCTTGTTATGGCTAAGCAGACCTATTATAAGATTCATTTGCCCTTTTAAGTGATACTTTGTGTTTTGACCAACTAGAGGGTAATTAGGCCTATAAGACCAAAACTGACTTTTGAGATTTTTGTGTAAATTCCTCTGAGTGAGAGGTTAAAACATTATTTGAGCATTAAGTCATCCTTGAAACAATTAAATACATATATTTGAGGTGTTTAGAAGGACTAATTCAATTTATATTTGGTTTTAACCTACTAGAGCATCATTAGGCCTAGTGGGCTTATAGGGTGGTGTTGAGTAAATTTGTTTGGCATTAGACCTTTTAAAGTGTTGTAAGAGTTGAATCACTTATATATCATTATGAGAAATAATTTTATAGTGTTTTATAGTCCTGAATACAAATATTTATTGATTTGATCCTTTTGAGGCATTTAGGCCTAATTAGCTTAAAGAGGAATTTGAGTCTTTTGAGACTAAATAGACAAAACCAATAAGTGGATTGGTTTTCAATATTGAAATAGAGGTTGGATATGTCCTTATATACCATAAGAATATAGTTTCAAGTTCTAAATCAGTACAAGGAATATTAAAGTTTCTTGAATCTTTTCATTTGTGTCTACATTCTTAACTTGCCAAGATTGTAAGTTTGTGGATAATCTAGGGTGGGCTATCATCTTTGGTATCAGACCCAGGTTTATGCATAATTTGAGGATCTTGAGATTGTTCAAATCAGATAAAAATTATTTTGACAAATGGAAACTAGAGCAAAAGGAGGTGCAAGAAGATAGGCTATAAATGCAACTCTCTTGGAAGAGATTAGAAATAATATTAGAAGGATAGAAGTTATAGAAATAACACAAAGGAGAGGAGTGGATCTAAAGAAGAACCATTGGTATTAAATCTATAGGGTTCATTTTAGTGTGCCCTATAGAAAAATCTGTGGAGGTCCTGAAGTGAATCTGATTCGTAATGGTGGTGAATCAGGTTGGAAACTAAATGGTTGTAAAGGCAAATCACATGATACTAGATGGTAAATCATATAAAGCTTACAATCATTGATGAATGCCAAGAAATAGATTAAATACAAAAAGATAAAAATTATAATATCATCCATATATATATGAATACACAAATTCAATGGCGAGTGGTTATGCAGACCGGATGAAAGCCTTTATAAATGAGACACACGCCTTTGTAGATCCAAATGAACACATGTGTAGATCGGATGCATACCTATGCAAGTTAGATGAATGCCTGTTTGGATTAGATGAATACTTATTCAGACCTAGATAAACACCTGTGTAATCAGATAAATGCCTATGTAATCAGGTGAATGCCTATTTTAATTAGGTGCATGGTTATCTGGATTGGGCACACACGTATACAGATTGGATGAACATTTATTTAGATTGGTCAAAAACCTATTTAGGTTCAGATGAATGCTTGTGGAGATTGTATGAATCCATATTTTTGACCGGATGCATGCTTGTGCGAGTTAAATGAATGACTATTTCAATTGGTGGAATGCCTGTTCACACCCAGACAAATGCTTGTGTAAATTAGATGCACGCCTATGCAGATTGGATGAATGTTTTTTTAGACTGGATGAATGCCTATTTGAATTCAGATGAATGCCTATATGAATTAGATGAATTCCTATTTTGACCAGATGCACGGTTGTGCAATGTGTAGATTGGATGGATGCTTGTTTAGATTAGACGAACACCTGTGTCAGTGTGTAGACATGGATGCATGACTAATAAGGTTAGGCAAATGTCTAATGATAATTCCTATATGGTAGATGAATGCCTATATAGATGAACACCTATGGTGTTTGTATGTGCTAGATAAATTCATGACATGTGTGCATGTGTTGATCATCTACATGGACCTTTGACTAAAGATGATGTGATCCTCTCTACTGTGATACTAGTGTCTCCAACGAATGCTCACAATATATGGGTGGCCACTCTTTATGACCTCAAAGGCCTATAAATATAATAAACACAACTCATTTTGCATATTTTGCCATTTTAGCCTCTTCTACTGAGTGTGAAAAATTTCCTCTTTTCCCCAAGTCCCACTCTTGACTTCCAAAACCCATTTTTATTCTATGAATTCCATTTCCCAGACGTCTTCTAGCATTAGCACAGGGGTAACTGGAACCTCCAAACTCAATTTCTAGAATTTGTCATGCATTATCATCCAAAGGCTTCTATAGCAACCAGATACATACAATGATTGGGTGGAGCCTTGCAAGTTCAATAGCATTATCTACATGCCCCAATAGGACAAAGATATTCCTTTGCTCAATGTTTTGTTGCAAAGCTTTGATACTTCTTCCCCCACGTTTCACATCAACTTAGACTCTTAGAATATTTCATTTGGAATCCATCCAGAGGATATTGAGAGACTAACAGGTATACCTTCCAATGATGGGGACCTAGTCACCACAAAGGCCTTGCTGAATGATGATGCCAAAAGGTATTTAGAGTCCCATTACTAATTACAAGTGGATGGTATGTATTGGTAAATTTATAATTACTAATTTTTGAATAGTTTTACTTCTTTTGTTCTAACCTGGTAATTTTTTTTATAGATCCTCAATGTCACGGTAAAAGAGGAATAAAAATTAAATGTGTTAAAAACCCTTTCCTCTTGGGAATGCTTGAACTTTTCCAAGCAAGAATTATTTTGTAGGGTAGACCATCTGATCTTCCATTCTGGTTTCTTTTTTATATTGTTTGTACTCTAGGTGCTCAACCATTGAATTGGTTTAGTTTTATTTCTAGCAGAATCAAATATGATTTAAATTATGCTCTACACAATGAACATACTCACTTTTCTTGTTTTAATTATATTATTTCATTGTACTACGAAGCAATTTCAGATTTGCAAGCATCCTCTGTTCCTTCTGCCCTCAATACCAAATTGTTTGTCAATATACTCTCCCTTCAAGCACAAGAGGTTAGTTTGATTAGTTGTTTGACTCTTTGATCTGTCTATCTATTTCAAATAAATACATAAATAGTGATCTAGTTCATTTTAAATAAAACATCTTTTTCTTGTAAAAAAAATTATATGGAACGATTACTAGAAGAAATGCTATAAGCAAAGGATGTCAACCACCTGAGGCCTCAGTAGAAACATAGATGGAAGGTGATGCAAAATTGATTCCGTAGATGCCTAAACAAAAATTGATAAGAAGAAAGTGAATGTAGAATTTGATTACACCTCCGACACCTGGACAATACTCTACTCATGCTACCGGTATACCTTCATAAACTATATTTTCTTTTCTTGAATACTCTTTTATCATTGTATTATTTTAACTCTATTATATATATATATATATATATATATATATATATATATATATAGGAGCCTACACAATCTGTATTGTAAACACCAACTGGGTTTGGCATAAATTCAAGAGTTCTCCAATAGCAATAGCAACAACAACAACAACATCCACAACACCAACAAAAACAACTAGGTGCAGTAAATATATATATTTTTTCTTAAATGCTAATATTATATTAGATATTTTTAATTGGTTATTTAATTGATTTTGGTTCCTATTTATAGGTCATTCTTATCCAAGAAAAAAATTCCCACCACCGCCACCACCCTGTCATGGCCCTTTAACTATTGGTATTGGGAAACATCTTTTTGTCCCACATCAAAGTGGTGCCATGGTTCAAGTTCCAATGTCTGAGTTTCCAAACTTTTTAGTTGGTGGTCTTCCCAGTGCGACTGAGACTTCAGTTCTTCATAATATTGATCTAGATGATGAGTATTTGGGCATTGACAGTGGCACACCCATGGATTCTTTCAACCCTCACGATATCATACATGGATCTCAGCCCACATAGTCTTTATAGTGACCTCATCCACTTGATTCACCACCTAGCAACACCGAAGGTAGTCCTGTGCAGGTGATTCCTCAAACATATGACCAACATACTTTTTTTCCCATTTCTAATTTATTGGTAGAAAATACTAAAGCATATGTTATTGAATTTATTATTCCAAACTTTGATGAATAAAAAACATGGGAGCTTTGAGATAAAGTATTAATTCAGGGAATAAATACCCATTTTTGCAACCATAGTCAACAATATCAATTGTACACAATAGTGGAGCGTAAGTCAGTAAAAATTGATATTTTATTCAACCAAGTAGTTTTAGGAAGTGTTGTTGTGAATGATAGATTTAATAATGATGTTATTGATTTCATATTAAAAAGGCTTGAGAACTTGAATGCAAAAGCCCAAGCATACTATAACAAATGGGCATAGAATAAAAACCTGATGAATTTTGTGAATGCGAAAAAATAAAAATTTGTGATGAGTTTTTTATGGTTTTTTTAATTTAAAATTTATTTTAAAACATTTAACTAATTAATTGTTTTTTAATCATTTGCAGTCAAAATATATAAATCTAAAGAACCAAGTTATTGTCCTTGACATGCATCTAAAGAAAGCACACAAAAGTATTTCTGCGACAATTTCTTTCAAGGAAAGACTTGTATTATTGAATAAACAAAATAATAGATTGAGGAAAATAATTCGAGAAAATGGCTTGGATCCTGATGTTTTATTTAAAAATAAAGTTGAAGCAGACCCATCATTGCTTTCAATGGGAGATGCTGCTACCAAAAAATGAAGTAATCTTGTCAATATTCATTTTACAGTGAAAGATCTCCAAGATTATGGGATCTTGATCCACACATACAACACAACCACTACTAGTACCAAAGAACAAGTAGTGGAAGTACAAAATGATCCACAATGATTATGAGACTACTATAAGTTTAACGTTATTTTCTAATTTATATATTGTCTTTTAATTAATAAAAAGTGAGGTTTGAGCTCAAAGCCTCGAGTTGTATTATGCTTATGTTTTGTAACTATTGGAAACTTATGTTTTATAATATTAAAATATATTTTGTAATTATGGATTCCTTACTCATATTTTATAATAATTTGGTGCAATGTTTACTGCTTTAATTTACAGTAAATTTGGTATCAAAGCTACTAAAATATTGTTTACAATTTCATTTGTACAAACAATGTTTAATTTATTCAAAAAATGTCAAACAATCAAGAAAAATAGAATGCTGAACATGTACTATTTTTTGCAACTTGCAATATTAAAAAATGCTAAAAAATACTATTGAAAAATATTGAAGAAAGGAACATATGAACTAAGCATGTAATAAACAACTTATCTCAATGTAAGCAAATGATAAAGAATACTATTACATAATGCTGAAGATATTTCAATTAGGTATATCAAATAACCCTTTGGTAACTCATACTTTATCGCTAACATTTGTATGGCATGTCTCTCTGGCATTTACAGTTTCAGTTGTAGTTGTATTAGTGACACCTTTTCTTTCAGTTAAATTACTCCAAATTGAAATTGCTCTATCATATGGAAACATATCCACTTCATAACCTAAAACATACAAACTTAAACATGTCTTAAGATTTTTATCCAATCTATTTTGAAGCCTTGATTTGACAAAACATAATGCACTAAATACCCTTTCATTTTTTATGGACCCCAAAATCAATGTTTGACACAAGTCATATAAATGAAAATATTCGCTAATTTCTTCTTGCAGAACACTACTCTGATATAGTTTCTTCCATAGCCTGGTAATAGAACCTATTTCTATTGGTTTAGTTAACAACTGACATTGTTCAACCATTGTAAATCCAAAAAGTTTTAACTGGTTTTTCAGTAATTTTTTTTGCAAAATACCCTTAACTTCTTCTCCATTGATTTCCATAGACTTACTGAATTATTGGATGAGAGTACCCATGTATTTGATAAATAATTTACTTGTTTGTTCTTCACCATCACCATTCTAAAATGTAGGATTCATCATGCCCATGGCTTCAAGCAAGACATCTCTTTGAAAATGATCTTGAATTTTAGCAAACAAACTTTTTGAAATGTCTCTCAATTTCATTCACGTGTCACATATGACATTATCATATAGAACCCTTGTTACAGGTACTTATTCAAATTATGATCCAACTAAATTTGATCATATTTAGAGAGTCTGTAATGGTATCTCCTTTCCATTAACAAAAATACAAAGATGATCATGAATATTGAATTTCAAATAATTTCGAGGGTCCCTTAGATTTGTTAAAGTTTTCCAACTCTCAAATATTAGTCTCTTAAAACTTTCATCCAAGTTATATAATATATCAAGTGATAAACAAACATGTTTCCTCAACTTTATAAAGTCCACAATATATATTGATCTCTCTTGTGCATGTTTCGTCAAACAATGCCTTTCCCTCAACATGGGCAAAATACCACATAATGCTAGCAAAGTTTTGAAATATGTCAAGCATTTCAATAAATCTCTTGCCTTGTCAACCTCCATCCTATACTTAAACATAAAACCAACCAATTATTGATATTATTCAAATATTTTGCATGTAGGTTCATACATTGAAATCCTTCTAGTATCTACATCTTTTAATAGTTTTTTTCCATTAGTCACTCCAATTGCATATTTTTTAAACTCTAAAAATCTTTTTGGACTACATGACATGTACGCGTGCAAATCACAAATTAGCTCTTCCACTTTTATGAGACTTTTGAATGTGCTTACAATTTTGTAAGCAAGATTCATTTTATGTGTCATGCAATGGATTGAAGTCATATATGGTGCAACTGATGTTTGCAAGTGCAGACATAAACCTATTTTATTCCCATGCATTACTGATGCACCATCTACACCAACATAGACCAACTTAGTACCTATATCATGGTAACTCATCCTAGAAATATCCATCAAATTAGAAATAACCAATTTGCAAAGGTTTTATGCATTACAATTTTCAATCATTTTATGTACAAATAAAAGGTGAGGTTGCCCTGAATGATTTTGAAATGTATATACATGCATACATACCCATGGTGTGTTTTCAATTGTTGTTACCTCATCAGTGGACAGTGATATGAACCTTGTTGATTTTACTTTCTCTTTAAAATCCTCTTTTTCAATCATTACAAAGCATTTTCCCATCTCCCAGGCACTGGTATCAAACCAATGTGAATGTGGAATGTTTTGCAATCCAATTTGTTAAAATAAAATCTTGTAATCTAAATAATCAAAGATTAGTCTCCCTCTTTTTAGAATGTGAAATAAAGTTGACAATTGTATATTTTTGGCAAGCAAACTAGACTGAGCAACCTTTCTGAATTGAGCTTGAATTATTCCTCCTTTCTCAATGAGATGTTGTTGATGATTCTAATGATTATGATACTCTATTTGTAACATTGATGTATGCACTCTTTTTCATTTTTTCATCCACTATTTTTTCTATAATTCCATCTTTGTCTTTTACTGACTCATATATTTTGCCACAATATTTTTCAATTATTTCCAATTTGAGTTGCATTTTGTGGTCCTTACCAAGTTTCCAACTACATATGGTGTATTTGCATTTTGTTGGTGTGTTAGTACTATTTTTTGGCTGCACAAGTTCAATAAATGAGAATTTAGATGCCCACTCATACTTAAATGACCTTTCGATTGTCCATATATTTTTCTTCTTTTACATAGTTTTTGTTGTGCTTGTTTGAACTAGAGATTGTATTTACTGCGTAACAGGCTCATTTGAATATTATGTTGTGTGAGTAGAATCAATAGATCTCTCATTTGGTGTTGGGAAATCATCATCAACACCATTAATTATGATGTGATATCTACATTTCTTTGAATTCAGTGGGACAATGGGTATTTCTTTATGAGTGACCCTTTTTGTCCTTTTTCAACTAGAGAATTGTTGAGTGAGCAGATCTCTCATTTGCTATTGTGAACTCATCATCGAGACCAATAGTATTGATGTCATATTTTTGTTTTCTTATTACTTTTTGAGTGGCTTCTTTCATGGGAAGTATATATCCAAAAGTGTTATACATTTCTTCAGTAGTTTTATCATTGAATTCTACATGAAAAAAATATGACATTAATTTTTAATAAACGTCAATACTAAAGTAAAAATAAATTAAAAGCATGAAATCTAATAATATTTATAATATAGTACCTATGTTTAGTGTTTCATTCACAAGTCTTTCCAATTCAGTGATATCAATGGGTTCTGCATGCAATATTGTTGTAGAGCTTGTCATTATCATTGAATCTTGAAAATAATATTTAATTAATTAAAAAAATGGTATTCTACAAGTTAGTACCTTTATTTGACATTTTAAATTTATGTCCAAGTATGTCTACCTATGGATATAATTCTTCAAAAGATTTATCGGTGGATTCTACACAAAAAAATGGTTCAAGACATTTTAGTTAGTATTTACTTTAACACAAGCAAATGAATAAAAACCATTAGTTGATTGAAAATACAATAGATTTGTTTGATGTCTATCCAAAATAAGGTAATAGGCTATTATATTTTCTAAATTCTCTGGAGGCCTTAACATTTTTAATAGATGCCATATTATCTAGTCTATAGAGCCATGGATAAAGAGGATTAACAACAAAATGAAGATGATCGATAACAAACAAAGATGCTTGATTGATGAATAAGGAATCATGACAACAATAAAAAATGATGGTGACTGCCCATAGAATGACTGTGAGCAAATGCTAGGGAGTTACAGGTGAATGCTAGTAGGTCATGAGTGGATGTCAAGAGGCTGCAAGTGGATTCCTGTATGCTAGATGGACACCAATAGACTATGGATGGACACCAACAGATTATGGGTGGACACCCATAGTCTACGAGTAGATGGATATAGACTGTGGATGAATGTCCACAAGCTATGGGTGGACACCCAGACTGTGGACAGATGCCCATAAACTATGGATGGATGCTCACATAGTTTGGATAGGTCCCGATAGACTGTGGATGGATGTCGATAGTTTTTTGGCATTTACCTTATCCCTATATAGGGCACTTAAAGAGTATTAAATGGAATTATAGTTAAAAAGTACTAAAAAATTATATTGTAAAAAAAAATGTTATCTACCTTGCTGTAAACTGTTGATTCTTGAAGCCCTTATGGGAATTGAAAGACAAACCACTAAAATTTTTCTTAAAGTCACCTGACAATATGTGGCAAAATCCCTTGGATTTACTTTTGAGGTACTAGCAAATTACACTTATAAAAAGAAATTTATATTCATATATAGGTAAACCTATCCTAAAAAAAACTTTGACCCTAAAATTTTAGGTGATAACGACGTGTCAACCACTCCACTAAAATCACCAAATGTTGACTTCAAAAAATGTAATATTCATAGATTAACGAAGATTGGCCACCAAAAAAAACTTGTAAAGCTGGAAGGACCTGAAAAAAGGCTTGTGAAGGCAATAGTGGGAGCAACCTCCAAACTAAAGGTAGATATACCTATGTATGATGGAAATTTTAATGTTGAAGATTTAATTGATTAGATTAGTGCCTTAGATAAAAAAATTTAATATGAAAATGTCGAAGAAGAAAATAAAGTGAAATTTGTAGTGACAAAATTGAAAGGGCATGTCTCCCTATGGTGGGATGGTGTACAAATGGAGAGGAGAAGGAAATGAAAGGGAAAAATAATCAATTGGGATAGAGTGGTGTCAAGGTTGAAAGGCAAGTTCATTCTTAAAGATTATTAAACTATTCTTTTCAACTAATTATAGAATCTAAAACAAAAAGATAAATCAGTGAAAGAGTACACTGAGGAGTTTTATAAATTGACAATTAGAGGTGGTCATATTGAGGATGCCATGGAAAAGAATGCCATGTATGTGAATCTTTTAAAATTTGTCATTCAAGATGTAATTGATTTTCTTTCTCCTAAGATAGTTGAGGAGGCATACCAATATGCTTTGAAATAAGAAGACAAGATAGCAAGGAGACATTCTCGTCAATCAAGATGAATAAGTATACCTCTTAAATAAAGAGGAGAACATGAAATTAGAAGACCATTGCAGGTGCATGAGGTAGGTGAGAGCAACTCACTAAGGCAAGAATAAACTCTAAGAGAAAATTATAGAGTTAAGAGACATTTTAATAGAGGTAGAGGTAAAAGTAGTGGTTTCAATGGTAGATTTTTTAAGTGTGAAAAATTTGGACATAGATTATACGAATGTCTAGAGCATGCATCTACTAGTCAATGGATTGCTCATGTTATTCAAGGAGATAATAAAGAAGAGGATGTTGCATCAAATATTTATGAGGATGCACTAGAAGAAGGGCAATCCTTGCTTATGAAAAGGATTTTAATCAAACCAAACAAAGAGCTTTCAGAATTTGCTCAAAGGAAAGCATTATTCAAAACAACTTGCAAAGCCAAAGGTAAAGTTTGTAAAGTTATCATTGATAGTGGCAGTATTAATATACTTATTTCTTGTGAGATGGTTGATAAATTAGGATTAAAGAAAATTGTACATCCTAATCCTTGCAAGGTCTCATGGTTGCAAATAGGCCATCATATTTTGGTCAATGAACAATGTGAAATGGAGTTTCAAGTAGGGAAATACAAAGATCAAGTGGTGTGTGATATAATATCTATTGAAATTTTCTATTTTCTCCTAAAAAAACCATGGTAGTATGACAAGAAGGCCACGTATGATGGGGAAAATAACACTTATAGTTTTGAACAAAATAGGGCAAAACATACACTATTATCATTGAAAGATGAACATGCAACTAATAAAGATCATTCCAAGGTGTTGATTATAGGTCCTAAGGAGTTTTTGTAGTAGGATGAGAAAGAAGTAAGTGATGTACTAGCCAATCAGGGTAAAGTAATTATTGCCACACATGAAAAATATGATTTATTTCTAAAAATAGAGATTTTGTCAAATGAATGCATGGATAAGCTATTTGATGGATTACCTAATAGTTTGTCTTCCATAAAAAGCATGGAATACCTCGAGGGATTTATTGAGAAGGTTAGTTTCTTGAAACAGATTTCCATTAAAGGAAATAAAGATAGCAAACTCTATGATGAATAGCAGGTACAAGGAAAAAATGAAGTTTTCTCAAAAGACAACATAAAATATTTCAAAACTAATAATGATAAGGCTATTGGAGGCACCAAACAATTGATGAAAGAAAGTGATTTCATCAAGAAGGAAGTAAGCATAGGAGCAAAAAATAAGCAATAAGGGGCTAATACTTTCAAGGAGAAGGGACTTCACTATCTAAAAGAAGAAATTGTTTTTTTTAACTTGTTTGTTGCTTGTGTAGGTTTGATAAAGGAGAGTAAATAATTGCTAAACATGGTAAACTTGAAGATAAATAGACAAAGGAACATAAACCAAAAAGAAGATAGTAAACCATGGGATCTTGGAGGGTCTCAATCAGTGAAAAGGAAAAGTATTGAATGGAAAGAGAAAGAAAATCAAAGACATCTATAGGTACAAGAACATTCATAGATAAGAGCTACATGAAGACTTCTTTTTGTACCTTGGTGGATTGATGCAGGAACATCTTGAAAAACATATAAATAGGTAATTGTAAGTAGTGTCAATATTTTTAGGAAGGATGTCCAGTCTAAATAAGTATTTATCGGGTATTTTCAACTTGTTTTAAGTCATTTAGGGTCTATTTGGAGTTTCCTTCCAAAAGAAACAATTCAAATATTCACATGTATTTGTATAAATATATGCTCAACTTGTAAAATTTATGTTTCTTAAGGATTTATTAGGTTGATTAGGTGTGTTTAACATAGTTAGGGGTATAATATACCTAATTAAGTGTCATAGTAAACCTCAAGGTCAAAAAGAGCAAATATAATTATCAAATCTCTCATATTAGGCCTTTTTCTATCTTAAGGTTGAGTAGTTGAGAAGAATATTCAATCAAAATGGGAATTAATAATCTTGGATAACCTTATAATAAATATTATTATCTTGAATCCATCATTAGAGGGATGCACAAGATGGATAAAATTATAAAAGACCAAAATTTGTACCATTTTGAGCATAGAAGAGCAGTCTGTTATGACTGAACAAAGGTCTATATTGTAAAAAGAGTAATTTTATATGAATAAATGTTGTGGAATATTGTTATTTGAATGTTATTAAATTTTTTTGATCTCTATTTAGTCTACGTTGGATGTCTATTAAGCTTCCCTTGTGTTTATTTTAACTTTCTAGTCTCAAACCCCAGAAAAAACCTATTTTCCTTTGTGATAGTTGAACACTAGCAACTCAAAACCTGTGTGAAATCATGCATGAGGACAATCCAAAGATTTGGAGAGATGGTAGAAGGATTTTAGGGTATTTTACAAAAAAAATTTGTTGAAAAAGTCAAAATAGGCTGTGAACAATCCAAACTTTGCTCTTGGGTTCCAAGACTGCATACAAACCCTAGTTTCTAGTAAAATGTGAATAACTTAAGTTTTAACCCTTAAAATTTTGACAAAATTGGTAGGTAATTTGAAAAATGAGTCTAAAATATATTTCAAGTGATTTGAAGCTAGTATAAAGTGTATGGACATCGTACAAGTTGACTGTGTGTACTCCAAACCTTATTTTTTGTGTATTTTAGACATCAAGGAGGTGAATTTAACCTTGCAATCATCAATTTTGAGTCTAGTAGGATCATCCAAAGGTTTGATTATCATTTTTATGGATATGAAAACCTCTTATAAGTGTCATTTTCCTTTTTTAAGAGCCACTTTGTGTTTTAACCTACTAGAGGGTAATTAGGTCTAGAAGGCCAAAACTAAGTTTTGAGGTTTTTGTGTAAATTCATTTGAGTGAGAGGTAAAAACATTATCTAAGTATTGAGTCATTTATAAAACACCTAAATACATATTTTTGAGGTGATTAGAAGGACAAATTCAATTTAGATTTGGTTTTGATTTACTAGAGCATCATTAGGCTTAATGGGCTTATAGAGTGGTTCAAGTCAATTTGTTTGGAAGCAGACCTTTTAAAGTGTTGTAAGAGTTGAATCACTTATATATCATTGTCAAAAATACTTTTAAAGTGTTATATTATCCCAAATATAATCATTTCTTGTTTTGATCCTTTTGAGGCATTTAGGCCTAATTAGTTTAAAGAGGGCTTTGAGTCTTTTGAGACAAAATTTTCAAAACCAATAAGTGGATTTATTTTCCATATTGAAATAGAGGTTGGATATGTCTTTATAAACCATAAGAACATAGTTTCAAGTTTTAAATCAATACAAAGAATATTGAAGTTTCTTGAGTCTTCTCTTTTGTGGACCTACATTCTTACCTTGCCAAGAATGTAAGCTTGTGGATAGTCTAGGGAGGGTTATCACCTCCCACTTCTATCACTCAGCTCACTCATTGCTAGGATATCATAGTTGGGTTAAATTTTTTGTGTACAATTTTTTTAATAATCAGAATGCCCAAACCAATAATGAATAGTATTCCTAGCCATTGTTGTATTGAATACAAGTTTCAAACCACATGCCGACCCTCATCACATTGAACACCGAGCTAATAGTCTATTATATTGGATACTTTTCACAAATAACCTGTCATAGCTAAGTGTGAGAATGATGCTAGAGAGTGGTCATCCTAGGGAATGGAACCTGAGACCTCCCACTTCTAGCACTCAGCTCACTTACCGCTAGGCTATCATCCTTAGGTATAAATTTTGGGTACATAAATTTTTATAATCAAAATGCGCAAACCAACGGTGAATAGTATCCCTAGTTATGGGTTATGGAATTGCCTCATCACATTGATCAAAGGTTTCAAGGCACTTACTGACTCCCATCGCATTGAACACTAGGCCGATAGTCTATTGCATTAGATACTTTTCTTGAATAACCCATCATAACTTAGTGTGAGAACAACGCTAGGGACTGGTTATTCAAGGGAATAGACCTTGAGACCTCCCACTTCTAGCACTCAACTTACTCACTATTAGGCTATCAGTGCTAGGTTAAATTTTTTGGGTATAGATATTTTTATAACTGAAATGCCTAAACTAGTGGTGAATCATATCCCTAGCCATGTACTATAGACTTGCCTTTAAAAGTTTGGGTACAAACATTTTTATAACTGGAATGTCCAAATTAGCAGTGAATCGTATCCCTAACCATGCACTGTGGACTTGTCTCATCGTATTGAATACAAGTTTCAAACTACATGTTGACCCTTATCGCATTAAACATCATACCAATAGTTTATTGCATTGGATACTTTTCATGAATAACTCATCATAGTATAATGTGGGAATGATGCTAGAGAGTGGTCATCCTGGGGAATGGACCTTGAGACTTTCCACTTCTAACAATCAACTCACTCATCATCAAAATATTATTATTGAATAGTTCAATAATTATTATTATTCATCAGAAAGAAAAATCAATAAAATATAATATATCGTTAATATAAATTTTATTACTATAATAAATATTCTAATAATTATTTGATTTCTCTAAAAACTTATAAATAATAAATAATAATTTTTTTCATTTAAAAAAAAAAGAGATTACAAATAATTAAATGCACATGGATCTTATTGATGCTTAAATAAATATTTAATGGTAAAACGTCAGGGACTATTTTGGACCAGGGTGCACACATGCAAAATTAAAACTCTATTTTAATCAACAATTTAGAGAGAATTTAAATTTTAAAAGCACAACTGAATAAAATTACAAAAAATCCTTTATAAATAAAACTACAAGTTTCAATAACAAACAAAATTAGTGGATACGAGGATCATGACTGCACCTTCCATTATCCACAATCCATTATTTAATAAAAAATATTTTGTTCTATTTTGAAAGACAATCAAATTCCAACATCTTCAATTTTCATTGGTAAAGTATTTATGGATCCTTTTTTTCTCATAACATCATACAAACAAAATTTAGTAAGTTTAGATTAGTCTATTTGTTTTAGTTTAGTACAATCCTCTATATTTATTTGAAAATGAAAAATAATATTTTACATTTAAACAAAGATTTAAGCAATTCAAATTCTCTAAGTTTTAAAAATAAAGATATAAAACTCAAATCAAAACACATAATTATGTTGCTTTTATTACTTATTATATTATTAAAATTTAAACAAAGATTTAAGCAATTTAAATTTTCTAAGTTTTCAAAATAAAAATATAAAACTCACATCAAAACAAATAATTGTATTGCTTTTATTATTTATTATATTATTAAAATTTATAGTATTTAATTAGAATTATTAATGAGTAATGTTAGATTTTGGGTTTTTGCTTTTAAAAATTTTAATGTTTTCTTCATTAAATTCAGTAATTAGTTATAAATATTATATTTTGATTGTAGAAAACAAGTTTTATTATTTGATATGAATCTAAATTTTTCAATTTAATTAGATTTATTTATAGAAATATTGACATACTCCTCTCTTTAAAATATATTAAATCTATTAAATATTATTTTCAACTATTTTATGTAAATAATATTGATATTACAAAAAGAGAATTATTATCCATGCAATCATATAAAGAATAGTAGATACTTTCAAGACAAAACATATTATAAAATTTAATTCAATAAGAAGTATGGGAAGGACAACCCCATTATTATGATGTTTTATACCGTTATTATTATAAGATGTATTTTCCTCTTTTTCAATTTACTTTTATCAAAATTACAACTACATATATCAAGCATCAACATAATTTAATATGTTAGAGAATCAATACCACAAAAAAATATTTTATTTAGTGTTGTATCGTCTTTCTCAAGATACCCCTACACATATATGAGTAGAATTATATTGTGTAGGAAAATCATTAATAAGAAAATACACTATGGTTATTGTTAATATTATCATTTAAAAATTAAAAAAATATTATGTAAGTGTTCCATCAAGTAGCAGAGTATAAAAGATATTAAGTTATTTTCATACTTTGACTCTACACAATATACAGTACATTTGATAGAATTTATAAGTTATCATACTGTTTACAAAAATATTATACTCCTGTAAAATATGTAAACATACACCATTTTTATAGCGTTTTGCTACAAAGAATATGCGATGCATACAAAGTATTTTGGAATGTTTGTGTCAATATTCCCAATGGTGCTCATGATACTGATCACTAAAATTGTTCTAAAATTAAGAGAAGTGTGCAAACAAGAGAGGTATTATAAACTCCAACATTTTAGATTGATGGAGATTCTGCCTACCCAATATCTCAATACCTGCTAAAGCCATTTAAAAGTAATACCTCTTCATTGCATATTTTGTTTGACAAACTTATCTAGAGGGTGTGTAAAAATTGAGAATGTGTTTGGCTTACTCAAAATAAGATGGAGATTTATTCAAGATGTGGGTTTGTCCGAAGATTATTGTGGTGTGTTGCATACTACATAATTTTTTACAAATAAATAATGAAGATGAACTAGAAATCCAAGTTGATCCACATGCTAATTCTAAAGTTGAGATTCACAATCAAGTTATGGAGATAGATCATGGTAAGGCACAAAGAGATATCATGTTTCATGAATGGGATTGACAATATAATGTTAGTTTGGGAAATTAATATGACTTTCTTTCCAAGAAATAAAAAATATTTTGGTGTTAATATTTATTTACAAACATTTTTTTCACAAGAACTAAAATATTAAGATTTTTTTGGAAAAAAAACTTTACAATTTAGAGTTGCACATCCAATAATTTTTCTATTCGTTTGCTCTCTTGCTCCATTTTTGCATGCTAAAGTTGCACATGTCATTGTTGTTTTTTTTCATTTTTAAAGTGAAATATAGGAAACTTATTTCCATCATTTCTTCAAAATATTCACGAGAAGCTATTTTTATTTTTGTTTACTTGCCTTCAATTCCAATCTTATTCAGATAGATTTATTTATTCACTCTTTTTTTCTTCAATGTTTCAATATGTATAGATAGATTTTCATTAGTGGATTTATGTTTCATATTATTTTTGGGTGTATTAGAAGTGTCGATCCATTCATTTCCACTATAACTATTCATAAGACCAATCACCTTAGGAGTGTTCCCTATAATGTGATCCATATCTTCATAAAAATACGATAGAGATAGTTTTTCTCTATGATATTTTCCAATTGTTTCTTCTTTTTTAATGTATTTTTCAATCTATTCTATTCATACTTACATTAAATACCCATAAAAAAAGTTATGTATTGTATGTTTCCAAAATTTACTATTTTATCCTAATATTTTTTACTAAGATTTTTTTGATTTAGATCTACATACATTTCTTCAAATTTTAGTCACATTATGCACAACAATTTTTGGCCAAAGCTCATATTTATGTTCTTTGGTTATATCCCTGTTAACATTGATATCATTCTCAAATGTTTTAGTTATAGTGACAATTTCCTCAAGTTTTAAATCTTCTTGATTAAAATTTTTAAGCTTATGGCTTCGGTCAATACCATGATTAGATGCATTGTAGTTGTCCTTCTCATCATAAACATCAACAAATATAACATTTATATATTTATTTGAGTATGAAATATATATTCACCAAATTCTATTTTATCTTTGATATTTCTTTGTAAATAAGGAAAATAATTGCCATCTTATTTTTAAGAATTAACATAGTTGTGAAATCTTTTTTAGAACAGATTTAAGACCTTCAAATTGAAAAGGTGTCTATGAACTTGAATGTTGCCATCTTATTTTTAAGAATTAACATAGTTGTGAAATATTTTTTAGAACCGATTTAAGACCTTCAAATTGAAAAGGTGTCTATGAACTTGAATGTTTTCTATAATATGGTAATCTATTCATTAATAACTTATAAACTTGTGTATGGTATGACATAAAAATAAAAATAAACTTAAACAAAATTTTATCAATATATTTGAGAAAAAAAAGAACTCTCACATTATAAAAATTAATTTGTAAAAGCAAATAATAATGAACTATTAATTAATTTTAAAGTTAAATATTATATGAACTTTATAATTATCGTATGCAAACAATATATGAAAAAACTGTTCTTTTAAAATCATTAAAAAATCAAAGTAAATTCTACTTTTTATTTTTTTCATTTATTATTAAATTTATTACAAAATCAAAACACAACCCAAAAAAAACTAACATTTCTTAATAATTCATTGAAAAAATCAATGCACATCCCCCCAAATTGTTACATAGAACTTAATAATTTCATTTGCTCACCAAAAATTCATTTAAAAAATATAATAATATTTCAAAAACAAACAATTACCTCAACCAAAATCTTTGATGTATCTTCCTTAATTTGTTTTTTTGTTATTATCTTTATATCACAGAATGTGTTGCAATTGAAGAAAGGTGACGACCTAATATTATTTTATATATTACAATTGTCATATGTTTTAACTAGTAGTTGTTTCAAAGGTGCAAGGTACGTTAGAAAGGATGTAAATTTTTATTTTAGTAAGGTAGGGTTTTGAAAAGTGAAATAATTTAAATTCACAGTTGTACCTTACTCAAAACTCATGACTATCGACCTTGTCTCACTTTTTATGTACAAAATATTAAACAATAATAAGCTAAATTTTTTGGTGGAGGTGATAGTGAAAAACGAGAAGGTGTGTTCCTTCATAAGGCATGACAATGTGTTATATGGGTAGGAGACATTCTATTTCACGGTGAGCTTGGGCAATGATAAAGTGGTGAAGGAAAAGGCCATACGAAACATGAAATTAGTGAAATATTTAACGGTGAGCTGGGTGGGGATGGTGAGGGAAAATGATAAGGTATTTGAAGTGATGAACTCAAAGAAGCCCGAGCAAATACACATGTAAAGTTTAGTGATATGTCACATTTGTTAATGTAATCTATAGCCTCCACTAAATTATTTCAGTTATCCATTACATGATTGAACTATGTGTCATCTTAATGAAAATAGGTACTAGATATCCAACGGTTCCTCCAAAAACATAGAGTATACACGTGTCAATTTAGATGAGTCTATATGTAATTAAATAAAAATTCTAACAGTTTTAATAAATAACCATATAAAACTAAATTAGATGACTTTAAAAGCAATTAGATAAAATTGAAAAGGCTTCCTCAATGAAAAACACCACCTACATAATGTAATTGATCGCTGCAAAATACCATATAAAAATAGATATGAATACAAATATTTCCGAAGTTTTTTTAATTCTCATTCTTAGTTCCATGGTATTGTCCCGTTCCATTAATAAAGCAAACATGACAATTTAGCACGTATGGATGGAGAAAGTTGATTTAACACTTTGTAGCTCGGTAAGGTTGATGTTGATGTTTGTAGCATCAAAGGGAATAAATCGGACCGGACGTGGACAACATTTATGTAAGTTAAAAATATTCGGATGAGGAAGGTCGGCTTCCACATTCGATTGAGAGGGAAAGTGGAGGGATGCCCACTTTAACATGAAACGTTGAAAGATGAAACATACACACCAATCAAACAATTCACTCGGCTAACAAGGATGCATAAAATTATTCATTTAATTAAATTTTAAAATTTGAGAAAGAGGGTGACCTGTAAGGTTTAGGTTAAGATATGATAGTAGAGAATATTGTACAATAAGAAGATAAACATGATCTAAAATATTGGTGATGATTGGAAATGGATGTTTAAAGTGTCAAGTTCAAAGTGTTGATTATCTAAAGTGTTAAGTTTTGTTATGGACAAAAACACAAAATCTATTTAATAATTGTGTCTTTTTAATTTAGATTAATATTTAAAAAAGCGAAAAATATTAGAGAAGGAACACATGGGGTAAGGGGAGAAATGGGCCCAAAAACTGTCAAAAATATGCACTGACATTTTAAACATGTTCAAAGTGTCTCCGCACGTTGTTAAATAATTTCACCTAAAAAATGACATATTTCAAGGTCTCTTTGTAGTTAGCTTAATTTTTAGAAATATCATTGGCATCCTAAAAGAACAAAGGTCTCCAAACTTGTCTTAGTACTTAGAGTTTAGTTAAGATTCGTGTGCTTAAGAAGAAGCTAAGTGTATTTTAACTTAGCCTTTTTTAAAGCTTGTTTTTCTTTACTCTAGGCTCACAAATCAACTTGTCAAATCTCAAAACGTTCAATCTAAGTAAGATTGATGGCTTGAGCTACTTTAAATATCATAACAGTTATAGGTCGTTATATCTTCTTGTATCCAGCAACATGAGTTAGTTTAAGAAAAGGGAATGATGTAATTAATGATATTCCCAAGTTGTGTCATCAGATCAACAACTTTGATTAAAATCGATGGCATGAGATGTCTTGAGTAGCTAAGAGTCTTCTCCGATCATTGATATGTTAAAGATCCGATTGTGTGAATTATTTCAATGGGGATATCTAATCATTTGATTAAGCAAATTGAAATACATATGAAATAATAGGGAGTTATTCATAAATTTAGATCTCTTATTGAATTTGGAGATACTATTTATAAAATGCAGTATACAACTCTCAGTGAGATTTCTCAAGCATAGGTCGATCAAAATTGGTGGGAGAAGGGATTACCTCATTATAAAATGTTAAATTTTCCAAGAGGCTTCACCAACCTTGGTCAAGCAATTGAAGGTGAAACTACTCTTGCAAATCTAGATAAATTTCATTTAGGAAGAAGGACATCAAACTGCTCTTTTCGAAAAGCAATTGAGATTGAAACATGAAACAACATTCATAAAGACAATATGGGTCGTGCTGAACATTTAAGTATGGTACTTGCACCTTAAATTATAGTCTAAGAGACATCATGTCTACATAGGAGGTTTGAGTTAGTGACATAAGAAGATGTGCAAGCAAATATTTTAATATACTCTTGTACTCATAAGCTAAGGATTTTATAATGCTTTTCCCTTAGTTTTCTCTCCTTCCTTCTTCTATAAAATGCAATTTTCTCATTTGAGCAAGGTGGTGGAGTTCCTAGACTTTCTAAGGCTATTAAATTTTAGAATTCATATATGGGCCTTTGTTATTTTGTTGTATAAGAAAATCCCAAGCTCTCATTGGAATAAAATCTGATTGCACATACTTCTTGTAATTGACAAAAGTTATTTTGGCTCTTGTTTGTCTCCCCATTAGCCCTTGTATTACTTACACAACTCTATGAACACATTCAAGTTCTATTTTGATCCCTTTTTTAATTATGTTACGTTCATTTCTATTCTTGCATTTTAATAACACTGTGTTTGTGTAGATAGGAGATCCTCCCACTTCCATTTTGGTGCATCACCATATATTTTATATTTCTCTCTACCTTTTTCCCGTCTAATTTTCCCTTTTATGCAAGCATGTTAGGTAGATTAGCACTAAACCAGCTAGCTCTAGAGGTTTCTCTACAAAATTAGTCCTATACTAGAAAATCTTCCCATGCTTTAGTTGATTTTTAGGTGGTAATTAAATAAGACAAGTTAGACCATTAACACATGCTTTGGAAAAAGATCCCAAAATAACAAGACAATTAAGGGGAGAAGGTATGATAAGTAAATGGTTTTCATAGGATATACGAGGGCCACTAGAAGATGATAAATGCATATATAACGACTAACTTATATTAATAATTGATGGGTACAAAAACATCCTAGAAACATGTAATGTAACCACTAATAAATACTTAGGGTACTTTTTAGGTTTCTACATTTTACCCCACTTTGATGTGTGTGTGTGCATACATGTCAAAGTAAAGAAAAACATGGTATGGATACAATTTTTTATGTCCCTAAATATTTTGAATTAGTCTCTAATGTACATGTGACTCTTGCAATAATATTCTTTCTTTTTATGAACATCCATGGGTGAGTGCCACTAACAGTAATATGCTGAAATCTAGAAAACTCAAAAATGATATACCTGATATGAATGAAGGTGGATATAGTTCCCATGTGAAACCAAGTGTCTCTAAACATGTGCTCAATCATGTAAACATTTATGAGTATAATTTTAAGTGATAAAAATAAAGCTAAATAAAAATTATGATTAATATCTAAAACTATATCCTTTTATGGGAATAAGTGGTAGACCCTTAATACCTCTCCATGTGGGAGTGAGTGAAATTTGAGTGATCCCTTATAGAAGTGAATATCATTTTGAGTGTCTCCCCTTATATGAGTATTTGGAGTGTGGATGAATATAACGAGTGGAATGTATATCCTCTTTTAACATTTGGGATGACCTCGTGAAGCACACATATAAAACTAAAGTGATTGAACACATGATGTGTAAGATAAGATATAAAATTAGTGATGTATAAAATAACATGATATAACCTTTGAGGCATGTATGTTATTGTGAACAAAATTTCCCATGTGAGTGTGTGATCTAATCAATATAAGCATAATTTTCCCCATGTATAGGCAGTATAACACAAATAAAAATATATCCCATATGAGTTTAAGATATTAAAAATGTAAGATCATGAATGTTGGGTCAAATGGATGCATGATATAAATAGTGACAATAGAGGCAAGCAATGAGAGAGATTATGAATGATATAGATCATGGCACCATAAAACACACCAAAATGTGATGAAGAAAACCATAATAAGAAGCATGTCACATATGTGATCAAGCATGAATTAAGCATTTTAGACACTAAATTCACCCCAAGCACATAGAAGGGACTTAATATAGTGAAGGCACACCAAGAACATATATTACACATAATATAGTTAAGTCACATCAAGAGCATTGAAGACACATAAGTCAATGAAGCCATAAAAAACACATATAAGACAATAAAATCACATTAAACACATAGAAGACACATCAAACATATAGCATGGATGATAAAAACCTTGGAAAAATATCCGTCATCATGGAAGACAAGTTATATATATGACAAGATGTAGAGTACTCACCGCAAATACAAATATAGAAACCATAACAAGAAATATGAAGGCACATTAAGCACATAAAAAAAATGAAAAATATAAAATCATATAAAATCAATATAGAGAATCATATCAAGAGTAAAAATAATGTCAAACACTCAAAACACATAAGCTATCTAAAGACACATCAGGTATATGTAAACATACCAAGAACTTAAAAATAACTCAACCATATAAGGAAAAACCCAACAAATTGATATACTACAACTTAAATAATATATATCATAGACATAAAGCGTGATATTAGATGAAAACATAGTATCATATAAAAAAATTAATGAAAGAGACCTTGAAGTGGGACCTAAAAATTCCCCATATTTCCCTTGATTTCCCTCAAGCAAACATGGGGCGTGTCACCAATCTAATGTAAAGCCATAATCATGAACTTGTAACTTGTTGAATAACAAGACTTGCATCTAACTTGATAATGACATAATTAGTGTAGATACACACACACACACACACATAAACACTTTTACAAAAAGGGTGCACAAGTGTTCAAAATACCACACCAATTATACGAAATAAGGGCAAAAGGAAAATATAACTAAATGTAAAAAATATAGTAAATTAAACTTGCATAAGGCTATCATGTACCATTAGTGAATTTAATATGAAAATATTAGATCTGAAATTAATTTTATATTGGGAACAATTTATGTAAATTCATGCCTTCTCTACACTAGCTAACGAACCCATATTTTGACAATTTTCATGGAATAACATAGTAAATCTAAACTAGTACATATAGAAAATTATATTGCATAAAAATGAGACCAAAATAATTAAAAATCACCTTAATAATTAGTCCATAATAGTTTTGTATCAAAATATAAAGTTTGGACAAAACCCTTACCAAAACTACATAGTAACACCTACAAACACTGCTTAAAGCTGAACATAAATACACAACACTTATAGGATGATCACACAAAATTGGTGAATACTAAAATAACCTAAAAATAACCCCAAAAGATACTTGATATATACTGTAACAAACCAATAAATATGAAAAAGCTTCTATAACCTCTATTCACACCTACTACCTGCATAGACACTAAAATTGGCTGAATCTACACTTTTTGAAATTTTGTTACAGTTATTGTGTTAAATTGTACCTATGGATCATATGAGTTTAATCATACAATCCTTTGGATTAATGGGTTTCCATCTAGATACCTCTAACATCCAAGAGTTTTCATTCTAGGATGCTCTAATGAACACTATTCAATAAGAAAAGTTAATTAGTTTGGCAAAAGATTCTTTAGAATGAAATTATGGCATGTTAATAACCAAGAGGGACCAAAAGGGGTGCCGAAATCTAGATCCTTATTTTATAAAGATAAAAATATAATTAAAAGAAATCTATTAGTTATCATCTTTCTCCACTTTCCATAATTTGCTTTAATTTTTGCTTTTCTTGCTTTTGTCTTATTCCTTAAATTTTCTCAAATTTACAAGTTTTTTTTAGAGGATAAGAATGCAAAAATAATTTATTAGTTTATTTTAAATTCTCATAATAATACTTTTCCTTAAAAAATACCACACCCCATTTTAACAATAAAATATTATTATTTATCTTTATTCTTTGTTGCTTATCAAACTTGCCAAGAATCCACTAATAATTGACTACCAACTAATCTTTGGAGGTTACAAGTCTCCTCATAAGAATTCCCTCGCCCCTCCTTGGGGAAATAATAAAAAATAATAAAATTTTGTTAATTTCTTGACCCTTTTTATCATAAATAGGAAATAATGAATATTTCAAGCCTAAATAATCAACATTGAATAAAATTATTTTCCTTTCTCGTTCTCTAAACCTAAAGATAACATTAGAATGAGCATATTATCCATAATAATAAACCAATTAAAAAAGGGAGATGATAGTCTGCCCTTCCCAAAATTGCTTGCCCACAAGTAAATGCAAACCATAATGCTCAAGGGTAGGTGTACGGAGTTAGGGGACAATTTCATGGATATTTTTGGTAACATGATCATGTTATTAAATAACATGATGTTATTATTTAAAATAATAACATGATCACATTAATAACATGATCACATTAATAACATGATCATATTATTATTTTTAATAACATGATCATATTATTATTTTTAATATGATCACATTAATAACATGATTACATTAATAATATGATCATATTATTATTTTTAATAACATGATCATATTATTATTTTTAATAACATGATCATATTATTATTTTTAATAACATGATCACATTAATAATGTGATCATGTTATTATTATTTGATCATGTTAATAATGCAATCACATTACCTATGTAACCAAAAAAAAAAAAAAAAACCAAAACTCGAATGCCAAATTCCTCATTTTGCATTTGAGATTTTTTTGTTAACCTTACCATTCTGTAATTGTATTTTAGGTGAGAGAGGCTAAACCTTTCCAAAATTTTCCCTAAGAAGTCGCTAATCGATGATGCCACCATGTAAAAGAGGTAAGTGATTAAAAACTACACTTGTTAACCGTAAATTTTAGTAATTTTTATTGTTTAATTGATAATTTATTTGTTTTAAATATCCCATCCCATTAACCCTCCTGTTCTTCTGTCTAACCCTCCACAAAACCATCTTGTTCTTCCTCCTAGCCCTCCATAGAATCCTCTTATTCCTCCTCCTATCCCTCCACCTAACCCTCCTACAATTCCAAAAAATATCCCAAGCAGTCAGGAGAGTCTAGTTGACCACATTGTGAAAAATAAAATTGAAATTATAGAATTAATTGAGAGAATGAAGGATCCCACTTCCACCAACACCCACCACACCTATCTAGATAATTCCCTAGAGACATTATTAGGTCAAATTTACTCTATAATGATTCAAATTGACAGATGGGCTTCATATCGAGATAATTGTAGGGATTATTATACTGACAAATTATCAAAAATTGAGGTCACGAACAAAGACATATCAAAATCGTCCATTTTCACCTTATTCATTGACCTAGCCACCAATGCACCATTTCTAGTAACTGCTAAACATTTTCCAATCCATCACTACTAACATAGTTTAATCACAACCAGTTTTTGGGACCGATGGTGGATGTTGTTTGATTATCCACTATGTAACAACCATGAGGTCCCATTGTAATTTTTGAATAATCTCTACTGTGAATTTGTCCTCAATGATATTCCAAACTATTTTTATTATAGTGAGTTTTAAGGTTGATGGAAAGGCTCTGCATAGGATCAATCAGGTGCACATCATGCACCTAATTAGGTTGCAAGGATCTATATCCCAAAACCACTTGATCTAGAGATCCCCTATGTAGTTCAATAGGTCATAGAGATTAACACTCTGCATGCACTTAGTTCACTCACTAATATACTCATTCAACATATGAGTAGGCTCTCACAAATTGATGCTAGAGATATGCCACCTAGTGTGCATACTCAACCCCACCCTTGCAGTTCTTGTGGACTATGTGCATTAGAATTTTTGATGATGATGACACTGGTGGTTTAGAGGGATTGGATAATATACTTGTGGGTGATGAGTTTTTGGCATGCACATTTGGTGTGCAAACATCAACCACTACACAAATGCAAGTATATGTTATATAAATGTCATGTTAAATTTAAGTTATATTTGCAAATTTAATTTAGCTAAAAATTGATTTACATAGAAATTGAATAATATACATGTCATTTTTTACATCTCAAGAGGTAACGGTTCCTTCATAATCACAATCGATATTTGTAGCATTTGATTTGACATAGCCATTTTTTACATTTTTGGATCTAGTTGCTGGCCCATCCAATACTGCATCTATCGCTGTTAGGATGACACATTTTACTTATATAGAGGTACAATTTTGAGTTAATCTTATGCTATATGTACATTTAGTCTATGTATATTTTTCATGTAAGTTTAAGTTAAATTTATCTATCAAGGTTCTTGATGTAGAGGTTATAACAAGCTTCCATGATATGGATGGAAACACACATTTACCTCTGCCAAATACCCAGCTCTGATATTTTCTTGTCTTTCTTTATCTTATGTCTTCAATCTCTTTATCTCTTTGATCACTTTACATTTACTATGTCTTTCTTGTTCACTCTTACCTACTCAATGGATCTTAAGCCTCCTTGTATTCACTTAATCCTCATTCTCTGCTTGAAATAATTTTACTAATCAAATTCCTCTACAATATTTCATTTTAACATTAACCTCCCTAGTTCATACTCTGTTTTCATGTTTTCTCTCTTTATCCTTGCTCTATTCTTGACAATCTTCTTATGTTTTTTCATAGGTCTGCATGATACTTTGATTTTGTCCTTCCAAAATAATCATATGACCATCTACCAACTCAATTAACTTTAATTTCATTCATCCAACCATTCCACATTGTTGTTCCTAAAATCTGTCACTCATTTTAGGACAACATATGAATTATTTTGGTCCTGTAGGCTAAAATCCTCTATTCCTTTCTCAAATATTGTTCTGAGCATTCAAATTCTTCATTATTCAAACTTTTTCAGCTAAGGGACTAGCAGGTTCAACAAGTTCAATGACTCCAACATGCGAGCTCTCTCTAAGGAATGAGTCTCCAACACTTAGGTATTTTCAAAATAGGTTCAATGCTGAGGTTTAACCAAAAGGTTCATCGGCAAGCTTCGAACAAAGGAATGAACCATTGAACCGTTGAACCTTGAACCATAATAGCTCAACGGGTTCAAATGTTCAATGGCATTGGCAAGCTTAATGAGTTAAGCACTTCAGCAAGAGTTCAAAGTTCAACCACTTCAACAAGTTCAATGACTTCAAAACACTTAACAAAAAGAAGAAGGCTTAAACCGTTGAACCTTGAACCATAATGGTTCAACAGGTTCAACAGGTTCAATGGTTCAAAGGTTCAATGAGTGATTGGTTCAAAGCGGTTAGTTCAAGTGGTCAATTGAATGAGCAAAACAAAGGAATGAACTGTTGAACTGTTGAACCAAATTTGGTTTAATCAGTCAGTTTAATCAAACGGTTCAAAGGAGTCCCCTGAATCCCAAAGGCCAAGTGCCCTTGCGGAGGGCAGTGGGCAAAAGCAGACAAAGAGATTTTCTTCAAAAAAATGAATAAGGCAAAAGACAAATCAAATTTCTTCAGACTTTTGTCCAAAGGAATTCACCTAAAAGAAAAAGCTAGAAGAAAAATAGACAAGGCAAAGGAAAGGTTTCCTTCAGACAAAATGTCTGAAGGAATTCCTTCAAACATTTTGTCTGAAGGAATTAATCTGAAGGAATTGGAGCCCGAAGGACCCCGAAGGGCAAGTACCCTTGCGGGAGGCTCTTAGCAACCAAAAAATGGACCTTATCAAGGCCTGAAGGGACACCTTCCCTTTGAGAAGTTCCAACGACATTAAGGCCTGTGACCGATTCTATAGACTCTACAGGCTCATTTATATGGACTAGATTCTATGGAATCTGTAGACTTAATTCTATGAACTCCGCAGGATGATTTCTACAGGATCATTTCTATGGAATTTGCAGGCTCATTTCTATGGACTCAATTCTACAGACACTGCAGACTTAATTCTATCGACTCCATAGGATGATTTCTACAAGCTCATTTCTATGGACTCCATAGGATGATTTCTATAGGCTTGTTTCTACGGACTCCAGAGGCTTGATTCTATGGACTTGTTTCTACAAAATCTACAGACATATTTCTATGGACTCTTTTTAAGCTTGAGAGACTTAGAGAAAACAAAGGTTTCTGAGGAAGAAGATGGATCATTGAAACTTGAACCAAAATGGTTCACAGGTTCAATGAGTTCGACGGTTCAAGGAAAGCTCTGAGCAAAGATAAGAAGCATAAGTTTCCAGAGACCAGTTCAAGGAGAAGGTTCATGCGAATGAACCAAAGAAGTGATGAAACCAAGGAACCACAGAGGCCACCCAAACTGTTGAAATGGTGAAACTTTGACATCCCCGTGGATGTCAAATTCAAGCTAATGAAATATCTATTGATTTTCAAATGTGGCACAAAACTTGAAAACAAATTCAGCGACCAGCTAAAATAGGAGCTAAAAGAGCCAGCAGAAAGGGAAAAGATAGCCTGAGAGCTCAAACTGCAACAAGAAAGAGGGCAAGACCATAAATATCTATGTAGTAGTTATGGAACCATCGACCAAGTAGATATTTGAGCTTGTAAAATTTAAAAGTGTAGCCTATTTTTCTCCCTTGGGGTATAGGCAAAGTGGACAACTGTGCAGACATCAAAAAAAGGACTAGACAAACCATGCTAAGGAGAAGACATTTGAGATAAATCAACATGCCACAGTTAAGGTGACCACCCTGTTCCAGCATGGCCCTCTTTGACAAAACTAAAAATATATTCAAGGCATTGAATGCAACATGGGTGGTTCCATGGAACAAAGCGCCAGGTCTTTCTGGGCTGCTTTATATTGTAAATCTCTTCTTTTCACTAGGGAGATCTTTTCCAATATAGAAGCAAAACTCTACCCAAATTGAAAGGTGATTATTGAGACTTTGAGCTCAGATTATTGATCATATTACTTTATTTGAATGAGAAAGAAAGTGACTTTAAGACTTTGTGCTATTATAGCTTGTGTTATTTTAGGAAATTGTTCTTATGTCTGTTTCCTGGTAGCATTCTTGTTTATTTAATTTAACAAGTAGAACTAGTGGAAGTAATCAGGAAGGTGTCCTAAAGCCAGTTATGGAAAGACCTTGTGTTGTCATAGTTATCTTCAGTGTGTTTTTAGTTTCTTTCTATGTAAACGATCTTGGGATGACTTTGTGCCCCTATTATCCTTTATTACCAGTTACTTGTCACTACTTGAAAGAACTCCTGATATTTCTTGTAAGATCACTTCTAAAAAAAGAGAAGTGCCTTCAGTGTTTTCACCAAGATTTTCTCCTTTATTTATGAACATCATCTCTAAAAAAAGAGAGATGGATGGTGTAGTCCTACCCCTTAGTGTTATTTTTTGCATATATATATATATATAGTATATAACTCCTCATAGTTATAAGGGAACCTCCCCTTGATGAGAGAAGAGATTGGTCCACCTCTGATGCGGTAAACTTGTACATTTAGCCGACCCATCTCCCTTGCTGTGGTTGAAGAGAACTATTTTGCTCATCAGTTAGCTGATTGACAAAATATTCACCCAATAGCTTTTTGGTGACTCTACTGGGGAAAGAGCATGTAGTTTGAAGCCTCAACATTCAAGCTAAAGCAGGGCCAATTCTTTCCCATTTTTATTCTACAATCTGGCAACTCCACGCTATACTAGAAGCTATAGAGCCCAAGGTGTTGTTGACCTTATTTTTGAGTTGGTGCAGCAGGGCAATTTTGATTTGTTCCCTCCCCAAATTCAAGTTCAATGATCCAAGAGTGTTCCTCCTACCCATACCAGGACACTAATACAAGGCAGAGTTTCTTTTTCTGCTGTTAGCAGAACTTTGCCTATACATACTCCACCTAGATTTGTTAACCCCATTTTTCATAATCAAATCATGGTAGTTCAAGGCCCCTAGGTAACTATTTTGGCCCACTCAATTTGACTCCACCTCTACATGAGTTACCATGCAGTTCAAGGAAGAATTTCCCCAAATTCTTTGGTGATGGGAGAGTTCATCCTGATGAACATGTTATAGCCTTCAATATAGCCTGTATTGTGATAGGTGTGGAATTCAAAGACATAGTAGTTAGGCTATTTGTGGAAACACTACAAGGCACTGCTGCAGACTAGTTTTACCATCTACAGGCTTGATCAGTGACTGACTGGGACACTCTTAAAGCTAAATTTGAATCCAGATTCAAGCCTGCAGAAGATGCACATGCCTTGCTAGCCCAACTCACATAGATCAAGAAGGAACCTCATGAACCTATGAGGTATTTTGTTTCCAAGTTCGACAAGCATAGGAACTAGATTCTTATAATTGCTCAGCCAACACTTGATAACCTTAAATGCTTCTTCATCAACTCACAACTGCCTAAAGTGAGTTTTTTGTATAGATGTGTTGGCCACATAGACCTTGCTACTGCTCAAGACTTGGCTATTGAGATAGAAGATGACCTTATCTTATAAAAAAAGATAAGGAGAGATCTAAATAGAGGTAAATCTTCTTCATCCTCTGAAAATCCATCTACAGGCACCACTGATCCAGTGGTGCAGAAGCTGGAAAATTACATGCTAGCTCTTAGAAATCAAATGGTGCAAGGGATGTCATCTACACCTTCATATAGAGATGTACCAAGGTGGACATTCTCCAATCAGTCATACCAAGGTAATGCTACCAGGAATCAAAGGCAAACAAATCGTCTTCCTCCTCTATGGGGGAACCTTGCCATTGAAGCACCTCAAACCAATTCAGTAGTCAGATATCTTGAAGTAGAATCAAATTTCTCCTTCCATCCTAAGTTGAACCTAGAAGATGACGCTAATCTCTTCACAGAGGGAAAAGAAGAATTAGCTGGCGACTCCAACATTAGTTTCTTGAATTACCAATATGAACCCAGAAATGAAGGTAAAGCAGTTGAGGGATCATACGCTATGTTCACCCAGCCTAAGAATCAGTCATCCCAATAAGCTGATAAAGAAAGAATAGAGGAGTGATCTCAGCCTGTAATTTTAATTGCTAAGTGGAGAACCACTCTGCCTTTCTAGCCAAAGGACTCAGTGATTGCAAAAAAGGTAAGTACATCAAACATCCCTACACCTTTTACTTCAAATTCACAGACCAGTTCTCCCCCTCCCAAAAATCAAAAGGATGAACCCCCATCCTCTGTTCCTAGTTCATTTCAAACATTTGACATAATTGACCATATAAAGAAAACCAAAATTTAAACGTCTAAATTTGAATTCTTGCAATTTAATCCTGAGCAGTTTGATAGATTAGTTCAATGTGTGAAGAATCAAACTACCCCTTTAGGACAATATGTTAAGAAGGTAACTCATGATCCCCCAAGGAACATGTCCATCCCAAATAATCTTATCATTACTCCTCCTACTGTCCTTGGGAAAATAGAGCCTTTCTATGTTTCCCTATTAATAAATGATCACAAGTTGAGTAAATGCATCATTGATTTCAGAGCTTCTAACAATGTCATGCCTACCAAAGTGGTAGAATCCCTTGGTCTCACATTGACCAAGACATTTGGGAGATGTTTCTCCATGGAGAACAGGCAAGTGCCACTGCTGGGACAAATCAAGGATGCCCAATTTGCATTTGCAACATTCCCAGACAAGAGAATCAAGATGACTGTCCTGGTGGCCGATGTCCTAGCATCATACGACATCCTTCTTGGAAAAAATTTCTGCAAGGATGTTGGTGGTGAATTAAGCATGGACCTATCTGAGGTAAGGATCCTAGTCAAATGTGTTATGCAGAGATTGCTCCTTGAGAAGGAAGCAAAATATGTGGTCACTAAAACATCAGCGCTTGAAGCTCAAATTCTATTCGAGTCTTCAGGTATGGGTAATTATTTCTTGACCATAGAGGATGTTCATGTTTTAGCTAATGGAAATTTTGAAAAAAAAGTCTAAAAATTGGTTTAGATGGAACAACAAAAGATAGGATAGTGCGTAGTGCAAACACAGAGGAATCCTCCCCTCTAAACAAAGAAAAATCTAAGGTAAGATCAACTTTTGATGATGTATGGATACTAGAATTTGATGGAAACTATTCCTCTACTAATTCAAGAGCTAGGATTATGTTGATATCTCTTCAAGGAGATACTTTTATTCTTCATACAAGTTACAGTTCAACAATACTAACAATACTGCTGAATATGAATCACTGCTACTTGGATTGAAAGCTACTTAAGACAAGGGCATCAAGCTCCTTCATGCCAAGGGAGATGCTAAGTTAGTGGTTTTCCATGTGAGGAACTTCTACCAAAACAAAAATAAGAGATTGCGCCACTACCATAATTTGGTTTGGGATTAAATTGAAAGTTTTGATGCTTTCAGTATCTCTGCAGTATCCAAAGAATTTAATGACCAAGCTGATGCACTAGCTATTTCAACAACTTTATTGGTTCCTTACCCTAATTTTAAGGGAGACATGTACACTATTAAACTAGTCTTTCAACCAAGTGTGCTTGACAATGCCAATAATCGGCAAGTGTTCAATGGTGACAACCAAATCATTACCTTCTTGGAGCAAAAATATAGCTTTGAATAGCTTCATTTTGAAGGCAGTGGGCCTCAGAAGCTTGAACCAGCCCCTAAATCAAGTGCAAATGCAGGTGAAGGATTCTTACAACTGAAAGGGAATAAAATTCCCAAAGGATTGGTTTCCTTGAGAAGTTATTTGACAAACACGATAGTTTCATCAAACAACAACAAATGGATTCAAGCTCTTCCTAGGAGTTTGATCAAATAAATCTGGGTACCAAAGAAAATTCCAAGATGGTGAACATTAGGAAGTGTTGCACTCAGAAAGAAAAGTCCAAGTTCACTACTTTGCTCAGCCAGTACATAAATGTCCTAGCATATTCTTATGATGATCTGAAGTCACTCAAGCCTGAAGAAATTTGCCATGAGATCCCTCTCAAGAGTGACTTGGTGCCTTACAAGCAAAAATCTAGGTAGTACAATCTGAAGATATCAGGTACTATTTTATCTAAAATACAAAAAATGCTAAATGCTACAATAATTTTCCCAATCCATCATTCTACATGGATTGCCAATATAGTACCTGTGAAGAAGAAGAATGGTGAAATTTGCCTCTGTGTGGATTTTAAGAATTTAAATTAGTCATCCTCAAAGGATAACTATCCTCTACCCATCATGGATCAAGTTATTCAGACAGTGATTGGTTTAGAGATGTTACAAATGCTAGACAGCTTCTCAAGATACAATCAAGTTGAAGTTGGTGAAGCAGACCAACATAAGACTGCCTTTACCACGCCTTGGGGCACCTTTGCCTATCGAAGAATGCCTTTTGGTCTGCTAAATGCTGGTTCCACCTTCCAAAGAGAAATGAACCTTGATTTCAAAGATGAAATGGGTAAGTTCATTGTGGTATACCTTGATGACTTGACCGTCTTTTCCAAGCATTGCCCTGACCATGTGCGCCATTTGCAACAAGTGCTGGAATGTTGCTGCCAGAATGGCATTTATTTAAATCCCAAGAAGTCTATTTTTGGAGTAACAGAGGGGAAACTTCTCAGACACATTGTGTTTTGAGAAGGCATAAAGATTGACTCAGAAAGAGTCAAGTCCATCCAGGAGCTTACTTTGCCCACAAATAAGACTATAGTTCACTCTTTCTTTAGAAAGGTAAATTTCTTACGAAGGTTCATCCCTGAGTTTGCTGAGAAGACTCACCACATTATAAAAATGATGAAGGGAAAGGCCAATTTCAACTAGACTGAAGAAGGCAAATTAGCATTCTGAGACATCAAGACAGGTATTGCCCATGCCCCAATTCTAGTTTGTCCAGATTATACCAAGGATTTCACAATGTATAGTTATGATTTTGAGCACACACTTTCAGCGATTTTAGTTCAATAGAACCAAGAAGGTGTGGAATCTCTCATTTCTTTCATGAGCTGCCCTCTCAAAGCTCATGATCTAAAGTAATCAAACATGGAGAAGCATGCTTATGCAGTGGTAAAGGCAGTGAAGCATTTCCACTTTTACATCTTGAATTCACACACTAGTACCCTAGTTCCTGACACCACAGTCAAATCCATATTAACTCAGCAAGAGTTTGGAATGAAAAGAGGTAATTGGATTGCTAAAATCTAAGAGTTTGATCTAGTCATCAAACCAATGAAGCTGGTATGGGGAAGGGGCCTATGCCAATTGATTGCTGACAATAGACCAAAATAAATAGAGCATGAAGAAGAACAAATTGAAGACACACCAACAGTCCTCTTTGTCTCCACCATGAATGAGTGGTATTCAAGTATTGCTCATTTTCTTACTTATGGTGAGTGTCCTGCTCACCTATCTCATAAAGAAAAGAGGACTGCCAAGTTAGAAGCTACCAATTTTGTCCTCTGGGCCAACGGCCTGTATAGGAGGAGCCTTGATGTAATGTTCCTTCATTGCGTGGACAAAGAGCAACATAACCAACTTTTGAAGTCCTTCCATAACATGGCCTATGGAGGAAATTTTTATGCTCTTGTAATTTCCCATAAGATTCTATGAGCCAGGTATTACTAGCCTACCTTGTTTTAGGATGCATACAAATGGGTACGAAGATGTGAACTATGCCAATAGTTCATTGGAAAACCCAAGTTAGCTTCTCTACCTTTCAAGCCAATAGTAATAGAAGAGCCCTTTCAGTAATGGAGAATCGATTTCATTGGTGATGTAAACCCACTTCAAGTGATGGACATGATTATGTCCTCATAGCCACAGATTACTTCACCAAGTGGGTGGAAGCTATTCCAACCAAGCATGCTACTTCTAAATTAGTATGTAATTTTCTCAAGGAGAACATCATTGCCAGGTTTGGGGTCCCAACCAAGATTGTCATAGATAACACATCTTGTTTCACTTCCCATGAGATTACCCAAATCTATTTTTACTATGGGATTACCCTCTCCCACTCTTTTGATTATTTTTTGCAAGAGAATGGCCAAGCTGAATCAAGCAACAAGAACCTGGTGACTATCATCAAGAAGCTGGTAGATGACAACCAATAAACATGGCATAAAGCATTGGTTGATGCTTTATGGGCAAATAGAATTACACCCAAGAGGGTAATTGGTATGTCACCCTTCCAACTTCTCTATGGTCTCAATGATGAGATACCAATCACCCTGGAATTGCCAGCATTGAAATTGGCTAAGGCAATCAAAGATCAGACATATGAAAGCTCCATCAATAAGAAGATCATGTGCTTGACTGAGCTGGATGAGTAGTGAACTATGGTGGTGGACCGAATTGTTATGCATCAAAGTTTGGTGAAGAAGCTCTTCGACCAGAAGGCAAAAAACTATGATTTCCAGATTGGAGATCAAGTCTTGTTGTGGGACAAGAGACGAGAGCCAAAGGGAATGCATGGAAAATTTGACTCCCTTTGGAGGGGCCCTTTTACTATTCATTAGCTCAATGGTGAAAATAGTTTTCTATTGAGATATCAAGATGGCATGCCCTTTTCTCTTCCTCACAATGGGCAACATCTGAAGCACTTTAATTCTTGAAGTATCAGGTAAGTTCACCTATACATAGGTATATTTGTATAGTCTTTGGTTCTATTTTGTGTTGTTCATTTTCATTTTTGGCACCTTTCTTTTTTGGGGTTACATGAATTTGTAGCCCAATGGCATACTTAAAGGCACTGGAGATTCTAGTTTTTACTCAACTCAGCTATTTCAAAATTTCAACTGAAGGAAGTTCCCCAACTAGAGCCAACTGATGTTCCTAAAACCTGTCACTCATTTTTAGGACAACATATGAATTATTTTGGTCCTACAGGCCAGAATCCTCTATTCCCTTCTCAAAAATTGTTTTGAGCATTCCAATTCTTTATTATTCAAGATTTTTCAGCTAAGGGACTAGCATGTTCAACAGGTTCAATGACTCCAACAGGTGAGCTCTCTCTAAGGAATGAGTCTCCAACACTTAGGCATTTTAAAAATAGGTTCAACATCAAGGTTTAACCAAAAGGTTCATCAGCAAGCTTCAAACAAAAGAATGAAATGTTGAACCATTGAACCTTGAACCATAATGGCTCAACGGGTTCAAAGGTTCAATGGCATCAGCAAGCTTAATGAGTTAAGCACTTCGGCAAGAGTTCAAAGTTCAATCACTTCAGCAAGTTCAATAGCTACAAAACACTTAGCAAAAAGAAGGCTTGAAACATTGAACCATTGAACCTTGAACCATAATGGTTCAATAGGTTCAACAGGTTCAACGGTTGAAAGGTTCAACGAGTGGTTGGTTCAATGCAGTTAGTTCAAGCAGTCAATTGAACGAGTGGAACAAAGGAATGAACCATTGAACCAAAGTTGGTTTAATCAGTCAGTTTAATAAAATGGTTCAAAGGAGTCCCCGAAAGCCCAAAATCCAAGTGCCCTTGTGGAAGGCAGTGAACCAAGGCCAAGTGCCCTTGTGGAGGGCAGTGAGCAAAAGCAGATAGAGATTTTCTTCAAAAAAATAAACAAGGTAAAAGACAAGGTGAATTCCTTCAGACTTTTGTCTGAAGGAATTCACTCGAAATAAAATCCCGAAGAAAAGTGGACAAGGTAAAGGAAAGGTTTCCTTCAGACATTTTGTCTGAAGGAATTAAGCCGAAGGAATTAGATCCCGAAGACCACCCAAAGGACCCTGAAGGATAGGTACCCTTGCGGGAGGCTCTTAGCGACCATAAAATGGACCTTCTCAAGGCCCGAAGGGACACCTTCCCTTTGGGAAGTTCTAAAGACATTAAGGCCTATGACCGATTCTACAGACTCTATAGGCTCATTTCTACGGACTCGATTCTATAGACTCTGCAGACTTAATTCTATAGACTCCACAGGATGATTTCTACAGGCTCATTTCTATGGACTCTATAGGCTCATTTTTATAGACTCGATTCTATAGCTCTACAGACTTAATTCTATGGACTCTATAGAATGATTTCTATAGGCTTGTTTATACGGACTTCGCAGGCTTGATTCTACAAACTCTGCAGACATATTTCTATGGACTCTTTCAAAGCTTAAGAGACTAAGAGAAAACAAAGGTTTCTGAGGAAGAAGATGGATCATTGAACCTTGAACCAAAATGGTTCACAAGTTCAATGGGTTCAACGGTTCAAGGAAATTTTTGAGCAAAGATAAGAAGTGGAAGTTTCTAGAGACTAGTTCAAGGAGAAGGTTCAGGTGAATGAACCAAAGAAGTGATAGAAACAAGGAACCACAGAGGCCACCCGAACCATTGAAATAGTGAACCTTTGACATCCTCGTGGATGTCAAATTCAAGATAAGGAAATATCCATTGATTTTCAAATGTGGCATGGAACTTGAAAACAAACTCAGTGACCAGCTGAAATAGGAGTTGAAAGAGCCATCAGAAAGGGAAAAGATAACCTGAGAGCTCACACTAAAATAGGAAAGAGGAAAAGACTAGAAATATCTGTGTAGGAGTTATTTATGGTAGGTGGAACCGTCAACCAAGTAGATATTTGAGCTTGTAAACATTAAAAGTGCAGCCTATTTTTCTCCCTTGGGGTAAAGGTGAAGTGGAAAACTGCATAGACATTAGGAAAAGGACTAGACAAACCATGCTAAGGAGAAGACATTTGAGATAAATCAACACGCCATAGTTAAGGTAGCCACCCTATTCCATCATGGCCCTCTTTGAAAAAACTAAAAATATATTCAAGGCATTAAATGCAACATGGGCGGTTCCATGGAATAAAGTGACAAGTCTTTCTGGGCCACTTTATATTGTAAATATCTTCTTTTCACTGGGGAGATCTTTTCCAATACAGAAGCAAAAATCTGCCCAAATTGAAAGGTGATTACTGAGACTTTGAGCTCAGATTGTTGATCATATTACTTTATCTAAATGAGAAAGCAAGTGACTTGCAAACTTTGTGTTGTTATAGATTGTGTTATTTTAGGAAATTGTTCTTATGTCTGTTTCCTAGGAGTATTCTTGTTTATTTAATTTAACAAGCAGAACTAGTGGAAGTAATCAGGAAGGTGTCCTAAAGCCAGTTGTGGATAGACCTTATGCTGTCACAGTTGTCTTTAGTGTGTTTTTAGTTTATTTCTATGTAAAGGATCTTGGGACAAATTTGTGCCCCCATTATCCTTTGTTACCAGTTACTTGTCACTACTTAAAAGAACTCCTATTGTTTCTTGTAAGATCACTTCTAAAAGAAGAGAAGTGCCTTTAGTGTTTTCACCAGGATTTTCTCCTTTGTTTATGAATATCATCTCTGAAAAAAGAGAGATAGATGGTGTAGTCCTACCCTTGAGTGTTATTTTTTGCATATATATATAGTATATAGCTCCTCATAGTTATAAGGGAACCTCCTCTTGACGAGAGGAGAGATTGGTCCACCTCTGATGTGGTAAACCTGCACATTTGGCTGACCCATCTCCTTTGCTATGGTTGAAGAGACCTATTTTTCTCATTAGTTAGCTAATTGACAAAATATTCACCCAACACACACAACCCCCAAGCTTCAACTCTTCACTTAACTCTTATTTCCTCTTTGACACCTTCCTTATACTAACCCCTTTTGAAGCAAACCGCTTTGTTATGAGTAAACTACAAAGATCCCAACCAAACCAAACCCACATTCAGATACCCCTTTACATCACATATCTCCACATAAACTTTCATAATTTAACTCTCTTTGGAGAACACCTAACTCAACACCCCTCAGGACTAATTAGGTCTCCTAGACCTAATTCAATGTTGTTAACTGTGAAATCATACCATATAGACTCAAATTGACTTAAAACCTTCAAAATCCTCTTCCCCTATATAAATACACATGTACACAAATTTTATTAATTTTTCATTGATTAAATCACTTATTATCTCATTTTCCAGTTTTAAACACTAACTTGTGTTGTCTCAATCTTGCACCTACCCAAGAGGATGATAAATGAGATAGAATGACATTTTAAACCCTATCAAATCATCTAAGGATTGAAATGGATCTACCTATACTCCACACATCTTCTCAAACTATTACTTTTCCTTTCTTAATACTAAATCATTCCCAACATGTAATTTTATAGAAGTTTGTACCCCTCCAACATGACTATGTCAACAAATAGGACAAAATAAAACCTTAAGACCATTTACCTTCATTTGAAATAAATTCAAAGAATTACACACATGGAAAAATAATTTCCCACAACATTCATAATACCTTAAATCCTCAAATCTATTTTTAAGAACTCTATATGGTCTTTCTTTATGACTATGCAAATTCAGAATTGTTACGAATTGGACTATATATAGTCTTCCCATGTATTTTGAATTTTATCAATAGTATTGATACTTTCAATGTGTTTACATTAATTTCATAGATATCCTATATCCCTTACTCATCTTTTAATTATTTATAATGACACTTTAATGACTATGTTCTCCTTTTTTTGACTGTGCCTGAAGACAGAGTATTAAAACTTGGGTTTCACCACTTTGAACTTGTAGACTACTAACTTGAATCTTCTCTGACTAGAGATATGAGCACCATAGGATTGATCATAAATTGATAGACACTTATTTACATTTTACTCTATCTAAAGAAGCTTTACAAGTAAGGACAAAGTTCTTGATATGTCTCTTATTCCTTTTCTCTCCCTAACTCTGCCTTCTTGAAGTGATACTATTCTTTCCACCACCTATTATTCCACTAAAACTTCATACATGTATTATAATTTTTATATTACTTCCAACATGCAAACTACATGATATTATTGGCCATTTCACAATATATGGTAGTTACACTTCCATGATTCTTGGTTTACATTGTCTTTTCATGATATGCACATTGAAATACCTTGCCATATATATCTTGGTTTACATTGAGAAAAACTTGCCATATATATCTTTGACACTTTATAAAAAAGTAAGTGAGACCTTGTTTACATGAACAGTTGATGGCTTAAGTAGACACTCCTTCATCATTGTGAGCCGAGATAGACATATGTATTGCTGCTGTAATGCCATCTATATAGGCATTGATAAAGGTATATATTAACTTGTAATTTTGAATTGTAAAAATAGACTTGTTTTGAAAAAATTACTACATATTTGGTGTAAATATAACTTATGTGAATGTATTGTATATGCAAGGTTTTCCTATGACATATGATAGTCCCATTTAAATGATTAAGAGGACAACTTATCATGTTTCTTCCCTATTTCAAATGCCTATTCAAATAGTTGAGCCTATCACCGACTTGTTTGAGCATCAAAAATAGATTGAGCAGGACCGTGAGCTTGCATTAAGTACATGTTTAAATGATAGTTTATTTTAGTTTAACAATATTTTTTTAACATTTAGTTGAATGCATTTTATGTTATTTTTGTAATAATACTTGTATTTGAATAGGTTTAAATGCAAGCGAGCTATGAGCATAGGAGCCACAATTAGACTTTAGAGCAATCCAAGGTATTAGAGGGATTTCCATCTACCATCAAGGCAGCCCTAGGAGAGTTTTCTTCGAGGAAAGCAAAGAGAGAGAGGGCATTTGATGAATATGATGTCTTACATGAGATATACTTTTTTTTATGCCTATATAGAAATTTACATATTTTTAGCATTATATATACATATATGACATTTACCCAACATTATATACTATGTTAGTAGATGTAGTTTTTTGTATACCTATCATGACAATCTATATATTATTGATGTTGTACACATGTGCCTATATTGTATACCTATCATAGCAATCCATCTAAATTATATTCAATTTTAATTTAAAATTTTATTGTATAGTGTTGTTTTAATCTTCCAAACTATTATCTATCAGATCTCATATTTAATGTTATACACAAATGAGGATTAAAAAATTATTCTTTTCAATGTTATAAATCTTGAATCTCCCATATTTTTTTAAATTAAAGTTTTTATTTGATTGTGTGTAGTGAAAATGACTAATGACACTCTTATCTATTTTGTATTTGTCATCACCCATTTACAAATTTTCAATTGATCATTAACATAATTTTATTTCACTTAGAACCCATACCCAATCATGTTCAAACTTTTATAGATCAAATACATAAAATCATTCATAAATCCCTACAAATTTCTCACTCGAATACCTATACCTATGAGTTACCTAATATTTCACCTTCACTTTTTTCTAATGCCTTTTTGACTAGCTTTTGTTTAAACTAGGACTACTACTTATATGCCTTATATGATTCTTTTTCCTTTATATTTTTCCTCTCCTCTCGAGTAATCTCTATCAATAACTCTTATGCACTCAACTTCTTTTGGTGACCATGTACATGGTCTACTTCTTCATCTTTGTAGCTTTATCTTTACTAAAATTGAAAGATGAAATTATACCTAACCTTAAATATAATGTATTTAGTCTGGTAAAATGTAACCTTACTAACTTGAAACAAAATATTCACTCATGAGACAATGATCCATCTTTGGCCAAAACCCTTTATCATCCCTTAATACCACCTAATGCACAATTTGCTCTTCTATGTTCAAGAAGGCTATAAAATTCATATTCATATTCTCTAAGGTAATGAATAATTACAACCTCACTTATCCAATATTTTTCTCAACTCGATTCAAAATCCACTCTCAAACAATCTTCTTTTAAACTAGTCAGTTACTCATTAGCTCTGCTCTTAACTAGTCACCAATCTCTCAAATCTACTCTCCTTCTTTTGAACGATCTTCTTTAAGTAACTTTGGATAGGTCTTAGGAAAAATCAAGGATTTAGGTAGGTTTCAAAACTTACAATAAATCAACCAACTATAGGTCTCTAAGAGATTGAGTTCTCAATCTCAAATTCTATGCTTTTAAATTTCTAGTTCTTTAGACCTAGTTATTGCTTCAATAAGTCAATTTTTCAAAATAGAGTTTATAAATCTTAAATATTATATTTATAGTATTATTTTATCAATTTTAACATTTTTTAATCCTTACCCAAGTTTATAGAACTCAAATCAACCAAAAACTTATCTTACCTTATGCAAAACTTTCTCAAAAATGGTCTACAGGTGTACATAAAAACAATCTTCTGTACCCAAAATTTCAAAACTCTTATCAACCCAATGATACTTGAAATAAGTTATAATATCCATTTGCCATCTTCTCACAAATTTTTAGACCTTATTTTTCAATTGTTTGAGTTTTAGAGGTGTTTTACTCATGAAACCCTTACTTCGGATTTATTTAGAATTTTTATAGGCTGAGAGCTTAGCAAAATTATTGTTCCGATGCTTCCTGACCAAAAAATAACATTGAAAACATGTTTGGGGTGGAGTTTAATGTCTAGGAATGGGTTCTTGGCCTCCCATTTGGCCTGATTAATAAACCCACCAACCATTCCAGCCTTAAGAATGCCCTTCCCAATACAAGAAAAATGTAAAATTCCAGTCTAATTTCAAACATGCATAAAATGAAACCCATAAGTCATTTTTGTGAACCATAAAATCCTTCCCTTACCTATTTAATCCCTCTAATATCACCCAAATCACTTAGGTGGAAGCTTTAAGATCAATCCATTGGATAAGTTGCAGTGATGGGTCCAAAAATATAACTTTTTAGGCATGAACAAACAACTTCTTAAGCTCCAATTACCATTTTTGTCTTCGAGACCTCCACCTAATAATATATCACTTAGATCACATCCAAATAGGAAAATTATATGTTATCACACTACCACAATGTTCAAATCCACCCAGAAGTTAATTTTCACTACTGTTCAGGAGTGTGGAAACACTGACAATAAATGTTGTCAAAGTTTAAGTTGTGGTTGTAGAACTATTATTTTGATGTTTTATGATCGAAAACTAACACTTCCAACACCTCCAGGGGGATAATATCTAGGATCAAGTTTTTGTCATTCCATTAGGCCTGATCGATAAACCCACTACCCATTTTGGCCTAAAAAATACCCTTCCCAATACAATAAGAACACATTTTTTTAGCCTAAGTTCAAACATGCATAAAATGAAATCTATAAGTCATTTATGTGAAGCTTTAGATCCAAACCCTACCTCTTCATTCCCTCTAATTTTTCCCCAAATTAATTAGGTGGAACCTTTGAGATAAATCCTTTAGACAAGTTGCAGTGACAGGTCCAAAAATGCAATGTTTTGGCATTGAACAACTAACTTCTTGAGCTTCAAATACCATTTCTATCTCTAGGACCTCCACCTAAGAATCTATAATTTTGATCATGTTCAACTTAAGGTTATCTTAGCTTGAATAATATACAATTATCTACTAATAGTGCCAACCATGTGAAGGTAGAAGCTTATCTGGCACCACTAATATACAAAAAATGTTAGTAGGTAATTAAAAATGAAATTCATATGTACTACCTAGAAAATAAAAAAAACATTTGGTAAAATTGATTACATCTACATTTGAAAAGTTAACATACCTATGTATTTCAATCCAATAAACCACTAGGATCTACTTTAGCCTTGATAGTTGTAGACATCGAAATTGTGTCTACCCCTTGGTCGACTCCCCCTTGGTCCCCTTAGTCCACTTCTAACACATTCCTAACCCACACACTTATTAATTTAAAATAATAACTTATTTTAAATTAATAACACCTCCCTTGACACCTCACCCATGACACATCACCCTTGACACCTCACCCTTGGATTCCTCACCCTTGGATACCCTCATTCATTACCCTATGACTAATCATTTCAACTCTCCCACTAATCCTCACGCCCATTAAAATCTGCCTTTGACCATTTTCCAATGACAATTAAACTCGGCAGATGGAGGAACGGGCAAAAGGCTAATTTTAGCCTTTTTCCCATCTTCTAGCCACTGACGTTGGTTACCCTTCGACCGATGCTGATGGGATCGCCGACGTCGGTCACTTAAAACAACCCGAAGGTGAATTCTCTTCCCCTGGGATGCTAAAATCACAACGCTGAATCAATCAATCACAGACCTGAATGCTAACTCTCTTGCTTTGAATCTAACTTCTCTCTCTCTCTCTCCCCCAGACACACACCAAGCATCAGAGGCTACATGCACTCTACAGAAATAGCTCCAGACTTTGGGTTAAAGACATTACAGGTACATCAGTCACATCAGCAACAAGTCTTCTACACTCCTTTAGCATATCAAAGCTAAGTATCTCTTTTGCCCTTTCATTTTAGTAGTTTAGAAAGCATCAGTAATTAGTTCTCTTTTTACTAGTTCTAAGCACTGTAGACCAGACCAAGCCTAAATTTTTTCCCAGAGAGGCTGAGAGGCCTTCCCCATATCCCTCATCCTTACCTCCCTTTTACCCCTGTCCTCTATCTGGTCCCTTTTTCAGGCCATACTCTCTGCCCTGCAAACCCAACACAACCCATTGAACTCCCACAAACATCCCAGACCCCTCTATCAACCACAACCATGTCCAAAACTCATCCAAGGCCATTTCCCTGACTGACATCGACCATTTCCCATACTGACATCGGCAGACTAACCGACGTCGACAACTTGACAACTGGCGCTGGCAGAACAACTGACATCGATGACTGTGGTAGACTGACTGCAAAGAAATAGGTACGCATTATCTAATTTCCTCTTTGCTAGTCATTTATCATTTCTTTATTTATGACACTTTTACTTATAAACAGTGGACTATCATCCCTCAAGGAAGTCTTTGCACTTCTGAGACTGAGCATATCACTTGGCAGTCCACCTTATCTCTATCTAACAATCTCTGTGTTTGAGTCTCTTTCTTCTACAGGTGTCATCCTCCATAGCCAAAGAGGAGTCCCTTCAATCGTCTGGATACGGTGTGCAAACTTCATCTGGGTATGTACAAACCCCTGACCATTATCTTAGTTTCTTTCATCTTTTGAATGTAGAAAAGTGAAAATATTTAGAAACATTCTGGCACGCCCGGTGGGACCCTAGGAGTTTTCCTTGAGTTCATACTTTTTCTTCTAAAAGCAAACTTTTCATATAGGTGCATTAGATCTCTTCTTGCATCCTTTTCTTCTATCTCTTCCGAAAAGACACCATTAGCAAAGTTAAAAAGAATCCTTCTTTTTCTTTCTTTCCTGCATCTTAGAGTAGTGAAGTTCATACTCTGAACCTTTTCTCAACTTGTTTGCATCCGAATAAAACATTTCAATTTGGGCTTAAAATCCTTTGCATTTCATCTCTGTTTGAATGCATGTTTAGTCCACTCATCTAGTAACTTAAAACTGCATTATGAATAAAGCGTAGTACACTTATGTTACACGACCAGACCACTATCACAAATCAAACATCTAAACATACCTGAGACAAGGTCCGACTAGGATTTCATCACCTAGCAGATACCTTACCCTTCCTGGTAATCCTACTTGGACTTCACTACCAAGGGGAGAGCCCACTCTGTTCTTTGTCAGAGTATAAACTCTAGGGGAAGTATATACTGGCTAAGTGACCTAGCTTATCTCTAGGCTCATGAAGTGAGGGGAGCTTGCTCCTTAGCACCAGGCCACGTACGGAACCTAATACAGATTTTGAGCACCAAAACTAACCCGAAACCAACCTTAGACTACTTCTTTTGGTATCTATTTTAAAAGCCAACTTCCCAAACACACTCTTCTAAGGCATAAGCCAACAAGACTCTAAAACTTATTCTTAGGAATTAACGTTTAGAGGCTGCTTGTCTTCATCTATTTTTCTATCTGTATTTGATTTTTTGAGTTGGTGAGGTCGCATTCTGAGATCTAAAAACAACTCAGACTTTCTTCTTTTTTCTTCCAAAAACTTTCAATTTTCTGAGTTTCTGAAAACACACAGTCACTGACATCAATTTTTTCGCCGACGTCAGCAACTTTCTTCACCAACATCGGTCATTTGACCGACATCAACAACTTTATTCACCGAAATTAGTTTTTCTATCGATGTCGGCCACTGTCAACAAAACTTCCTCTAAAACAACATGCTTAAAACCCAACTTTCTTGCTGTTAGACACACATTCTGAGTTTTTAAAATTGAAAAAACACAGTTTTTGAAACCTGACCCTTTTTGCCTTGAATGGTTTTGACACGTAGTCAAACCAAAACTCTTGTTGACCATGCGAGGTAATGACCACTCCCGCCTTCGCCCTCCATAACAAGTCCTCTAATGGAGTATCATTCAGAGACTGAGTGAACTCCTACCCAACCAACCTCAACTCAACCCTCAATTATTCCCGAAGGGGACCGAGACTTTGAAAGGTTCCTTGACCTCAATGTCAAGGCCCTTTAGCACTATCTCGCGAGAAGTTAAATGCGAGACTCTTTAGGCAACCCAATTTATGGGATGCCAACTTCCTTAGTTGAGACAACAGTCATATCAACATCGTCTGTAATTCAACCCATAGACACCCAAGCCATTACCTCAGCTAATAACCCGACCATGACCAACCTTCAAAGTATGGCTTCTCCTTCTATTTTTGGACCTACTTCCATCGGGGTCTCGGTGCCCCATCAAACACAAACTATTCAACAAAATTCTACACCCTTCCAAAACCTAGTTGTCTCCATCCCGCCTACTCTTGCACCCATCAACACAAGAGTAACTACCTACCCTTCAACAAGTGTTGCCACCCCTCAACCACCTTTGGCAGCTCCTATTTAATTTGTGCCCTCTAACTCCATGACACAAGTACCCCTGGCTTCAACGTCCACCCCGATGACTAGTTACCAATATGTTGCACCTATACAAGTGCAACCAACTACGTCATACACCCCTCTTAACACCTTCTAAATGCCCTACAACCTAGGGGGCACTCCATCTACAAATTCGTCAATTGATCTAATCAAAATGTTGATGGACAAAATGTCTAATCTTGAGACATCCATTTCCTATTCAAGCAATGTTCTCTCTTATGAACAAATTTGCAATGAACCCATTCATCCTTCAGTCCCAATCCGACCATACCCCAGTCAGTGGGAACTTCCCAAGTTTACTCATTTCTGGAGTAAGGAAGACCCACAACAACATCTGTGAGCGTTCAGACACTCTTGTTATCTTATAGCTCATGATGATGCGTTATTGCTACGCACATTCCCCATGTCGCTTTCTAGTGCTACCCTTGATGGTATAGCTCTATTACCAGTCACTCCCTTTTCACATTCACCCAACTAGCTCAACTTTTCCTTGACCACTTTTTGATCAATATCACCAAAAAGGTCTCAATCACGGACCTATACTCTATCAGACAGTTTGACGATGAATCCATAGCAGATTTTGTTGCTCGTTGGAGAGGCTTAATCAACCAACTCTCCTTTTCTTTACTTCAACTCGAGCTCATCGAGCTCTTTTCACAGGTGTGTGCCAAACATATTTCATCTACTCTGTGGGTCCAAACATTTTGCACCTTTGACGAAGCTTTCACGATGGCTAAGAAGCTTGAACTACGTGCCGTCAAGGAAAACAAAGTCAAATTGTAGAGTAAAAACCCCAACACCAAGTCTAATGACCCTTCCTCTAAACCTTCTTCTTCTAATTCCAAATCTAAGGCATCAACAAATGCTGTAGTCGTTAGACCATCATCTTCGACAACAACCAACCAATCCAAACCATCCACATCTCAAAGCATCACAAAACAATTCCAACAATAGTATATACAATGTCAATATACTCCACGAGGAGAATCATACGCATCTGTGTTGGATAAACTTGTCAAACAGGGGGTCCTCAATCTCCCTCAAATTTGACCACCTCAAAACCTATCCCTGCATGGTACAGGGAAAACAACTTTTGTCAATATCACCGTGTCAAAGGCCATGACATAAACAACTGCAAAACCTTTAAAAATTTTGTCCAAGACATGCTAGACAAAGGTGATCTTATTTTGGATAACCCAAACGCGCCGCCTAACCAAAATATAGACATCTTTAAACAACCTTTTCCTAACCATCCCCCTAGCCAAAACAACGTGCAGACCATGACCGATGACTCCCAAGAGCGTAATATATGCACAATCAACATGGTCTCACCTCTTATGCCTACCCAACCTCTCTCACAGTCTGAAGAGGTTAGCCCACTTATTGGTCCTTCATAGGTGGAAGAATCTTCTTCTCCCATTCATCTTCTACAGGTGGACGAACCATCTTGTCCTGTTAGTTCTCCATCGACCTCTCTTATATTGGAGGATGCCTTGACCATACCAGCACTGATAGCCTTACCCTCATCCTTCCTATCATCAATGGGGGATCATACTTTTCTCGCACCTCGACCACACACAGAAGCCATGACCATCCCTACGCTCTACCCTCTCGAAGAGCCACAATCTCCAATCCCTTCTCCGTTGAGAGAGGAACTCGCCACCTCACCTACTTCGGTCGAAGAAGATCTGGTGAGGGTAGACTTGAACCTTATCCCCCACAATAGTAGTCCTCGCACCCAACCAAAGAAGGATACTAAACCACATTGGAGAACTTTTCTCCCACCATCACCATTGCCCTCTATTTTTGGCCCACACCCATCCACCTTAATAGGAGTCCTTCTTACTCCGACACCCAACAAAAACAAATCACCTCCATTACTACCAACACCTAACAAAAACATACCTCCTTCAAAACATCTAATGCCTCCTACCATGAAAGTGTCATCTACGCATCTGGCCACACCGCCAAACAAAAGGATGATACAAAACACTCCCTCAACAGCTTCTAAATAGAAATTGTCAACTTTTACTACAACACAACGTGTAGACCCATTAGTAGGTTCTTACATCTTACTGTTACGCTGACTTTTGCAATCCTCTAACATCACTCTTCCACCCATCAAACCATTTCAACCTCTCAGACCAAAACTGTCCTAGTTTGATGACACTAAAATTTGCCAATATCATCGCACACCTGGGCATGACACTGAAAATTATTGTGCCCTTAAGGTTTTCATTCGCTAATACTTGAAAAAAGACACCCCTCTTATTGAGGATACTATCAACAAATCTCCAACACTATCTCATGTCTCCTAACCCTCCTCACCTTCACACTCATTAACTCTTGGATCAAGACCACTTGGTTCGATGACACTAAATTTTGTGCGTATCATCGCATACCTGGACATGACACTGAGCGTTGCTATGCTCTTAAAGCTGTCATTCATCAACACTTCAAAAAGGACACCCTTCTCACTAAGGATCATCTTGACCACCCTTTAACCAAGCCATCGACACCATCACATACCTCTCAAACATCTTCACCTAAATTGAGATCCCATCATCAGATTGTGGTCTCTCTACCACCTTCAACCCCATTATTTGAAATCAACACCATCAATGTGGCCACCAGGTCACAAACCATGAAGGATAAAGGGAAAGAAAAGATTTCTCTCCCCCAAACATATCCATTCGTCAAGTCTCCTCAACCACCAAAACCCAAGATTTCAATCTTGGGCACATCCTGACCCACTTATTTAAACCCAATTAATGACCCCATGGTGAAACAACATCGCCAAACCTCTGTGAAGACATCTTTGTATGACCTCATACAAAACTCTCCGCAGCATTGTCTAACTTTGATCAAAGCCTTATAGGCAGTGAAGGTCCAACCCGAAGACCCCCAACCACTGGCTGCTTTGGTCACATCATTACCTACCAGTGCCTCCATCACTTTCAGTCATTCTAAGATTCTAACCTCCAACATGGAAGATCAGGATCTTGACCTCTCAAACTAAGTCTATCAGACATTCTCCCTGTCACATAAGTGACTAAGGGAATTTGACTTTATCCTGACTATCATGACCTCAACCAAACTTCAACCGACCAAGCCTCGACCAAGCCTCGACCAAGCCTCGACAAAACATCAACCGACCAAGCATCAACCAAACATTGACCAAACATCAACCGACCAAGTATCGACCAAGCCTCGACCAAATACCAACCAAGCCTTGACCAAACATTAACCAACATTGACCAAACATCAATTAACCAAGCCTCGACCGAGCCTTGACCAAACATCGACCAAACATGAACCAACCAAATAATGACCAAACATCATCCAACCAAACATGCCAACAACATATCAACCAACTTCATGTCCAACATCAACTAACACGTGACCAATATGGAGAGAAGTAAATGAGGCAAGTTTGCTCCTAATTAGGTCAAACCTTACATCATAATGCACAAATATGGATCAGGGACTTATCGTCTGTCTTCTGTTGAAGGCCGACCAGAACCTGAGACCCTTAATGCCTTGCATCTATGACCATTCTAATATTAGTTGAGTCCTCATTCACTTGATATTTAACTTGAGCTCATCCCTTGAGTAATCCCTATCATTTTAATCCTCATTCCTTTTAACCCTATTTCCCTAAAGCAAACACTATGTAACCCTTTTATAAAGTATGAATGCTTTGTCCTAATAAAAGGGAGCCCTCAAACTTCTATAGTCTTGTCCATGACTACAAATCCTATCAAAAATAAATTGGGATGTCAAAATATCAAAAGGTCGTAAAAATCTAAATGCAGGCTGCTCCCTCAAAGGACAGCTACATCATCATTGCTGTAGCTAATAGATTGCTCCCTTGAAGGATAGTTATTCAAAGCCCTCAAAACATATAAAGCAAAAATATAGACCACTCCCTCAAAGGATGGCTATGCCTAAAAATCATGGCTACAAACAATACTCTCTCAAAAGCTTCCCGCATCGATCAGCTTCACAAAAGACCACAAAAAAAAATGACATCCCCACGTAGACTTCTCGCATCGATCAGTCTGCCAAAAAATAAAAAATAAAAAACAAAAAAAGTCATGGACTTGACTTATAGTCGTTCTCAGGGTCTCCTATAAAAAGGGGCAAAGTTATCTCTACTAAAAAGGGTTACCTATCCTAACATATCACATCATTATCACATCACCTACTTAAGGGATTTTAAGCTCATTTTAATGTCAAAGTGATTCAATTACCTCTCTAACACAACCAGTGGTCAATGACATAATGCATGAATGGGGCTTTTGTTTCTAAAACCCCCTACCTATGCTATCATTATGGTCCTCATCAATAAAAGGGTAAAAATGCCTTTCCCTTCTTATATCTTGGTCACAAACAATCCAACCAAATCATTTTCTCAACCATACCCAACCAAACCAAAACATTTTTAGACCACCAACATGACATAGTCCATTTCACATAGTTTCTATGGACAACAATACACATGGAAACTATCGACCACACACAATTTATGTCAAGCATAAACCATTACTTGCTGAAGCATAAACATACTCATTTCATTTTTAGCATACATCCATCACGAATATGGAAAATTGCTAGGGATGAAAAGACCACTCAACCAATGTTACAGAATACACCATCACATAATATAGAAAAGGCTGTAACATCATCATACCCTCATCATTTATAACCTAACCAAACCAACCTATCAACCACTTTGACTCCTAGTCTAAACTACATTGGTCTGAGGCCCTTCAAATAGGGGCTATGTAGGCAACACTCAGATGACATGACATCTTTTAGGGTTAGCTCAGCCACATCTATTTGTTCGTCTACTTGATAGACAAACCATATTACCTTTGACCATGACTTAATCTAGTCCAAACCAATCATCAACCAACTTTGACTCCTAGCCTGAACTACATTGGTCTGAGGCCCTTCCAACAAGGGCTATGTAGGCAGCACTTAGATGACATGACATCTTCTGAGGTTAGCTCGACCACATCCATTTGTTCATCTACTTGATGGACAAACCATTTCACCCTTAACCATGACTTAATCTCATCCAACCCACATCCATAACTGACCCTCTTCCTCCCTTTTAGGGAGAACTACATCGGCTTGAAGCCCTAACGACTGGGGCTATGTAGGCAGCACTCAGTTGACATGGGGTCTTCTAAGGTTAGCTCAGCCATTCCTTTGTCACATATCATTCCTTCATCCATCCATCTAATGGACCAACTATCCCAACCTAACTCGACCAACAACCTTGGAGATTGCGACTATCTCCTTAGACCACGACCATTTTTGAGACAACTTTGCCTTAGTTATTTTGATTGCATGTATGCTACCTCACGAATGGTTAGCAAAATTGTCTGCAACCCATTTCGACCCTCACAAGTACTGGATCGAGAGCAAGTTGATCCCCACTACTTGTGACATTTTTGTGTTTTTTAGGAGCACTTCTTAGGCCCAGGATACTTGGAACATGACGACCATTGGAGCTACAGCTTGGATCAAATAACCCAATCAACTACGACTAAATGCTAGGGACCGGTTATTTCAATTTTAGCACTCCTCAAACCTTGACCTATGACAATTTGAGCTGACCATCATGTAAAGTGGTATACATGCAATCCCACCCTTTGCAGTGTTCACACTCAAACTTCACCATATCCATCCACTATCTATCATATCAGCACCTAATTTTAGGTTCCCTTCCCTCGACTCTTGCTTTGAGGGGGAATACCTCATCCCATAATCGAGGTAACCTATATTCATTTTTGTCTTATAGTTTATTAGAACAACCAACAGGACAAAAACTACCTCATCCCATACCTGGGGCAACTTACTCCTATTTTTGTCTTGCAGTTTGTCCAGAATAACCAACAAGACAAAAAGGGGCAAATCTAGACACTGAAATTGTGTCTACCCCTTGGTCAACTCCCCCTTGGTCCCCTTGGTCCACTTCTAACACATTCCTAACCCACACACTTATTAATATAAAATAATAACTTATTTTAAATTGATAACACCTCTCTTGACACCTCACCCATGACACATCACCCTTGACACCTCACCCTTAGATTCCTTACCCTTGGATACCCTCATTCATTACCCTATGACTAATCATTCCAACTCTCCCACTAATCCTCACGCCCATTAAAACTTGCCTTCGACTATTTTCTAATGACAATTAAACTCGATAGATAGAGGAATGGGCAAAAGGCTAATTTTAGCATTTTTCCCATCTTCTAGCCGCCGACGTCGGTTACCCTTCAGCCGATGTCGGCGGGATCGCCAATGTCGATCACTTAAAACAACCTGAAGGCAAATTCTCTTCCCCTGGGATGCTAAAATCACAACGCTAGATCAATCAATCACAGACCCGAATGCTAACTCTCTTGCTTTGAATCCAACTTCTCTCTCTCTCTCTCTCTCTCTCTCCCAGACACACACCAAGCATCACAGGCTACATGCACTTTGCAGAAATAGCTCCAGACTTTGGGTTAAAGACATTGCAGGTACATTAGTCACATCAGCAACAAGTCTTCTACACTCCTTCAGCATATCAAAGCTAAGTATCTCTTCTTCCCTTTCATTTCAGTAGTTTAGAAAGCATCAGTAATTAGTTCTCTTTTTAATAGTTCTAAGCATTGTAGACCAGACCAAGCCTGACTTTTTTCTCAGAGAGGCTAAGAGGCCTTCCCCATATCCCTCATCCTTACCTCCCTTTTACCCCTATCCTCTATCTGGTCCCTTTTTTAGGCCATACTCTCTGCCCTATAAACCCAACACAACCCATTGAACTCCCACAAACATCCCATACCCCTCTGTCAATCACAACCTTGTCCAAAACTCGTCCAAGGCCATTGCCCTGACCGACATCGACCATTTCCCATATCGACATCGACAAACTAACCAATGTTGGCAACTTGACAACCAGCGCCGGCAGAACAACTGACGTCAATGACTGTGGCAGACCGACTGCAAAGAAATAGGTACGCATTATCTAATTTCCTCTTTGCTAGTCATTTGTCATTTCTTTATTTTTGACACTTTTACTTATAAACAGTGGACTGTCATCCCTCAAGGAAGTCTTTGTGCTTTTGGGACTGAGCATATCGCTTGGTAGTCCACCTTATCTCTATCTAACAATCTCTATGTTTGAGTCTCTTTCTTCTACAGGTGTCATCCTCCATAGCCAAAGAGGAGTCCCTTCAATCGTCTGGATACAGTGCGCAAACTTCATTCGGGTACGTACAAACCCCTGACCATTATCTTAGTTTCTTTCATCTTTTGAATGTAGAAAAGTGAAAACAATTAGAAACATTGATTACATCTACATTTGAAAAGTTAACATACCTATGTATTTCAATCCAATAAACCACTAGGATCTACTTTAACCTTGATAGTATCAAGAATATCTTCATGCTCTGACTCCTCAACTTTTCATAGTTTCTTATTTAATAGCCTCCCATGATATTTTTTTAATTGAATATTAATTGTAAAAATCAAATTTGAATAGTGCATTATCTTATTTTGCATTTCAAACTCTTCAAACAACCATTGATATGAATATTTTATAAGATATTGAAACCAAGTTTTAGTGACTACCACTGACCCAATGGGATAGTCAGTGTTTTATCGATCTATAACTAGGGAAGTTAGTTTTTCATTTCTCTCTACACATCAACACAAGCAATAATAAATGCCCTCTTCATTATCTTCATCTATAATAACTACAAAATCATGCCTTGTATCACAAAAAACCATTTTTAGGGATAATATGAAGATATATACTGAAAATAAATTATACATAATGAAAAATATTCTACTTGGTTGGACTAGATCAAATACATGGTCAAAGACATCTGATGATGTCATATTTGTAAGTTGTAATGTTATTAGAACCTAATATGTGTTGATTGGAATTAGAGGTTTGGAACTCCAATCATCCTCCCACTCTTGTGAATCACACTCATTCCAAATAGAGTCCACACATGTAGAATAGAAACATGCCAAGTGTCTTATATGAACTGTCCAAGAACTTGCATTTGAGGTATAAAATAAGTGTTCACTTTAACCCATTAGAGTCATTCAATCCTCATAATTTTCCAAGTGTTCTTAATCCATTAACCAGAAATGTCTACAAATAGTAGAGTTTGGTTGAGCACAATGACACATGTTCTCATTACACCATTCAACCATGGTTTTTGCATTTATCTAATGATTACCCTCTTCAAATTTTAACTCCTTTAAAATATTTCTTTTTACACATGCTCCAACACCATCACACTCCCATTTTCCTTGGCCAACATCAATAGAACTCCAAATGTGTTCTACACTAGTGGTAATGTGTATCCTGATCAACCAATAAAACATCCATGCATTTTTGAATTGCGATGTGTAATTATCTAACCAAATGTAATGTTGATTGAAAGTAATGTTCCTTTGACTCAATTATTCATAAAAATTCTTAAAACAACCTTGTACATACTTCAAATAATGTGATTGGTCATCGATGATATTGAAATAATACTCCCTTAATATTTTCTATTGTTGCTCTGTATTATCAGGTGCATGCATGAATGTTATATGCACAAATATGACAACTTGTGATGAGTTGTAATACTATGATTGAACTTTCATTTGGGGTTTGAATGTGTAATTTTTAGTAAATTTAACCACTAAAATAATCAAACCAAGTGGGATTTTATCCTTGCTTATCTTGAAATATTCATCTAACAATTTAGCCCTATGTGTGTGCCTTACATACTCATAAATAATTTTCTCCCTAAATTTGATCAGAAATTCAGAAATAGGTATCTGTTTTGTAACAAGCTCACAGCTTTTAGATTCTTTGCGATATTTTACTTGAAAAGTCACTAATTTGTATTTTCTTAAATTGAGTAATTCCTATCCAATTTCACTTGTAATTTCCTCATGGATACATTTTTTTAATTTGGACAATCCACCACAAATGCTTCATTTTCCATTTAAACATGATTTGTTATAAAATAATTATCTATCTAGTCTTTTACAAAAGATGGTTGGAATAAATTTCTTGACTGATTTTGGTGGAAATTCAATGCCACACTCTTATAAAATCTTGCTAGTATGCCAAGTACAATGAATACAACAAAAAACATCATAGTGCATCAAAAATTCAACATGTTGCCTATAATAACAAGTGGTGTGTGTGTGATTTATTTTTACATAAAAAGGTTTGGCCATCTTAAAATATCTTTGACAAATAGAAAATTTTGGATGTTTTTTCAAAAAATTAGAGTACAATTGTGTTTGAGTCATATCCAATAAATGTTTTGGATGTAGTTCATGATTACGAGAACCAATTCTTATTTTCACTACATCTCTTGTGTTGAGTGAAACTCTTGTATTGTCTATCTAAAATTTAGCAAGTAACTCTTTGAGAGTATCGGCTATAACCTTGTCCTTTCGTGGAAGTCTACCAGAGAATGCCTAAAGCTTATTGGTATTCATTTCATTAAGTCTTTCACATCTTTTAATTACTTTCATTAATGCTTTTATGTTTATATTAAGTGTTTGGTTTTTTTTTGAAACCATTCATTTTTTTCCTGTTTGGTCACTTACTGCACAAGTTGTAGGTATACGTTGGGCAACATTACAATCTTGGGTGCATGATTTTAGGCCTAAAATATGCTATGAATCATGTAGATTTTCAATAATTTCATTATTTTCATTATCCATGTTAGATGCTCTTAGTCCTAATGTTTACATTATAGGTCTCATCTTAATCAATTTTATTAATAAAATAAATAATTGACATCTTTGACTATCATAATCCAAATTATGAAAGAAACTATCCCAAATATGTTGAGCCAATCTTATTGAATGGTGATCAGACATTTTTTTATACATTGGTTCTAAAATATTTTCATCAATTTCAATTAAGTACTTGTCTTTTCTACACACAATTGTTATAGGTGTTGTTAATGGTGGAATTTATTGAGAGGGTGCTTCAAAATTGTTATTACTTTTATTGTTTAGAGGTGGTATGACATTTTATTCATTGTTTATTTATTCATTATATATTTCCATCATTTTTTTTGATTGCTGATTTCATGATTATTTGTTTCCATCAATTTTTATTCATTCATGGGGGCGGGGGGTGAAGCATCATACATAGACTCATCATCAACAAAATAAAAAATTTAGAACTTTGAATGTAAACTTCCAACATTATATAATTTATTATTATTAATTTCATTAGTATTCATTTTATTATGGTTAATTTCATCATTATTCAATTTATTATGGTCAATTTCATCATAATATAATTCATTATCATTAATTGGTTCATTATCTATGGCATTTGGCTCATCAGGATTAGGGTTTGTTCCTTGTATACCATGAATTTTTTTCATTCATATCTTGTTTTTTTCTCTCAAATATTCTAATTCCTCTGGTGTTTTATTATTCAACATCTTCCTCTTCCTCGAACGTGATCCGTCACCTATCAAGGATAATTGATAACTTTTCAAAGGTGGGGTCTGTTGAGGTGTGGTGTTCACATTATTAACGTATAACATAATTATTATTTCATAAACAATAATACATTAATAGGTTTGTATTATGGGTTAGTTTGTTACATAGATATATTATTAATAGTTAAAGATATATCTCATATTAATATAGTGGTTTGTTAGTTTGAGGGAGATTTGGGTGAGATATTGGTGGAGATTTTATCTCCCCAATTATAAGAAAGTCTCTTCCTATATATTTTTGATCTTCCTGTATGGTTTTGAATATAGAAGAAATAATATTATAATGTGTTTTTAATATTTTAGTGTTTCAACTCTATTATTTGTTTGCTAATCATGCTAGATCTGAACTAGATTCATTATCTAGTATCAGAGCGAGTCAATGACCTGTTAAATATGTGAAGGGGAAGATCCACTGTAAGTTATGGTTACCCTAAACAAGGAGAGATGATTTTATGTGAGAGTTTTAGATTAACTCAATTTATTTTAGATTTTTACTTTCTATATATTTTACCTGATGTAAAAGTTAGTGTAATTGAGCCATTTACATTTAAATTGCATTTGCAAATATCATGGTGAAAATCTTGTATCACGGCTTGTATTCCTTCTCTTTGCTCATCACCCATACAATTGAATCACTTCTTTAATGGATTGAGAATTGTATATTTGATATTTTAGTTTGTATTAATAATCAAAAGAAGTGTGGAAAGGCATATTATACACAAGATTGGAAATAGATTCAAGTTAAATAAAAATAACATCCTATATTTTTTGATTTTTGATCATTAAATTTCATATTTGGTGAATCCGTACATGTCATAAAAATTGCATTCAAGAATGGTGAAGGTCCTTTGCTAAGGTGATAAAAAATTATGAGGAAAAGTGTTATGATATCTACATCATCATAGTAGTTAGTTGGATTTGGTGTTTATTTATTTGTCTTAATAAAGTTCTGTGCACATTATTCTGACTATGTGCACATTCTTCTTGCCCAACTAAGGTTTTGTGTTCTTTGTATTCTGATCACCACATCATTCACCAAGTTTCCCTACCATGTCATTATCAACCTATAGATTTATGGATCCCTTTATGGTGCTATTACATCAGACCCCTATGCATAACTATACATGATCCAAAATTCTATGTGATGTTCATCAAATTTGTTGTTGTCCCTAGATGCATGTTCTCGAGCTCACCAATAATTCCCAACCATCCACGTAAAAACACACAATCACATCATCTAGATCCATGCAAAAGTCATGTCTTTAAGGTAGTTCATGTGTTAGTTTGGTCATTTTTTGGGCATTTAATAGTTCATTAGGAGTCATAAGTATGTCCTTTGAAAAAGTTTTGTTTGTATTTTTAGTGTAAATAGTGTCGTGAGTTTATTTTTAGGATTTGATTATTATCCTATGATCTTATATGTTCAAAATAGTTTTATTGTTTGATTATAATATGGTTTTTTATTGTCTTAGTAATTAAATATTATTTTGTCACCTTTACCATCTAGGGTCATGGTCAATATAAATATTTTGTATTTTGTCCAAAGTATTAAAGTAATATTAGATTCATTTTAAAAAAAATATATTAGTATTATAAAAGAGTCTATTGTGTAAAATAATAGTCTTTGTTATTTTTAAAATTAAAAAGTCATCATTTTCATTATTTATCAATATCTGTAAAAAGTCATAAAAAAGAGTTAAGTCAAAAAATTCAAAGTGTCCATATGTCAAAAAAGTCAAAGTCATCTAGGTTTAAGTGTCATATAGAGTCATTATCAAAAATTATAAAATATAAAAATAGTTGCCTCATGGATGCAATTTTACTTGTATGTAACGTCTAAATTATGGAGGGGGATTTCTCCTCAAAAAAATTATGCAACTAAGATTCATCAAAATATTGGTTGATTGTATAGCTTCATCAATTAGAGGAAGGAGGAAATAAAGGCTGGAGGTTTCATAGCCTATAGCCACTATCGAAGGGTCACTTTCTGCTTTAATGGCATTTTAGAGTTGTGTGGTGCGTTATTTTTAGCATGGTATGATTTGAAATAAGAACAAATGTTGTATGCCTATTCAATTTTGTCATAAGTGAACTATATATTCTTATGTAACTTCTCTATAAATGTGATAATGATGAGAGATAAAAACTATACTGTACATCATGATGTGGTTTATGGTAAGCCACTTGTAAAACCATTATTTTGTGGTTTCCGGTTAGCCACTTGTAAAACCATTATTGTTGGTTATTGGTCAGCCATTTGTAAAACTATTGTGAAAGGTTTGTGATTGTCCTCTAAAAATAACCAAATCATGAGTATAAGTGAAAATATGGGAGAATTATTTTCCCCATGTTCACATTAAAGGGGTGTAGATAGGATTAATAATATTCACAAAGGGATGAATGTTGAGGTGTGGTGTTCACATTATTAATATATAATGTAATTATTATTTTATAGATAATAATACATTAATATGTTTATATTATGATCTAGTTTGTTAAATGGATATAATGTAAATAGTTAACAATATATCTCGTATTAATATAGTGGTTTGTTAGTTTGAGGGAGATTCGGGTGAGATATTGGTGTAGCTTGTATCTCCCCAATTATAGAAAAGTCTCTTAATATATATTTGAAATCTTCCTGTATAGTTTTGAATATAGAAGAAATAATATTATAATGTTTTTTTAATATTTTGGTGTTTTGGATTTATTATTTTCTCTATTAATCATGCTTATATTTGAAGCAGCTTCATTAAGGTCAAAGGTACACAAATACTATAGGTCCTATAAAAGTACATAAAAAATGTTTATGGGGACAAAATTATCAATTTGGGTTAAAAATAGATGTTGAAAAGTGAGCTTAGTCCATAATAATAATAATATGATCACGTTATTCAATAATGTGATTGAGTTATTCTTGATACTAGGTTTTGCTTCAACTACACATTGAGACGCGAGTTTTGTGTATATTAAGAATTACATGATCGCATTATGAAATAACATGATTGAATTATTTAATAACATAATCACATTATTTAATAATGCGATCATGTTATTCTTAATACTCAGTTGGTATTAAACATAGACATTGAGAAGTGACTTTTATCTATATTAAGAATGACATGATCATGTTATTTAATAATGCGATCACATTATACTTAATATAGATTAGGGATTATGGATTAGGGATTAAGGTATTAATGCATATGTTTTATGGATTAGGGATTAGGGCATACAATTTATGTTTTAGGGTATAGGGATTAGGGCATGTAGGGTTTAGGTTTAAGGGTGTGTATAAGGTTTAATCTCTCTATGCCATGTGAACCTAATTTTTACTACACGGATATTAATTGGGACTAAATCTATTGGTAAATAGGGAAAGTTTATGGTTTAAAATTTATGATATAGTGTTTAGGGTTTAACATATAAGCTTAGGTTTAGGGTATATGGGGTCAATTGTAAAGATACTTCTTAGTCTAAATGATGCTAATTTGGGTTAAATTGATTGGTTTAGGGTGTAAAGAGTTTATATTTATGGTTTAGAGTTTAGGGATTAGGAAATTTAAGGATTAAGGCTTAGGGTATAGGTTTTAGGGTATATAAAGTACAATCATGAAGGTGATTGGGGAAAATTTGATCTCCTTGAACCTATATCTGTGAGTAAAGAATGTGATTTTGGGCTCAATTAGCCCCCACATCATCATAGATTAAGCCAATTAAGTCAAATGTGGTTTAATGAATGATGTGATTTTGACCAAGTTGTGAACCTAATTATTAATATATATAAAGGATGTTAATTAGGGATAAATTTATTGGTTTAGGGTTTAGTGTTTACAATTTAAAGGGTTTGGGTTTTAGGGCTTATGGCTTAGGGTTTAAGGTAAATGGTACAGGGTTTAGGGTTAAAGTTAAATGGTACAAAGTTTAGGGTTTAATATATCAGATATAGGGTTTAATAATTAAGGTAATTGAATAACATTTTAGCTACTTAGTCACCTATTTATGGTAATTACCTTCATGTTTGCACTTTTGATAAAAGTAGGGTTAGTTAAGCCATACATGTTATACAATCGATTGAGGTATAAATTTAGTTTATGGGCTTAATTTTTCCCAAATCATACCCATAATTACATAAATTAACTAACTAGATGAATTCATGATAGAATCAAACTTTTAATTTTGCCCCAAATCATATCTTTCTCTTGAAGGGCTTCAAATTGGCCTAAAATGACTCCTCGATTAAATGAATCAACTCTTTGGTAAATTATATATGACATGACATTACAATTAATTTCACTCCAAGTCACATCATATACAATTTAAAATAGGTTAAAATGGCTCATTTTTACCATAATTACCTCCATAATTTAGCTAATCAACATTTGCATTCATTAGCTGATGATTTCAAGTTTATTGAGCACAAAACTCATTTTATACATGTAGAACTTGCATATAAATAAATAATGTTTATTTAATTAAATAGAGATAATGAAATTAGATATGATAAACCCCCAAATCACATTTTATATTCATACAATTAGGTTGAAGGGGCTTGAAATATCCCTAATTTACTTTAGATGCATAACTACATTGGTACTCCAAAGGCTAAGTTTTGGCCATAGGTTTAAAAAATGATTTTTATGACATCTCATGATAAAATCAGTTATATCATAAGGCATGTATGTTTTTAACATGTAGTCAATAGTGGGAATTAGGACATAGGGATTATAATTTATGTTTTAGGGATTAGGGATTAGGGCATATGGTTTAGGTTTAAGGGTGTATATAATGTCTAGTTGCTCTATGTCATGTAAACCTAATTATTACTATAAAAGATATTAATTGGGACTAAATTGATTGGTAAATAGAGAAATTTTATGGTTTAAAATTTAAGGTATAGTGTTTAGGGTTTATGGTTTAGGGCTTAGGTTTTAATGTATATATGGTTTAGGGTACACATGGTCAATTACAAAGATAATTGAGGACAATTTGAATCACTTGGACCCATTTTTGACTATAGAATGTGATTTTTGGTTATCATTATACCACATATCATCATGCATATTAAGTGGATTAGTAAAATGGGGTAATCAGTCATGTGATTTAGGCTAAATTGAGCCCTGCGAACTTAATTCTTAGTCTAAATGATTTTACTTTGGGATAAAGTGATTAGTTTAGGGTTTAAAGAGTTTATATTTATGGTTTAGAGTTTAGGGATTATGTATTAGAGTATATAAAATATAATCATGATGGTGATTGGGGTGAATTTAAGCTCTTTGAACCTAGATCTATGAGTAAAGAATGTGATTTTGGGCTCAATTAGCCCCCACATCATCACAAATTGAGCCAATTAAGTCAATTATGGTAATTAGCGATGAAATTTTGACCAAGTTCATCCATATGAACCTAATTATTACTATATATAAAGGATGTTAATTAGGGATAAATTTATTAGTTTAGGATTTAGGGTCTAAAATTTAAAGGGTTTGGGGTTTATGGCGTATGGCTTAGGGTTTAAGGTAAATGGTATAGGGTTTAAGTTAAATGGTATAGCATTTAAGATATTAGATATATGGTCCAATCACTAAGGCAATTGAAGAAAATTTGAGCTACTTATTCACGTATTTGTGACAATTACCTTCATGTTTACATTTTTGATAAAATTAGGGTCAATTAAAACATACATGTTATACAATATATTGAGCCATAAATTTAGTTTAGGGGCTCAATTTTTCCCAAATCATGATCATAATTGCATAATTTGACTAATTGGATCAATTCATGATAGAATTTAACTTAATTTTGTCCTAAATCATACCTTACTCTTGAAAGGGTTCAAATTGGCCTCAAATGCCTCTTAGATAAATTAATCAACTCTTTGGTTAATTATATATGACATGACAATCATGTTAATTTCAGTCCAAATCACATTGAATATACAATTTAAAATACATTCATGTGGCTGATTTTGACCCTAGTTACCTCCACAATTGAACTAATCGACATTTGCATTCCTTAGCTGATGAATTCAAGTTTATCAAGCTCAAAACCACATTTTATACATGTAGAATTTGTATATAAATAAATAATGTTTATTTGCTTCAATTGAGTTAATGAAATTGGAGTTTATCAACCCAAAAATCGCATTTTATATTCATATAATTAGATTTAAGGGCCTCAAAATATCCCCAATTTAATTTAGATGTACAACTAGATTGATACTCCAAAGGCTAAGTTATGGCCATAGGTTTAAAAAATGCATTTTATGAGATATATTGATAAAATAAGTTATATCATAAAATTTTTAATGAGTTGCATGTTAAAAATAAGTAACTATAAGTAGTCAGGTCAACATATTAAAATGCCCATAATTTTTTTGAAGTATAATGTGATACCATAACACCTTAATTCACTATCCAAGGTTAGGGACCTTTTTTGTATCACATGAAATAACACCAATATTAGGGATCTCAAGAACATATAAGATCATATATAAAATTTTAGATAAAGATAAGATTTGGATTTTTGGGTGTTATAAATATATAACATGATTGCATTATTAATGTGATCAAGCTATTAATAAACATGATCACATTAATAATGTGGCTAATAATGTTATCAAATCAATACCATGATCATGTTATTAAAATGATCATGATATTTTGTTTTGAATTCAAAAACCATGCCTTTTGGCTCAGGAATGGCTTGGATTCTTGAGCCAAAGGCTTGGGGACCTGTTTATCTAAAGCTGAGTCTAAGAGTTCTGACAAAAAACAAAGAAATCAGCTTTAATTTCCACATACACTATAAATTTCAATGATAAAGTTCAAAAAATTAATACCATCATGATGATCATGCTCTCCTCTTTCCAAAAATATGATTTTAATAATTTTTTGACTAATTGAAAATTTCAAACTATGTTGATTTTTAACTATACCTTTTTGATGCTACTACATGTTGAAAACATACATGCCTATACATGTTCATGTAATTTGTTTTTCATTGGTCTATGTGAAAAAAAAGTTATATGGTCACAAACTAGGCATAATTCTACACACAAAAAAAATAGATTTTCATTTTTTTGAGGTAGTTAGTTGCGCCACACAGATGACTATCCATGTTTTGGTAAATTTTTTGGATCTATTTACTTATAAAATCATAATAAAAAGTATTCATTGAAAAAATATAAAAAAATATATGTCATAAACTAGAATATCTTATCTAAATTTTCCCCAAAGGGTTTCAAAGGATATTGAACATTGCTAAAAAAATGGTGCACCACATGGTTGTCTATCTACTCTATTTTCTTAAAAAACATAAGAGTTTCTCTTCAAATTTTAGATCTTTGACCTAGTTATATCTAACCATTTTTAAAAAAAAATTGTGTTTTGGAAATTCGATTAAAAATGATACATTTTATATTCTTACACCATCTTCAAATTTGGAGTGTAGATATCTCAAATTGTCTACAAAAGTTTACATTTATGAAATTTTATGAAAATCATGTCCATAGGTAGGTCATTTTTTATGCCCCAACTTTGTGTACTTACCCTCAAGAATAGTTTTGCCAATGTGATGAATCAAATTGTAATTTCCCATGTAATTTGGATCCTATACTTGTCAAGTGAGACAACTCCTGCCAAAGAGCATTGAAAGATATACTTTCCCTAACATCCCAAACATCCTTGTACAACTCATAATTTGATCACATTTTTCAAGATCACCATGACCTCATGAGAATAAATATAAAATGAATGTACATGACTCACAACATCATAAATGAAAACCTTCAGAAGATCTATGATGTGATACATGATTATACTTTTCCATCTTTGACTTGGATCAAGAAATAAAAATCTAATTGTACTAACTCTCATATTCTAATTGTTACCGAGATCCTAAATCAATCTCAAGGACTCTTCACCATGATTCAATTGAATATAATAGGGATATACATTGGAATATTTTCTTGGGCCTACTACAACCCTCTTTCTAAAATTTGGATTTTAAAAATTAGATCTCAAATATTTCTATTAATAAAACTTTCCCACCTTCTTGATGCTTCAACTTGTTACAAATATTCTTTATCTTTTTTTCCTTCTATCTTTTTATAAAACCAAATAGTCATAGAAATATTATTGTTACTAATATCAACACCGATGGAAAGTATTCTAAACTCTCCTAGAAGGGTACAAGCTACATAACTTAGGTAAGGCCCATTATTTCCTACAAACTTTGGATATTTGTTAAAAATGATAAAATCAACGTGATTCATTGCAAGAATTTTTCATGAATTGATATGCAAAACCAAACATTTTACAAATTAAGTTTAGATATGTATATTTGAGTTTCCCCAAAGTGTGCACAATGTTTTAATGAAAGGCCTCCAAAAAATTCATGAGGTTCCCATCAAAATGATTTTCAACTTCTGAAAATTCTCCTCTATGTATCTTAGGAAGGAGAAAAAGTGTGGAACTTGATTCCAAATGTGTGATATGTAGAATTTACATATCTTCTATGATCCTAGGAGTAAATGACTAAACACCATAATGCACATGAATATTTTGAAGTTTAACATGCTGTTTACCTTGATTATGTCTAAAAATATCACATGGATCCCATGTTTGAATGTGTAAGCATCTTTGGGATATATGGTCTATGTGTTGTGTTAAATCAAAATGATTCCTATGATGGCAATAAGCTTCTCCATCCTTGAATTTAATAAGTAGTCCTTTCCTCCAGGTGAGATTATCTCCACATGACTACAACCCATCATATATGGATATATCATGCCAATACTAGGAACTAGTTTTTGCTCTACTCACTTGCCATTATCAGAAAATAGGTGACATCCTTTTATTTATTAAATTTGACTCAAAATATGAAAACATTGATCCTTGTTATCAATTAAAACATTTCCCTTATTCTCATCTGTAGTCAATTTTGACTTTCTTATTGCCCAATTGTATGGGATGATGAAATTATTTACAATAATGGTATTGGTGTTGGAAGCACAACCACTAAGATGGGGGGGTGAATCAATTTTCAAACATTTCATTCAATTCCATTCATCATTATTTAACAATTCAAACTAACATAAAGACATAGTAATGCATAGAAGAGTGATCACATAGGCATGAAGTAAGACATCGACACATGAACACCAGATCTATATGGGAAATACTCATGGGGGATATAACCTACTATCACACCAATTGGAATAATATCCTATAATCAATGAAATAACATTTAATGAAGCACCAACCCCATAAGGAGCACTAACCCCTCACTAGTTAGGCACTAAACTAACTAGTCCTTTAACAAGATCCAACTTTTAAGGAGGATCCAAAACCTTAAGTGAATTGGAACTAACATAGAGAATTTAATGACACTTATGAAAGCTCTAACCTACAAGGCATATCCAACTCCCTCTTTACTAAGCACCAACCCAACCAAGGCAAGCTTAATCACCTTAAGACACCTTGTTGCTCTCTCAAATGATGGTGATATCTTATTTAACTCTCTCTCTTCTCTATAATTAAATAAAATAAATATAATACAATTATAATTAATCTAATTATGGTTTCTCAACAACCATGAACTCATTCAGTTCTCCTTAGTCTTCTATCCCTCTCAAACAACCTTCTAGGCTTACTTGCTCAACATGCCTCTTCTAGGCTCAAAAGGTAAATTGACCTTGTCATCCACTTGTATAAGATATATTATAATTTAATCATGATTTAATTACTCTTTTTATGGTCCTTAATTACCCACTAATACTCCTTTAATGATCCCTTTTCTATGCTTATATTCACATACTCTCAATTGGCTCAAATAGGCCAATTAGACCTTACTTTTATACTCAACACTTAATATTACCCATCTTGGTTGGATGATATCATTTCAAAATTATCCTTGGAATAGGTCATAATACAATTTTTAAATAATAAAAATCAATCCATAGGTCAGTCATACCCCTTAAGGGCCAGAATCTCCATTAGGCCTAAAGGAGACCTAATGCAATTAGGTCTATCTCAACTACATATTACACTTATAAATCCTTAGATAATATTGAATATATTATAAAAATTTAATAACTTTAAATATAACTAAAATATAACCATTATAAATTCATAGGTTCATGCCACCTGTTAGTCTAACTCACTCCTTGATCCATGCTATTAGGCCTAGTTGCCATTAGACCTTATCAATATCTGAAACTATATCTTACTAAATAAAGGTATAAAATAAAATTTGAAAATAAAAAATATGATAAAATCAAATTAAAATATAATACATTACCTCATGGTCGCCACTAGGCCCATTATATATGATCAAACAAGGTATAGGACCTCAAACAAACAACTTTCTCAGGCTTACTTAGAACTATGCACAAGTTCAAAAAACATAGTCAAATGATTTTGGATTTTCACACTTAAAAAAGGAAAAAATATGAATATAAAATAATTATAATTAAAATTTTAGACCTCATAAACATATTAAAATCCATTTTATTCATCTAGTTTATTAAAAACACTTCAAACTCATCTCTTCAAGATGACCACTCAGAATGGTCATTCTGCTCCAAAACATAGTCATGTAGAAGTTTATATTTAGAAATTTAAAAGACAATTTCATGAATTATAATCAATATTAATATATTATATATCATCCTCCATTATTTATATCTCAAACTCTAGTGATAACCATTGGTCTTACATATCAATTTGTCAAGCTTTTCTCTCACTGTCTTAACACAACTAAATAAGCCATTGTGGCTTTCATATCTCAACCTCTTAAAAATGTTTCTAAATATTATGTCAAGAATGAATATATAATTTAAATTAAAAAAATAATATATTCATTTTATGCATTAATTATTTTCACATGGATTCAAAATCTTCACTTTACATGCCAACCTGGAACAATCATTCTACTTTTAGGAACCAGTCATGGTGATCATGACTTAAAATATCTATAGAGATACAATAAATATATTATAATGAATTTTTATAACCATAAATAAAACTTATATTAGATTAAAACAAAAATTTATACAGGTCAAATGACATATTTGGAACATATAGATCAAACACTGAAACTTACTCTTTCACTGTCCATCTCCACTCACACAAGCCATCTTGAGAGCACTATTTTCAAAATTTAAAAAAAATTAAAAATAATATAATAAAAATGGAAAATAGGTATATGTATTAAAGAAATAATCTAACTAATTTGATTCATCCCTAATCATTTGAAACTAATCCCTAATCTCTTTCTCACTTTGACTATTTTTTTCACTATTTTCACTCTTTGCCAGTTTAGCGATAGGTCAACTTGGGTGAGAAAAATAGTTAACACAAAGGTTTTAAATTTAATAAATAAAACAATGTACATCAATAAAAAGTCTTGACATTAAAACTGCATCCAATTACATGTATTGACATGGTCAACCATACTTGCACCATCAAATTCTTCAAAAATAAGCCTTTTCTGTAGCTTTTACTCATATTTCTCACACACCACTACCACATAGAGATGAATGAAGGATTATATACAAAATAAAAACATAAAATAAGACTTGAAAATACATTATGGGCCATTATCAACATGATCTCTCCAATCGGGTCATTGTGAGGGTTTTAGACCAGTTTTGGTATTAATACTTGTTCATATAGTAATGCCTCTCAAATGCCAAACTAATGATTTTAGATGTAAGATAAGACCATTACCCATGTATATTAAAATAATTAAGACACCATGAAACTATCACATGTGCCAATGAGCATCAATAGTTCTTTATCACGTTTGGAAACCTTATTTTGTGAGCTAGAAGACTTCAAAAACATAATTTCATGCATTTTATTTCTCCTCAAGACTTGAAACTTGGTAAATAATTTTTAATAAACCTATATAGCCTAAATACATGCTCATATGTTCTATATCACCTTGAAATTTGACTTTGACTCCCTATTAGATCTCACTAGGTCTTTTTGTATACTAGGCCTAGGATTGCCAATTACATTTTGACCTTTGAACACACTTGGAAACCTCTTGTATTGATCTCAAGAATTCACACACATGTCAAATTACATCATATAAATCTAAAATTATATAAACATTCTTCACACAAGTCTTATACTGTTCATCTCAACAAGCTACCAAGCTTGTGTCTTCTGTCTTCACACTAGGTCTCTCATGCAAGGACTAATCCTCAAATTTGACATTTCTACCACTGTAGATGCAATTTAAAACTTATTCAAATGTTAAAAAAATTTCTCACATGTTATATCAATACTATTTATCCTTCATAGGTCATGTTAATGTCTTATGATGCCTATTTAGGTCAGATAGAGTCTAAGAGTAGTTTATTTGCATATTAGACCTGTAGGTCTTACCTTTGTAGTCATACTATGAAACATACCTAGGTGTTTCGATGCAGTAAATGCATGTTAAAATGTTATTAGACATAATTTTATGACTTACCATTGATTACTCACCTTCAAGCTCATACATCTTTATATCACCGTCATGCCTATATCAAGACAATACTAGGCTTCTCAATACATGATGTGCACAAAGACTTGTTCTCATGAACTTGTTCAATAATGACCTTATCACAAAAAGTGTGTCAATACATATAATCACTCAATTTAAGATGATATCTTAAAATTAATCATTGTATACACATAATATTTTAAAACTTTTATCAATTACTAACACTTTATATCTTGCAGGAACCTATCGAGTCTCAATCTCTCTACGTTCATGCCTTAAGGGTGCACCGGGAAAGAAGTGGATGGATCATTGGTGATTTATAAGATTTTTTTTCCCTTTTTTCACTTAATATGTACACACTCATTTGATAAAACCATTTAACTTAAGATTATTCTTCTCAGTCTTACCCATTCTAGTCATTTGCCATTATTTATCCTTGTTGCTCTTGCTTTGTCCCTCTTTTACCAGTTGACTATATTAGGTCGAATGGGTTGACCCTATATATTTTTTAGCCTTTGATTACTATACAGGTTTAGATGGGTTGATGCTATACTATTTATGGATATTTTTCATTGGGAGCTTTATTATCCCTTTGGTTGACCTAGCTCAGGGCTTCGTAAATTATCTCCCAAAAACATACAGGGTCAACTGGGTTGACCTTGTACAACTAAAATATTTATAAGGATTTAAAGAAAGATTAACCTATATATAAAAGTTCATTTCCAACTAATTTTAAGAAGAGAAGTGAAGAATAATAAGTGTGAATGAACATCTGATTATTGACCATTTTACTTGAGGAATAAAGCTTAGGGTTCCATACTTTCTTTGGAGATATGGATCTTGTCTTATGTAGAAGTCTTTTGGATGCATAGATAAGTTGTGTAGCCTATAGCTAATTTGTCTTTGTTATATTTAAAAACTATAATAATCTCTTGTGAAGTACTTTTTCCAAGGGAGAGATTGAGGCTCGACAGGTTCATCTTCAAAGGTAAGTATTCCTAACTTTATTTGTCCTTTGTAAGAGTAGATAGATAATGTAGTTGTGCTTCTCTCCCATGCATTAGGATTCCATTTACATTGACATGAGTATATGTATTCTATGCATGTTTATTTTAGTTTTTTTTGTTTTTAACCCCCACTTTATGCCATAAGCTTTGGTGTGCACTTTATTAGATTTAATTTCTTATTTATTAGATATAGAGTGAACATTAAACCTAGGACTCTTTTAGGGTTGTTGCATTATTGTGTTAGACTGTAGGCTTTGGAATCATTCCTAACATGGTGTATTATAACAAGTGATCCCATAATTAGGTTTAATAGATACCCATAATGGTCATGCCCCCATTTAACAAATGTATTCCCAAATCGAAGTGTAGGTATGCACTATCTTTTCTAAGCCATGATTGACTTATATACATGATGCATTTTTGATTGATTTTTGAGGTGTGGAGCTAAAAGCTTCACCAAATGAGCGAGTTTGTAAGTTGTAGGATTTACACAGTCACCGGCATCAATCAGGAGTGATCGATGTCAGTCAGGAGTCGACTGGGAGATGCCGACGTCAGTTATGTTTGATCGACGTCAGTCCCAGGCAGACAGGAAGGGACCGATGTCGATCACCTATGCGTCTAGAATGCTATTTTTGTGGACAAAACAAAATGTTTGCATGGTAGGATTAAGTGTTAGTCTTAAGTCTGTATCTCTATCTTTAGTATGACTATTTAGATCCCTTGATTAGGAGGTGCATCTAATGGCTGTAATTGTATGCTCATGTTTCCTAATTATTATTATATAGGATTAGATCTTCATAGCTTATTGGAATGGAATTAAACAGTACAATTGTATATGTGTATCAATCCAGGTTATTGGAATTGATTGTAATTGAGAGAGAGAGAGAGAGCTCTTGAGGGAAAGAGATCTGTACATCTGAGAGAGGTGTGGAAGAAAAGAAGTTTCTTCAATTGTATTTCTTCTGTAAAGAGTTTAATACAAGTTTTCAGGGTGGTTTCTTGTATCTCTTATTGTTTGCTATTTCTGATTTTAGTTACTTATCTTTTTGATTTAATTTCGCATTTAATTGCTTTCACATAGTAATCAACATTGTTGGTTAATCCCCAACAAGTGGTATCATTGTTAGGTTGTGGAGCTAAAAGCTTCACCTGGATGCAAACATGGAGGGTTGCTGAGTGTCACAGTCACCGACGTCAGTAGGCCAACACCGACGTCAGGCAGGGGTCGATAGCAAGCAACCAACATCAGCAAGAGTCGACTGATGTTGGTCACCTCTAGTCAGATAGGGACCGACATTAGTCACCTGTGCAGTTCCATAATTGGTTGTTGATGAACAATCAGTTAGTTAAATGGGTTGTTTACATGTTAAAGACTAGTTCGAGTCTTGAGCCGCTTGTCTAATCATTGTATGCATGAGATGTATATAATAGACTCATGGGATGTATTGTAAAGTGTATAACTAGGAGTGTTCTTCCCATGGTAGAATCATAGGGGTTCTTCCAGGTATGTAAGATCAGGTTTGATCTGTAGGGTGTTGCAAGATCATGGTGGAAATCTACATGTGATAAGTAAGATCAAGTTGGTCTGCAAGGGTGTGTGTGTGTGAGGGTCAAAAGGAGATTTGCAGGGGAGCAAGATACAAGGTGACAGAAACACATCAAGGAGCAAGATCATGATGAGATCTACTTGGAGTACCGGTTCGTACTCAGTTGTACTGGCAGTGTTGTACTGACTGGTTGAGGTGAACAATAGCTCTGTGCTTGAGTTGTTTGTTGTGACCTGTATTGAGAGAAGATTACTCTTGAGGGAAGATTACTGGGAGCCCTTGAGGTGTGGGAAGCCTCACAGAGGTGGAAGAAGAGTGTGATCTCTTTATTGTAATTTCCTTCTGTAATGAGTTGAATACAATTGTGTGTTGCCTCTCATATTCTGTGTTATTTCTCATTGATAGTTACTTGTAATTTTGGTATAATTCTGCATGTTTAGTTGCTTATACAAAGGTAATCATATGTGCTCTTAATTTTGACAAGTTGTGTCAGAGCTTTTGGGAACCTAGGTCCTATCGAATGGTATCAGAGTGAGGTTGGACATTCTTAGAGTGAGTTTGACTAACAGATGGTTCAGATCTGGTTAGTGTGTGTTGATTATAGGTTACTCACAGGGGTTTCTGTTTGAGTGGGAGTATAGAAATGGCAGAAGAAGGTAAGCTGAGAATGGAGAAATTCAGGCATAGGATTAACACCATAAGGAGTGTGGTGTGTTGTCTTCAAGATTGAGCTTGAAGAGGAATACAAGCTAGGATATAGATTAGATAATGTACTGGTATAGGTACAGGTGCAGCTATTTATCTCCAAGTGGGAGATTGTTAGGTTGTGGAGCTAAAAGCTTCACCTGGATGCAAACATGGAGGGTTGCTGAGTGTCATAGTCACCAACGTTAGTAGGCCAACACCAATGTCGGGCAGGGGTCGACACAAAGCAATTGACATCAGTAGGAGTCAGCCGATGTTGGTCACCTCCAGTCAAATAGGGACCGACGTCGGTCACCTGTGCGATTCCAGAACTAGTTGTTAACGAACAGTCAGTTAGTTAAATAGGTTGTTTGCATGTTAAAGACTAGTTCAAGTCTTGAGCTGCTTGTCTAATCATTATATGCATGAGATCTATATAATAGACTCATGGGCTGTATTGTAAAGTGTAGAACTAGGAGAGTTCTTCCCATGGTAGAATCACAGGGGTTCTTCCAGGTATGTAAGATCAGGTTTGATCTGCAGGGTGTTGTAAGATCATGGTGGAGATCTACATGTGATAAGTAAGATTAGGTTGGTCTGCAGGGGTGTGTGTGTGCAAGGGTCAAAAGGAGATTTGCGGGGGAGCAAGATCCAAGGTGATAGCAACAAATCAAGGAGCAAGATCATGGTGAGATCTACTTGGAGTACCGGTTCATACTCAGTTGTACTAGTAGTGTTGTACTGAGTAGTTGAGGTGAACAACAACTCTATGCTTGAGTTGTTTGTTGTGACCTGTATTGAGAGAAGATTACTCTTGAGGGAAGATTACTGGGAGCCCTTGAGGTGTGGGAAGCCTCACAGAGGTGGAAGAAGAGTGTGATCTCTTTATTGTAATTTCCTTCTATAATGAGTTGAATACAATTGTGTGTTGCCTCTCATATTCTGTGTTATTTCTCATTGATAGTTACTTGTACTTCTGGTATAATTTTGCATGTTTAGTTGCTTATACAAAGGTAATCATATGTGCTCTTAATTTTGACAAGTTGTGTCAGAGCTTTGGGGAACCTAGGTCCTATCATTATGACAAGTGATCCCATAATTAGGTCTAATAGATACCCATGATGGTCATGCCCCCATTTAACAAATGTATTCCCAAATCAAAGTGTAGGTATGCTCTATCTTTTCTGAGCCATGATTGATTTATATACATGATGCATTTTTGATTGCATACATTCAAGTGAACCCAACGTAAACTAACCCTTTCAGGGTTTTTTACCTTATTTAATTTCTTTCATTATTTCATCATTATTTTTATCATATATTTTCCATATTAGATCGACTCTGTCGACCAAGTATCTAACTTATGTGCATAGGTTTTCAGGTACAGGCTATTAGTTCAACCCAATTGTCCTAGTATAAGATTTTAGCTTTTGAAACATCCAGTCTAGACTACTAGGTTAACCTAGTTGACCCTATACTTTTTTAGACATCAGGTTCAACATACTAGGTCGACCCAGTCGACCCTATACATTTCAAGCACTCAAAAGCAAGTTTCTATAAAGCTAGATCGACCTAGTCAATTGAGTTAGTAGAATTTGTAAGAATATATCAAGGTTATTTAATATAAATATTCATTCTCTACATATCCGATCCTCAAGGTTCCTTTTTATCTCTCTATCTCTTTTTTTATAGTCTTTCCTTTCATGGTTTATAGTCTTTAAAATTTCCCTTGCATAGTCAACTGGATTGACCCTGCCAACCCACTTCTATGTTTTATGTGCTATCTGAATAAATAGGTTGAATTTGTTGACCATGTTAATTTTTAGACCTTACTTCCATAGTACATGTTCAACCCTATCGACCTTGTTCTATATTTATGCATAAACTATCGGCCATATTAACATTTTACCTTATTTTAAAGTTGGAATCAACCTTATATGCTAATAGTTAGTTCAGACTTTCACTTCTTGTTATAAAAAATATATCACATAGATTAATTAGGTGGTTTTCAATTAATCATTTAGTTTCACTATTTTTTATTTTATGCACACATAGCCAAATCACAAAATCTAAACAAGCATTTTTAACATTTGTCTACCCAAGGCCAACCTACTTGGATTTCATCACCAAGGGGGAAGCTGACTTGATACTCTAGTCAAGTATAAAACATGGTTAATGGTATATTCTAGCTAAGCACCTAACACCCTTATCTCTATGGTGTGTGAAGTTTGGGATATGTGCTAATACCAATCCTGTATCATTACCACTAAAGTCCCTTTCAGACCAAACTACCTAAAACCATCCTTAGATTGCCATTCTAGTTATTTGCTTACAACCAAATTCCCATCATATTTAAAATCATATATTAATACTCTAATTATCATTTAGGTTGACCAATTAGTTAGATATTTAATTTCTCTATTGATTTCTTGTTCTTTGCTCAATTATATTTTGTATTACAAAAAACTTACATTAGCCAACATTGGTGCAAGGTTTTGTGCTGTGTGCTTCAATTAGATTGGCCAACATTAATCCAATTGACTGTTTATTTCATTTTAGCTATTTATTTTCAAATTTCATGCAAAAATTATCTTGTTTCAGTCCAAAAATCACTCATAAGTTTCTTAATTTTTCCTCTCTACTGTACTGGTTTGACCCAGTCGACCCAGTATCTTTTTCTAGCCCTTATTCACTATAATAGATCGACCTAGTTGACTCAGTATAGTTTTCAGACCCTATTTCCTCTTTTTCCAATCTTTGTTCACTATATTGGATCGACCTAGTTGACCTTATATTATTTATAGACCCTATTTTCGTGCTAGGTTGACCCAATCAACCCTATACTATTTTTGTCATTCCTTATTTTCTTGCTTTCTCATCTCTCTTTATTTCCCTTCATCATGGAATTTCTTCTTGATGATAATACTAATTTACAGTCAATAGACATGGTGAATTTTACCAACCCTCATAGGGTCTCCCTTAGATAGAGTAGGGCTCCTCTATTATATGCTAGTAATGTTTATATTTCCACTTGCACAAAGAACTATGGGACCTCTCCTAATACTTCTTCATAGCATAATCCTCTCTTCTCATTATATTATAAACCTAGATTAGAATATACCCCTTAAATGCTCATCTTTATCTTTGAATTTCCTCAACATCAAAGAAAAGATCCTTCTACTATTTATAATCTTAGGATTAATGGTCAAGTTGAAGAGCCTCATTTGCCTACTCCTATATTCTTGAATGTATTTGGGTGTATAAATGGATTTGGGTGTATCACTCTCTTTTATTCTTAGCCTCATCCTTTTATTATGACCCCTTCTCATATCATAACCTCTTCTTCTCTAACTTCTTCCACCTCCATGCCTAGCATATCCACTAACATCATAGGTTCTACATCTAGTGGGCCTTTCATAAGATCCACTATCTTTAATCCTTCTATTAGTACATAATTTGATACCCAAGGTAATCATGCTACTAGCGCTTCTTCTTCTCAACCATTCACTAGTCCATCTTTAGCTACCTAAGCAAATTTTACCACTAGTGCCTCACATTCTCATAGTTTCTTTCAAGTTCCTATTAACACAAATAGTGGTACCCAAGCCACTAGTACCAACTCTAATGCTTCTAATAATGATAATCAAACAAATCAACTATTGTTATAAACACTCAATCAAATGAATTCCTTTCAAGATCATAAAAAAAAATCAAATCATCAGAATTGAAAGCCACCTTCTTGATCTTCAATCTCATCCTCAACCAATGGCTTGGGGCACACAACCAAAATGTTTTCCCTCCTCTTCAATATTCTTAAGGCAATCTCATTCCTCAACCTCCTTTGGTCAATAAATACATTTAAGCATCTCCAAAATGAACCTATCACTACTCAAATTACTAACATTGATATTGGATGTATCATTCCTACAATTTCTTATAATGGATCAACCAATCCCACTCTTCATCTTAAAACATTTTGAAATATTTATAAGGATTAGGTCAAATTGAACACCTTTTCTGCTACCACAATCTTAGCCAAAACTCTCACAAGTGATGCCTTAGATTGGTAAAAACAACTTAGAACTCATTCCATTACTAGTTTGGAGGTTTTATTGAATGATTTAGTTCAACAATTCAAATCTAGTGATCTTCTTGAAAACACTTTAGCCCACTTCATAAATTGTAAACGAATTGAAAATGAAACTAATCAAGCCTTTGTTAAAAGGTGAAAAACTTTGTCAAATAAATGTGAACATAAAATGGCCGATGATAATGTTTTCCATCTCTTTACCAATGCCCTTTTCCCTAAACTTCAATATCAGGTCCACACTCTCTCCATGTGGCTTGGAGTAGGCCATTGACTAATCTAAATGACTAGATTTCCTTATGCATCAATTCGATCCACCCCAACATTCTATGGGTCCTCATCTCTTACTTAAGAATAAAAATCACAATGTTACCAATGATGGTGTTATAGATTCTTATGACACCATTCACAATGTTTAATTTGTCGTTCATGCCCCTTTGTTGAAATCATCTCCCCCTTCTCAACAATATACCAATCCTCACTTATCTTAACCAAATAAAATTAATGTTCATAAACCTCTATCCTTAATTTAATTACTTAAGCATCTACCTAGGCCTATTCCATAAGATCTTGACCTTACCCATCCTCTGAATTAGTGGTATGATCCTAACAAATTTTGTTGGTTTCATGCTAGTTAGGGTCATTCTCATGAGACTTGTAGACAACTTTGTAATTTAGCTGGAATTTATTCTTCATCCTAATTTTGGTCATGACTCTATCATTTGAAAGCATCAACAAGCTTATAAAATTTCTTTTAAGGATTATAAATCACATGATAAAACTCAAGACTTAAACCAAGCCAATGCTCATTTGGATATCTACAAAGACCCTCTTCTTAATCATCAACCCAATCATGACAAATCCACCCCTTCCACCAATAATGTAGAAAGTCTTGTTGACCCCATTCCTAAAGAGAATGTGGTTAACATGACTAATATGTGAAGGGTGGTTTAATTTATTGATTTCTAACCTATCTACACTCTTCATCCATCTAGAGCATATCGTGTTATACATGATTATTCTCCAACTCATTTAAATGAGTTGTGGAAAGATGACCTTATTACTTTTTATAATTGAATTTATGATTCTCCCTTAGACAACACTTCCTTTTCTATTTCTATAACTCTTCCATTATCTTATAACATTAATTATTCTCAAAATCAACTTGAACTAGCTACTTCATCATCACAACATAAATTACAACCTTGTTTTAAGACTTATTATTATCAACATAAATTTAAATGAACTTTAGGTCCTACTTAATCCTTATAAACCTATATATAACAACCTTCTCAAGGGTTATGATGAGTGGGATCCTATCATAGAACTCACTGATCTGCCATCCCAAATTCTATCCCTTGAGCTTATGAAGACTTATCCACATCATAAAAATTGTCTTATGTAATTATTATTTAAGATGAATGTCACTTGTCCTCATCTAAAAGGATGAGAGGAAGCCTTATCTAGATCCAAGGATAGTATATTATAATAATGTGAAGAGATGTCTATCAATGTTGATGAAGCTATAGACACTTTTCTTTCCTTAACATTACCCTTATATTCTATTATTCCTAATGAGATTATACTTCATGCAGATAATTATCACTTATTCATTAGTGTTCAAATAGGTGATATCCAAGTTAATCATACATTTATTGATGAGAATTATGTCACCTGCATTGCCTCCCTTGAATTCATTAAAACCTTTGGATATTCAAAATTCAATCTTAAGTCTACATGCAACACCTAACAAGGATATGATAGAAGGAAAATACCTCCTCTAGGATGTGTGTGGCTTCCCATTACTATCCCACCTATCACATTTGTGTGAATGTGATGATATTTAACTTTACCCTTTCTTATAACATCTTTCTTGGTAGGCCATGGACTCACTGTATGAGAGTTGTTGCTTCTTTTGCCTACCAATGCATTAAATTCCTTCATAATGGAGCCATTTATAGGATTCAAGGTAACACTAACCATTGGAATTTCATAAAATTCCAGGATCATGGTGTCTTAAATATTCCTACTCTTAAACCTTTGCCCAACATTCCATTCTTTGAGTCTCAGCATCTCAACTTTCCTGTTAATTCAACCTGAGGTTACAATGGGCATCCTGAACTCATTGGTAACATTCCCCTTAACCTTTTAGATTATGATGATGATGAGCCTAATGAGATTAACTTAAAGATCAAAACTTCCAATCTCTCACCTCACCTCATCTCACAACTTCTTGCTTCCTTGCAACCTCATTCTCACAAGCCTTCTTGAGATGATATTCCCATAGTCTTGACCAAGACTTGGAATTATATTCACCACACTTCCTCAGATGATAAGGTTATCCTTACTTGTGTCATTGATCTTCATACCATAGATTATGATGATGGTTATTCCTTAGATGATTTGTCCTTAGGTGGTCTTGTACAAGCCCATGATGTTGAGATTGTCATTATCAATCTTCTTTACTTGATTATTTTCATGTATCTTCCCATCTTCCTTAATTTATAGTTCTTATTTTTATTATTTTCCTCTTTATTTTAGGTTATATATGGTGCCAACACCTCTAATTTCTAAGGATCCTCATATGTGTATGATCATGAATCATACTATGATAGGGCCTTACCATTTTTCTAGGTACCTTAATCATCATATTTAGTTTACTATTGAGATTAGTGAGACCTTCCTTAGACATTCTATAGATCCTGATCCTCCCTCAGTAAAGCCCTTATTGGATCCCATTCTTGATCCCACTTATTTTATCCCATTCTTGTTCCCACTATAGTTGAGCCTACACATGTTTCTCATCCTATTGCTCCTTCTATTGAGCCTAGTTCCATTCCTCCTCCATCACCACCTTCCCTTGGTGATGATTTAATTCACTTTCCTAAGATGGATCCATTGCCCACCAAATGGGCTGATGAGTCCTCTTTGATTTCTTCCACTCTTATTACATGTCATTCTATGAGTGATTCTCCTAAGACCACTCACAAGTGTATCCATTGCTTCTATGGGATAGATAATGATTTTTCTACCCATTATCGTAAGTTTTGAAAATATTTTGATACTTTGCATCCTTCCTCTCCTACCTAAGATAAAGCCATACCTCCTTCAAAGGTTCTAATTGAATATATACCTAAGTATGGTGAGGTGTATTATCTATGGCACCAATGTGGCACCCATCACACTGATCATTTCTGCATGCTTTAATAATACCTTAAGGATCACCTTGTATCTATTCTTAGACCTTATTTTATTCCTCCCACATGTCTTTCCCATAAGAAATCTCCTCCTTCTCCCATGGATTCACCTCTAGTGGTTCCATCCCTTCCTTTCATCTCTTTATCATCTTCTATGCCTCTACCTATGATTCCTTCACCTATGGACTTTCCCTCACTTGTGGATCCCTATCCACTCAAGAGTCCCTCACCCGTGTATCCTTATCCATTGGTGATTCCTCCATCTCCAATGTAGCCCACTCCTATGCATTCTAATGAGCATCCCTTGCCTAATTTTATTTAGCATGATCCATAAAGTATTCTTACTTTTTTAGTTGAGGATATTAGAAGAGAAGTCTTTTCTCGATTTTCATTAAAGCTTGATGAGACATTAGCAGTAGTTCATATCCATATTCATAGAGATTTATCTGATGTCTTGGATAATGTGTGTGGGAAGATTTATTAGTATCTATGAGCACATGCATGGTACCTTTACATTTACATTTTGATTTGGCATGTGCTCCAATTTTATTTTTATCTATCTGTTATATCATTTGATGCTGTGTCAAATTCATATTTTTCTTATATAGTGATCTTACCTTTTATACTATATCTTTTTTATATTGTCATTTATATCTGCATATGATTGTCTTTATTTATCATTACTTTCTCTTTATTTCTGGAAGCTTTCTCAATACTCTCTTCTTTTGTCTTCATAATTGTTTTCTCTCTTATCTATATTTTTCATAGATAATTATCATTATGACTTGGTTATACAAACCGTGTTCCCTTTGGTTCTTATCTCCCTTTACCATGTGATTAGTTAGAAAATAATGCATCTCATTATACTTTCCTTTTACTAGTCCAACTTGGATCTCCTTTTTCCCCTTCTTCCTTTTTTACAAACTAGATGAGGTAAGCCCATCTATTATGGCACCCATGCTACTAGATGTGGCTCTCTCTACCAAGTATAGTGTCCGATCACCTCTATACTCACAATAGCTAGTGTAATTATGTACCAACTTAGCCATATAGTCACTATGTGCCCATATGACTTCCATACTATATCTGCACATCTCACAATTTGTAGCACTGACACATGGGGTATGGTTTATGCTATTTGGTCCTCTCTCCATATCTGCACTTGAGGTGATGTATCATCAACCACATGGGGAAACCTAATTGATCGATACATGGGAAACCTTTCATATATCTAACCCATCAATAATATGATCAGTCCTATCAACTTCTACCCTCTGACCAACACTTCATATAGATCATGTATGAGCTAGACATAATAATAGAGTTGAGATCATATAGTAATCCCTTTTCTAGGATCACATTTCTTAAGGCTAAAATGAACAATGATACTTTACCATCTGACTTGTGATATAACACTCTCTATGTCATAAGTCCTATCATAGCTTTTTAAATATCTAGAATCTATGATGCATATACATCAAACATACTAACTTACCTACCTACTAATATCATATTTGAGCCTATAAACCACATACTTAAGGATCTCCTCTCCTTCAAGCTATTTGGTATGCCTATAGTCATCAATGCTCTTGGTAATGATAGCCATAGGATGGCATGCACGTCCTCCAGAGTGATAGCTACCTCTACCACATCCCCATCCACGTCCCATTGAAAGGTGTTAGTCAATCATTCCCAACATCTAAGGAAGATGACTAATAGAGATATATTTAGGGGAATATTACACATTTCAACTATCCCTCCTAGGCCTAAAACTAATAACCTAGATCTATCTCTTATGGTCATATGCTCTAGTAGATCCGGTAGTCAAGATATGTCTACCAATCTTTAGAACCTGGGTTATCTCTGCAACTAGGAAATAATAAAATATGTATTAGATCCTCCATGTCATGTCTAGTCAAAATGCATTATTTTTATAATTTTAATAAAAAACAAGCCTAAATTGCTTTAATTTCATTCATTTTTATTTATTTATAGCCTATTCAGTCCTTTTTGCCCTTGGTCATTTGAGCCATTTTATCCCTTTTTCAACTTTTTACACACATTTTTGTATAATTTTGGTTCTTTGGTCAACCTAGTTTGACCAAAATTTCCTTATTTTTATCTTGGTTGACTTAAAAATCTAAGTCAACCCTCTTATTTCCCTTCCCTAGTAATATATTGTCATTTTGGACTTTTTAGATCAATTGGCAAAATTGTACTAGGTCGACAGTCTACAAAATGTATAGGGTCGATACACACCTACTAGGTTAGCAGTGTGGATTTTAACTATATTCAACCTACTGGGTTGACTGGGTTGACCCAATTTTTTTTAACTGCTGACCCTTTAGATTTTCCTAAAAAAGTGTTTTTTTGTAGTTTTCTTCCTAATTCCTTTAAACCCATTTTCCTAATTGCTTTTTCCTACCTAAAAAATATAATTTTGATTTATTTTGACATCTACAAATGCTAAAAATTACATTTTTCTAAAAATACATTTGATTCATTTAAATACTACAAAACTAGCTTAAGATTCATAGTTGCATACCTATAATGCACCCGTTATTGCTCCTAGAGTTCCCCCTCGTCTAGCTTGTCATCTCCCCACCATCCAAGGTTGTTTGGTCTCCAGAGCTCTTTTTCTCTCCGTCTCAAGTTAAAATAACAAAATGACTTCTCTTTCCCCTATTTGAAAACACTTTTCAAAATTCAAATTCTTCAATTATTTTCTTGTAGATTCTTTCTTTTGCCTATATCTTTGTTTCTATTTATCAATTTTTCAAACCATAAAATGCATTGGATTCATGATGATGTCGAGAATATTTTCCACTATTATATGCCTATATTCCATTTTTTTTTGATTTTTGGCTTTTTTTTTCACTAACTTCTATAGGTTCACCTAGTGTTTTTCACATTAGATGCCTTCACTTTCTCTTTTAGTCTACTTATTTATCTACAACACTAAGGTAAGTAAAGGTATGTGTTTTTCAATTTTGTCCTTTCCTTTATCTTATTTATTGCTTACTAAACTTTACTTAGCATCAACATTATGTGTTATCATGTTCTATTTATTGAAGCACCATCTTGTGTTACACTTATGTGATAAATGTTGAGATTCAAGTGGGGCATATGTATACACATAATATTTTCAAACTTTTATCGATTACTGACACTTTATATCTTGTAAGAACCCATCGAGTCTTAATCTCTCTGAATGCATGCCTTAAGGGGTGCACTGGGAAAGGGGTGGGCATACCATTGGTGTTTCATAAGATTTTTGTCCCTTTTTCCACTTACTATCTACACGCTCATCTCATAAAACTATTTACCCTAAGCTTATTCTTCTCAGCTTACCTATTACAGTCATTTGCCATGCTTTATCCTCCTTTCTCTTACCTTGACCCCGTTTCACTAATTGAGTATACAAGGTTGACTGGGTCAACCTTGTATAGTTTTAAACCTCTGATTACTATAAAGGGTCAACTGGGTTGACCCTGTACTGTTTAGGGGTATTTTTCATTAGGAGCTTTATTAGCCCTTCAACTAACCTAGCTTGGGGCCTAGTGAATTATCTCTCCCAAAAACATATAGAGTCAACTTAGTCAACCCTATATAACCAACATATTCAAAATGATTTAGGGCAAGATCAACCTATATGTACAAGTTCATTTCCAACCATTTATAAGAATAGAAGCAAAGAAGAATAAGTGTGAATGCACATCCACTTATTGACCCTTCTACTTGAGGAATAAAGCTTAGGGTTCCATACTTTATTTGGAGATATGGATCTTGTATTGTGGAGAAGTCTTTTGGATGCATAGATAAGTTGTGTAGCCTAGATCTGATTTATCTTTGTTATCCTTACATATTACAATAATTTCTTGTGAAACACCTTGGCCAAGGGAGAGATTGAGGCTTGGTGGGTTCATCTTCAAAGGTAGGTATTCCTGACTTTATTTTTCCTTTGTAAGAGTAGATAGATAATGTAGTTGTGCTTCTCTCCCATGCATTAGGATTATATATACATTGACATGAGTATATGTCTTATATGCATGTTTAGTTTAGTTTGTTTTATTTATAACCTCCATTTTGTGCCACAATATTTGGTGTGTACTAGATTAGATTTAATTTCTTATTTATTAGATATAGAGTGAACATTAAACCTAGGACTCTTTTAGGGTTGTTGTATGATTATATTAGACTGTAGGCTTTGGAACCCTTTGTACATTGTGTATTGTGATAAGTGATCCCCTAATCGGGTCTAACAGATCCCCATATTGGTCATGGCCTTGATTAAAAAATTTATTCCCAATCGAAACAGTAGTTATTCTCTATCTTCTCTAAGCTAGGATTAATTTATAGACATGATGGATTTATGATTGCATACAATCAATATTTCATAAGTTTTTCAAGGCACAACCTTGTGCCAAGACCTTATGCTAAACTCAAAGATCTACTAGGTCATGCTTGATTCATCATGAATACTTACCATGTTTCTTCATAAGAGCACCTCTGGGATATCAATTACCTTCAACTATATTTGACATCAATGACAACCTTAATGATATAAACAAACCAATAGAGACATATCACAACAATCTCCCCCTTTGTCATTGATGGAAAATAGTCTAACACAATAGATTACTTTATTCTCTCCTCAAGATAGATCCCCTATCAATTTTTTTCTCCCCCTTTGAAATTAATGACAAAGGTCATATATACTCTCACAAGGTCATCTATACATAGTCCATTGATTTTAGGACCTAATCATTTCACTAAACAAGCAATCTCTCCCTTTATCCATGCATACTTTTCTTCAAGATTCTCAAGCCATATGAGTTAGCTCCCCTAACTCCATGATCCCCCTAGATCATGTCATCTAAAACCATAAATCAATTGGTTACAATAAACACATAACACATTTACTTACCTTAAGAAAACTCCATAGGTCTTAAACAAAATCCTCAAGTCATTAGAGACTGATTTAACTCATGGCACCTTCAATAGGTCACCTCAACAAATTAGATTTGAAAAAAACTCCATATACTATACATAGCATCAAATAATTTCCATTATTTTATTCATGTTCTACCCAACTAGATTCACCAAACAAATCTGAGATCACCTTCACTGGTTTCCCTTGTTCACTGTATCTTATATAAAGTTTACTTTATTTAAATAACATTTTCATACCTCTTTTTAGCCTTTTTCACAATGTAAGAAATATGTAAACATGCTCTCTCAGATCATATGTATCCTCCTAAGCTCATCACCTTGACAAGTTCAAGCATAATAGGTATAATGCCAAGTTTTAAAGAACTCTACCAATACCTTGTCGTGTTCACTCATGAAGAACACTCCATCTTCAGATCACTTTCAAAACTTTATGAGCATTATTAACACAACAAAAACTTGTCATGTTACTCTTAGAACATCATAATACTTTTAAAATACTTGAGAAAATAATCTCTACCTTTAATAGCATTGGTCTTGTAGACTAATCTTCAAGTTTCACATTACTAGTACTATCTTTACTTCTTAGACAACATGTTGCACTCAATAGGGTTTTCAAGAAAGATAAATTCAGTTGGAAACATGAAACAAGTCCATCTACCACTCCACTAATCTCTTATAGGTCAAACATGAAACATTTGCATCATATACAATCACATGAAGTTAAATAGATACAAAGAGTCTTGAAACCCTCATACCACTTGTTCAATATTTCTTTGAGCTATACCTTCATAACTAGGGTCAATATAATCCTTTACAATCATTATCAAGAGCTTAAAGAATTTGATAATATATTAAATCACTTTGATCTTCCATCCAAAGTGACTAACAACTCTAATCCATTCAACAAGTCATTCTTTGTCTTCCAAAAACACATACCTTAAGCATGGTCCTCTTTATTTGAGTTTTATTTATACAAAGGCATACTTCCAAAACTTATTCAATACATGGAAGAAGACTTTAATTAGGTGAAAACATCATTCGATTCTAATAACACCAATTCAAGGTCAACAAATAAGTTGTAAATCCATCACAGTCATTCCATGTTCTAAAAATAATAACACAGTAGAAATTTTTTGACTTTACAATATATGCATCTATATAGACCTTCAGAACAAACTATCATTTGCAGAATATTATATATGAGTTAAACTTCAACTTTCCTTTTTACATCAATAAGTTTTGACCTCTTCCCTAGATTTTATATGAAAATGAATGCTCTTGAGTTTATGGACAGTCATTTGAATTCAAATTCCAATGGTAATATTTTTTAATGCTCAACAAATAATTCCTGAAGCATAAAATTGACTAACTCTGGCATGTCATAGCATATAGGATCAACTTTGAAAGCTCATAACTTGAGCTAGGAAACACTTCAAGGCACAAAACTTCCAGAGGAACTTCTTGGGACATCATAAAACATCTTCATGAATCATTTGAAATTATATGTACCTATAATAAATTCACAAACCTAACTTACTCTTAATACTTGTCTGATAGTCTGTGATGGTTTGGTTCTTCTTAAGCTAGAATGATGCATTTTATTCACTCCAAAATGTCATGTGAAGCACTAGGACCTGACCAGAACATATAAGGCACCATCATAACATCTATATCACCTCAATGGACTCAACACACTCATTTTTCATCTAAACACATCAAAACAAACTTCCTAAAACTCTTTAATCATCTTTACTTTCTCTCCAAGTACTCTTTTTGACATGTAAACCTTCTTACTAGGCTTAAACCAAGGTTATACAAGACACCTTGATGTCTTGACCCATGCCTGTATTTAAAAAAATATTTAATGTCATTTAGACTACCAACTTAGGTTTGATCTTAGTCAACATAATCCTTCTTCTTCAGTCTTTCCATTAGCAACATGTAATCTTCTATGCCAACCTCAACTAGGAGCATTGCATGCTTAGCCATCTTGTGCTTCTAGGATCACCTTCAAGATATCAAGCCTCCTCCAAAGGAACTACTCTAGTACTAATTTTTAGAAGCACAAACATTGAGAGAGGGGTGAATCACTATGCATACATTTCATTCAATTTCATTCATAATTCTTTAACAAGTCAAACTAGCATAGAGACATAATAATGCATAGAAGAGAAATCACATAGGCATGAAGCAATACATCAACACATGAACACTAGATATATATGGGAAACCCTCATGGGGCATAAAACCCACTATAACACCACTTGAACTATAATTATATAGTCAATGAAACAAAAATTTGTGAGCCACCAACCCCACAAGGAGAACGAACCCCTCACTAGTTAGGCGCCAACTGAACTAGTCCTTTAGTAAGACCCAACATACAAGGAGGATCCAAAAAAATAAGTGAATTATAAAAAACCTAACCAATTTAAGGGAAATTTTATAAGCTCAAAATTGAAAGGTTTCTATAACTCCCTCTTGACCAAGCACCAACCTAGTCAAGGCAAGCTTAAACACCTCAAGACACCTTGTTACTCTCTCAAATGATGGTGATATCTTCTCAAAATCTTTCCCTTCTCTATCATAAAATATAATAAATATAATATAACTTGAAAAAACATATCATTGATACTAATTTTCTCTCAATATCTGTCAACCCATTCAACTCTTCTTAGTCTTTTATCCCTCTCAAATAGCCTTATAGGCTTACTCGCTCAACATGTCTCTTCTAGGTTCTTTATGTCAATTGGCCTTGTCATCCACATAAAAAATATATATTATATATTAATCATGATTTAATTCCTCTTATTATGTTCCTAAATGACCTACTGATTCTCCTTCAATGAGCCCTTTTCTATGCTTATATTTACATACTCTCAACTAGCTGAAATAGGCCAATTAAACCTTGCTTTTATACTCAACAATTGATTTACCCATATTGGCTCACCAAGATAATTTAAATAATTTAATTATAATTTTAATATGTCCTCATATAGGTTTCACACTAGAAAAAATCACTCCATAGATCAGTCATAACCCTTAAGGGCTAAAACCACCATTAGGCTGAAAGGAGATCTAATACAATAAGGTCTATCTCATCTATAAGTTACACTTATGACTCCTTGGACCATATTGAGTATCTTAAAATTATTGAAAAAATTTAAATATACATAAAATATACACATGATAATTTAATCAGAGGTCCATTCCACTTTTTAGTCCAACTCACTCCTTGATCCACACTATTAGGCCTAGTTGCCATTCGACCTTCTCAATGTCTAAAAGTCTATCTTAAAAAATAGAGGTATAAAATAAAATTTGATAATAAAAAATATGATAAAATCACATTAAAATATTTTACATGACCTCATGGTCACCACCAGTTCCATTATATATCATCAAATAAGTCATAAGACCTCAAACAAACAACTTTCTCAGGGTTACTCAGAATTGTGCACAGGCTCCAAAAACATAGTCAAATGATTTTGAGTTTTAACACGTAAAAAAGGAAAAAATATGACTATAAAAGTATTATCATGAAAATTTTATACCTACTCAACATATTAAAATTAATTTTATTCATCAAATCTATTAAAAACACTTCGAACTCATCTCTTCAAGATGACCACTCAGAATGGTCATTCTGCTCCAAAACATAGTCATGTATAAGTTTGTATTTAGCACTTGAAAAGATAATTTCGTGAATTATAATCCATATGAATATATTTTTTGAGTATTTTATATAATTATTCAATATTTATATCTCAAAATCTAGTGACAATCATTGGCCTTACATACCAATTTGTCAAGCTTCTCTCTCACTATCTTAAAACAACTAGACAAGCCATTTTGGATTTCATATCTCAACCTCTTAAAGATGTATCTACATATTATTTAAAAAGTTAATATATAATTTAAATAAAAAAAAACAATAACATACTCATTTTATGTATCTATTATTTTCATAGGGATTCAAACTCTTCACTTCACATGGTAGACCTGGAACAATCATTCTACTTTTAGGAACCAGTCATGGTGATCATGACTTAAACCACCTGTAGAGATATGATAAAGATATTTTAATGTATTTTTATTATCCTTTGTAAACCTTTTAAAAAAATTAAAACACAAATTTATAGATATCAAATGAGATGTATGGAACATATAAATCAAACTCTAAAACTTACTCTTTTACTATCCATCTCCACTCAGACAAACCATCTTAAGAGCACTATTTTCACCATTTGCAATGAATTAAAAATAATTTAATAAACATGGAAAATAGGTATATGTATTAAAAAAATAACCAAAATATTTTTATTCTTTCCTAATCATTTGAAACCAATCCCTAATCTCTTTCTCACTTTGACTAGTTTTTCTCACTATTTTCACTCTTTGCTAGTTTAGTGATAGGTCAAATTGGGTGAGAAAAATAGTTGAAACAGAAGATATAAATTGAATAAATAAAAAAATGGACATTTATCACAATTATTTACCTTAAAAATCCATCCACTCTCATGTATTTACCCAGTTAACCCTACCTATAACATCAAATTCTTTAGAAACAAGCGTTTTTCTATAGCTTTTACTCACTTTCCTGACAAGCCACTACCACCTGGAGATGAATGAAGGATTATTATACAAAATAAAAACATAAAAAAATAATTACCAATACATTATGGTCCATTATCAACAATATCTCTCTAATTAGGTCACTATGAGGGTTTAGAGAGGGTTTGAGACTAGTTCTAGTGTTGACAATTGTTCATATAGTATTGCCTCTCAAATGACAAAATATTTCTTAGAGATGTAATCTAGGACCATTAAACATCCATAATAAAATAATTAGGACACCATAAAACTATCACATGTGCCAGTGAGCATCAATAGTTCCTTCTCATGTTTGGAAACCTTATTCTATGAGTTAGAGAGACTTCAAATACATAATTTCATGCATTTTATTTCTCCTTGATACTTGAAACTTGGTCAAATTTTTTGAATAAACATATGAAACATCAATAAATACTAATATTTTATTTATCACCTTGAAAACTAAATTTGAATCCTCATTAGACCTCACTAAGTCTCTTTGCATACTAGGCCCATGACTGTCAGTTACATTTTGACATTTAAACACACTTGGGGACATCTTGTACTACTCTCAATAAATCATACACATGTACAATGACATAATATAAAAATTACATACTATAAAACTTATTTAGACAAGTCTCATACCATTCATCTCAACAAGCTACCAAGGTTGTGTCTTCACACTAGGTCTCTCATGTAAGGATTAAGCCTCAAACTTGACCTTCCTACCACTATAGATGCACTTTGAACATTAATAAAATGTTCAAGAACTTTCTCACATGTTATATAAATACTTTTAATCCTTTCTAAGTCGTGTTAATGTCTCATGACCTCTAGTTAGATAAAATAGAGTCTAAGACTAGTTTATTTTCATATTAGACCTATAGGTCTTACCTCTATAGTCATACTATGAAACATACCTAGGTGTTTCAATGACTTAGATGCATGTTCAAATGTTCTTATACATCATTTTATGCCTTACCACTAATTACTCACCTTCAAGTTCATACATCTCTATATCACCATCATACCTATATCAAGATAAGACTAGGCTTCTCAATACATGATATACACATAGACTTATTCTCATGAACTTGTTCAATAATGACCTTATAAAAACAAGAATGTTAATACATATAATAACTCCTTTTGGATGATCTCTTCAAAGTAATAACTGCTTCATAAGTTTGTCAAGACACAACCTTGTGTAGAACTCAAAGATCTACTAGGTCATGATTGAGTGATCATGAATACTTACCATGCTTATTCATAAGAGAACCACTAGGAAATTGATGACATTTATCTATATTTGAAATCAATGATAACCTTAATACTACAAACACACCAATAGAGGCATACCTTAATAATTGGTCTTAAAGACTCCACCTTTTATAGATATCAAAATATTACCAGGATCTCACACCCTTTTGTACAAAAAATATTCAACTCAAGGGAAAAGATATATGTCTTTCACTAAAAATCATAACTTTCACCTTTTCCCCATGATTAGACTAATTTTTATGATGACAAAAATATTGAAAATATGGTGTAAATTAAATTTATGCTTTTACAATTTCCTTCATATTATGAATTATACTCATAAGAATGGTCAAAAAGCTTACCATTTTATTCATTGAAGAGGTTAAAGAAACTAAATTTTCTAGTCCTTGGTGGATTAAAGAATAAATCATTGAAACTTTTAGCCTAAAAACTATTTTCCTTAATATATGCTTTTAAAGTTCCCAAACATGATGTAGATTTGCACTTAGTTGTTGCCTAAACACTTGTTTTTCATGACCCATGAAAAAAATATTTTACTTAATTTTATGTAGGTGTTGTTTTGGTTGAGTGATTATCATATTAACTCCCTTATCCCTTATTTTTTAGATATTGTAAGAGCTAAACACAAAAAAATCTTAATCACATAGAAATCATGGTGAAGACACAGAGATATTTAATCACACTATAACATAATATTATTCACATTATTACAAATTCACATGGGTTTTAAAAATATATAGGAAAAGTCTTTCCTATAAACAGGGTGACCCATATCACCATAAATATCTCACATTCCTATAATATCTCATAGTTAAACAACAACTAACCTATTTACGTATTATTTTTGTAAATCAAAACAATAACACAACCAATAATATATTCTAACCAAATATATCTAACAAACTAATATATGTAATAATGAATTATTACTCTCATAATTATTCACATTATAATATACACAAATTAATATGAGGACTAATTATTTACTAACATTCTTACCTTAGGCCTTGTATGTTAATTTGTGTTTTATAGGACTTAATGAAAGTAGAGAAGGAACACATCAACTTCACATAAACCATTCACTTTCGAGAACACATCAATTGAATCAGTATGGGAAATTCAAATAGGTACATATACCATAAACCATTCACTTAGGGAACCACATCAACATATATAGTCTGGGAACCATGAGCAGGAATCATTTGTTCAAATTTCACTCTTGTCTCTCCAAAAACTAGCTTGAACAAAATTGTATGTCAATGCGTACTAATATCTAAATCTTGTTGCACATGACCACTACTATATGAATAACATATCTCGCATTTACTCCAAGTGAATGCAATAGACATTTCATTCGTTGATAATCTTCATAAATAAGGCAATTAGAGGATATTTGAAGTAAGCTGCTCACCTAATTGTTGCCACATTCATGTATCTTCTAAACAACTTTTTTATGTAGTATAATATGTGGGAAAATAAGAAATACACCTCTTATTCATCACACATACAAAAAAGTGCTGAAAATAAAAAATATATATGTGCCACTATAGTAAAAACACCCTTTCATTAGTGGCTAATGAGAGGCATAAAAAGACTCTATCCTCTAGTGTTCTCCAACCTCTAACACATCACTGCTTACTTAGTAAATGTGTTGATGAATCTTAGATACATGAATTTTTCAAGGAGAAATCCCACCCATCATTTGGACATTGCATACAAGCAATAATGCATCCTTATACATTTGAAATTTTTTGTTTATGACTTTGACTCTTAACTTTGACTCTTTTATAAAGATGAATTTTGAACTTTTGACAAAGAAATGACACATTTAATGTCAACTCTCTAAAAATAATCTGATAATTTTAATATTTTTTTTGATAACAAAATATTGACATATTAAAATGTAAAAAAAGACACAAGAAACTTTAGACCACACTATTTTTCCACATGTCATGATTAAAATATACTCACTCAATAATGTTTAAAAAATAAGAATCATAATAAACTTAGACTATACTATACAAAAAAGCCATGATTAAAACATGAATTTAAAATTGATCTAAATTTCATAAAGATAAACTAATAAATAGTTAAGATATCCTAATGATTCACTCAATAATAAAATGACTTAACACTAAAAAAATAAACTTTAATACACACACACACACAGAGATATATATATATATATATATATATATATATATATATATATATATATATATATATATACATGTTTGATATGAAGTGAATTAGAAGTAGAAACTCTAGGTGTAGATTTGCATAATCAAATGATAAAAATTGGATAGTTGGATGAATAGATCCCAGTCATAACACACCATATGAACTAAAGGATAGATGAATGATAGGTGCTAATATAATATGTTAGGTTATTCTCATTCTATTGCATATAAAGGATAGTACTATGTGATGAGAGGCTTGCACTTTTATTTATTATCTATAGCCTTGGATCAACCAATAATCTGACACATAAATGCAGGTGATATGGATCTTGGCATAGAGTTATGACTAGGTCAATTATGTAATTATTCCAATGTAAATAAAAGAAAATCTAAATTCCAAATTTGATTACAAATCTAAATGATAAATATCAATCAAACATTACTATTCATACATATATTTGTATGACAGGTATGGAAAATATCTGAATGATATCATCAAAGTACAGTCACACAATCACTATGTAAATGTCTCAAATAAGAATAATGAGTTTGAATAAAACTTGAGATCTAATATCTTCTCAACATGATAAAAACCACATAACACAATATTAAAATTTTGAATTCCATGTGACCATTGATATGACAATTTGGCCTGAACAAAGCGATGATAAATATTTGGATGAACTCAGCGAAGGAAAACTATGGAAAGCTCAAGTCTAAAAAATACAATGTTACACTGTTGAATTGATGCAAGTGTAATCTAAAACTATGATTATATGAAAATGATCAAATTATTCACTTAATAATAAAATGATGCACGTACAAAGCGTATAATATGTTAGTGCAGGTCTTTTCTAGAAAATAGATGTCAAGGAAATCATAGATCACTCAATAATTTGGAGAAATACCCACATAAAAGTGATACAAAACTAGGATAGAATGAATGGTAAGATTGTAGAATGTGTACAAAATTCTTCTACAACTTTCTAGATAAGAAATTCAATTCTTGAGATATGATAGATCTTTCAAACCATATATATTTACCTATACTAATCTATAAACACAAAAAAACATTCAAATCATTAATTTGAGGCAACTATACATCTATGAGATTGACCCATTCACATTCTTAATCCTCCATAATAGGTGCAAGACCAAGTTGCTATGCTACCACTATTAGGTATTGTAAGAGCTAAACATAATAGAAAATGATTCACATAGAAAACATGATGAGTACACAAAGATATTTAATCACACTATAAAATAATATTATTCACACTATTACAAATTCATATGGGTATTAAAAATATATAGTAAGAGTCTTTCCTATAAATAGGGTGACCCATATCACCATAAATCTCTCACATCCCTATGATCTCTCATACGTAAATAACAACTAACCTATTTACATATTATTATTGTAATTCACAATAATAACACAACGACCAATATATTCTAACCAAATATATCTAACAAATTGATAGATGTAATAGTGAATTATTAATCTCATAATTATTCAAATTACAATATACACAAATTAATATGAGGACTAATTATTTTCTAACATTCTCAACCAATTATCACAAAAAATTTGAATCCTCATTACATCCTTTGCACTTGTTTGCAATGTGCTAAGTTTCCTTTCAAAAACAAGATCCACTTAAAATTTTAGTAATAAGTGTCTCAAAAAAAACCTATATCCCATACTCTTAAACATATTACAACTCTTTCATCCTTTTTATGGTACTTTCCCCAATGATAACAATTTTGTAATAATAAAGTTTCAAGCGTCAAATCTCTATTAGTATTATTGCTTTCGTGCCATATGCTATAATCATGAAGATAATCAATTTGCTTACCATTAGTTGTTAATATAAAAGTTTTTTTAATTTATAAACCAACATTAATTTCTCATGAGGCACTTTCCTCATGTGCATGTCTCCCAATAAGGTCATTCTAAAACTCTTCCTCATAAACTACTTGATTAAATACATTCCATTAGTTTTCATAGGAATGATCTAAATGTATGTCTTCCTTTTTTGATACTTATGATACCACAACATAATCAACTTGATAACACCAAATAATTTCCTCACCTTCAAGTGTATAAATATACTACAAATAACCCTTATGTAGTATGGATTCAATCTTTTGAAGATTGATGGGTGAGTTCTGAACAAGAACAACTTTCTCGCTTATACATTCAACAAGGGATACTTTGTCTTTGGATTCATTAAGATGATTATTTTTTTGATATATAATCTCATAAGTAATTAAGTTATCAATTTTCAAATCTCTTCACTTCATGGAAGATTCATCCAAGTTTTGATTTCTTCCACTTTCTTGAAAATCTAATTTTTCTTTATGTTCCACTATCACAATCTATTCCCTAACCTTTTTTGGTTTTAATGTATCCATCACCTTTTCTAGTTTTATGGTATTATTTCCTAGATATTTAGATTGTTTTTATAGCTCAACCTCTTCTTTGCTCCAACATCTATGACTTGGCTCCCAAGGTTATTTGTAAGAGAAGGAAAGTTTCTTTCCCCTGAGTTCATTTGTATTATCATCCTCTTTTTGATATGTCTTAGTGAGTGAAAAGTTTGGGACAAGATTAATCAACACAAATGCCCTATGAAGCATTTTCATTATCTTTAGAATAAGAAAATGTACATATAAATAGGTATTTGGATCTCCTTGAAATAAGGAATCCTATGTTATCCTAAATCCTATAATAGTGAGTCTGTTAGACTCACATAAAAACCATATAGAAATAAATTATCATTCTCTCTCTGAGTGTGAAAATACAACAAAAATTCATACTAATGAACTATAGTATGTAGTTATGAGACTTTCACATGGCTATGATAGAGGTAGAGACTATGGGAACTACATTTGACATGAATAGGGGCCCATCAACCTATTCATGTGAATACATGTTTTATGACTTGGGACCCATCGACCAATTCATAAAAAACTTAAACCATTCATTCACATCTCTTACATGCTTTCCACATAAATTAAATTATTCACACTATTATCATAATAGAGAGATACAATATTTTATTTTTTTCACACCACATGGAATGTTCTTCTATTCTTAGTCAAATACACACACACTTAGAAGATATAGTCTTCATCACTATGTTGAGAGGAATTTTTGCCACTAGTGTAGAAAATATATTCATCCCAATCAGTCTCTTCAATAAAAAAATATTTTTGTTCCAATTTATCATCTATGAGATCTTGAGCTCATTTCTTATAGTACATAATAAGATGTCCTAGTTTCTTATAGTAATGAAAAAGAAGCTTTTTTATTGAATTATTGTACTTATTACCTAATGAGTTGGCCTTACTTTTTTATATTGCTGTACTTTCTTCTTTAATGTCTTCACTTTTTCTCCTTTCTTCAGCAAGAAGAGTTGAAATCATGTCTTCTAAGGTCTGAGATGACATTTATCCAAGAGTAAAAATTACATTGTTATATTTAGAAGACAAACTATTTAACATAATTTCTTTAGCATATTCATCTTTTGCTATAGCTTTAACTTTTGCTAGTTGTCTAATGAGAGACCTTAGATTATTTATATGACTTTTCATAGAATATCCATCACCCATTTTGAACCTAAATAATTAGAGTTTTAGTGAAAACTTTGAATTTATTGCTTTTGCTCCAAACAATTTATTTAGATTATCCCAAATTTTTGTGGATGTATTTCCAAGTCTACATAATATACCTCAAAGTCTGAGAGAGCAAGACCAATAATGGCCTTTGATTTATCATCCCTATTTTCCCATTATAATAGCTTATTCTAGTATGTAGGTTGTTTTTCTTTTCCACTTATAATTCCCCTTAAATTTTTATTCTTTAATTGCATTTGGATTTTCACCTTCCAAGTGTGAAAATTGAGACCAAAATACTTTTACATTGGAATGTCCATATTATGCACAAAATGATGACACAATAAGTCAATTTCTCTTGATAATGCCTCCTTTAGATTAATTATTTTATGCAAGGTTTGGTTTGGAATATTTAGACATAAACAATGATAAAGACTCAAAAAAGTAATATTTAATTACTTTTTATTTCAACAAATATAGACTGAACTATATATTGTAAAGGGCTTTTTGACAATAGATCAAAAAATCTATGACTCTAAACTCCTGACTCTTTTTTTGATTTTGACTTATAAAACTAAAAATATGGACTTTATATGGGTAAACAAACAAAACATATGACAAAAACAAGACAACTCTTAATGAATTAAATTATTGACCAAACAAAGATTTTTTAAACTAATATTAGAAAAAAATGACACCTAATCACACTTACAAGTGGACAACACACATGTTGGGATATGAAAAACTGGAAGCACACAATTGATTACCAAAATACAAGCAACTTAATATGCGGAAATAACCAGAATCAACAAGTAACTAGAATCTAGAAATAACAAAAGATATGAGAGACAATACACAACTTGTATTAATACTCATACATAAAAGAATACAATAAAGAAGATGCCACTTCTTCTCCACCACCTCTTCAGAGGCTTCCCACACCTCAAGTGAACAGTAATTCTCTCCTCAAAGCTCTCTCTCTTAGGTCCCAACACCCAACTCAAACACTGAGTTGGTGTTCACCTTATCCCTGTGCTCCATGCACACCACAAGTGCTCCACGCACTCTACAAGTACTCAAACGTACTTCAAGTAGATCTCCCCTAAACCTGCATCAACCTGCACCTCAATAGACCTTACTTATGAAAGGATCTTCCTTGCCTTCCTCTTTTCTCTGAGTACACACCTGTACTCTAAGTAGATCTCTCCTGATACTGCTCCCTATTGTGTTGCTATCCTCTCTGATCTTACACACCTATAAATCAATATAGTTCTGTACACATGTGAACCTTGACCTTTCACACACATACACCTGCATATCAATGATCTTACTTACCATGTAGATCTCCTATAGAAGCCATACTCACCTGATGAAGATCATACACTCCTGAAGAACCTTGCTGATTCTCCAATCCAGCACCCACCTTGGTATTGTGGCACTAGGAGGAACACATCATTGCTCACCTCACACATAGAAGGAGCTTATAATAATGCTCTCTTACTCTCTAGCACAAGTGTACAATACAACCATGAGTCTATTATATAGATCTCATCCAAACAATGATTAGACATCTAATTACAATAATTAGATCTGTAGCTCTTAGTCTAAAATTAGCTCTAAACATGCAAACACTTGGTTCGTCAACCAACTGCCCATAATATACTCACAATCAAACCACACAGGTGACCGATGTCAGTCCCTGTCTACCTAGGGTCTGTCGACGTCGGCCGATCTCTGAACGATGTCGGTTGCTTCCTGTCTCCTACCTGCCGACATCAGTTGGCCTGACCGATGTCAGTGTCTATGACACTTCAGCAACTCCTCCAATGGCCTTCTCCATGTCTGCATTAGTGAAGCTTTTAGCTCCACAACCTAACAATCTCCCACTTGGAGATAAACAGCTACACTATACCTGTACCTGTACCCCATCTAATCTGTTTCCTAGCTTGTATCCCTCTTCAAGCTCAATCCTGAAGACAACCCACCACACAACCTGTGGTGTACCTCCTATCATCCGAGTCCCTATTGCATCCACGTCTACAAACACATGTAGTGAAGTCCTGACCCTGAATAGCATGAATCCCTGCTATTGGTCTCTCTCAAATTCCTGAGAACTCACTTCTCTGAATTGGCTCCTAACTCTCTGACAACTCCCACTGCTTGGGAAAACTCAGGTCTATATTAGACCTCATGTGATTTTGGACACTAAACTATCCAGCCTTTGGTGTGCTCCGATTCTACATCCTGCATCTCACCAACACCTGATTCACATCCGCTCCCACTGGAGACAAAATCACCCTGTGATCTCCCATGTCCCCCATGCCAAAGAATTTCACTGCTCCAAATTCTTCATAGCAAACGACTGAACTAATCTTACCCTTAGCTCAGTAAAACCCTGTATGTACACCCCTGCTAGCTAGCATACTATCCACATACAACAATAGAATGGTGTTGCAATCATCATCTCCCTGGTAATTCAAACCACAATAGTTACCCTGACATTAACTGAAGCCATGCTTCATCCTCCACCTGTCAAAACCTGTACCACTATCCTGCAGCTCCCTCAAGACCATATGCCCTAGTCTTCCATCTCACGTATCCATTCACTCTATTCTTCAACTAAGGAATCCATTCATCTTGTAGTGCTAACATACCAGCTGGCAACCCTACCAAATCTCTCGTCTGGTTCTGCAATCTCTCCATGCCATGCTCCCACTGTTTCCTGGATCCTACCTGCTCTACAGTAAGCAATGAGTGTAAAGAAGAGGAACAATGAATTTGAGGCCTACTTAAATCTTCAGTCCTCCATATGGGTGTTTGAGACTCCTTGAAAGCTTGCTATCCACCCAAAATTCATTACAGTGACTGACCTCGGCCACCACACAGTCTGCATCCAACCGACATCGGTTCTTACGCCTGTCCTGACTACCAACCCTGTCGACGTCGGTGTCCTCCTGCTGCTGACGTCAGTTTTCTTTTTGATGCTGGTACCTGTGTTTTCTGTAAGTGATGACTTTTTACCTGTGAGCTCCTTTGAATCAAGTCCCATGTCCAAACTGCCCTGCTCAAAAGTATCCAGCCCATCCACTGGTCTCTGTCTACCATCTTCTCCATAAACACCAAGGCTTTTCAATTCTTAAGCCTATCAAATATATCTATCTTCCACTTAAGAACATGCATCTCCTTCCTGCTCATGTGACCAAGCCTATGAAGCCACGTCTCTATAACAAAAGAAGAATCAGTAATATAAACAAGTAGATAAAGAGTACCTATTTTCTTACCACCAGCTAATTCAAGTGCATCCACTGTGAGAGTTCTCGTGCATCTCTCATCACCCAACCTTTCTGAAGAAATTAGCCACATCTCCAAACCTAGGACCTGCATGACCTCCTTCAACACCCGTGTGTTGGCCTCCACCTATAATTTCAGCTTCACTTCCCCTTTGCCAATTCTTTGGCAAGGCTTACCAGCTCCTCTCCCTGGGCTGAATGGAAAGAGGCAACATAATATATTATCCAAGATTCAACTTTATCCAAGAAACCTCCCAAAGCATCTTGTGCAATAACCCCTACTACATCTATGTCTTCAGTTCCTTCCTGTTGATCTGCTACCAACCAACAATATTCTTTTACCTGCTCTTTCTTTCCATAGGACTGTAAGTGACCATCTATGCTTTTCAACTCCTCCATTCTTAGCTTACTTTGATCTGCCATTGCTCTACTCCCACTCGATCAAAAACCCCTGAGAGTGACCTGTAACCAAACACAAAACTTGCTCCCTACAACCTTAGCTCTGATACCACGTGTTGGGATATGAAAAACTGAAAGCACACAATTGATTACCAAAATACAAGCAACTTAATATGCAGAAATAACCAGAATCAACAAGTAACTAGAATCTAGAAATAACACAAGATATGAGAGACAATACACAACTTGTATTAATACTCATACAGAAAAGAATACAATAAAGAAGATGCCACTTCTTCTCCACCACCTCTTCAGAGGGTTCCCACACCTCAAGTGAATAGTAATTCTCTCCTCAAAGCTCTCTCTCTTAGGTCCCAACACCCAACTCAAACACTGAGTTGGTTTTCACCTTATTCCTGTGCTCCACTCACACCACACTTGCTCCACACACTCTACAAGTACTCAAACGTACTTCAAGTAGATCTCCCCTAAACCTGCATCAACCTGCACCTCAATAGACCTTACTTATGGAAGGATCTTCCTTGCCTTCCTCTTTGGTCTGAGTACACACCTGTACTCTAAGTAGATCTCTCCTGATACTGCTCCCTATTGTGTTGCTGTCCTCTCTAATCTTGCACACCTGCAAATCAATCTGGTTCTGTACACCTGTGAACCTTGACCTTGCACACACATACACCTACATATCAATGATCTTACTTACCATGTAGATCTCCTATAGAAGCCATACTCACCTGATGACTAAGATCATACACTCCTGAAGAACCCTGCTGATTCTCCAATCTAGCACCCACCTTGGTACTGTGGCACTAGGAGGAACACACCATTGCTCACCTCACACACAGAAGGAGCTTATAATAATGATCTCTTACTCTCTAGCACAAGTTTACAATACAACCATGAGTCTATTATATAGATCTCATCCAAACAATAATTATACATCTAATTACAATAATTAGATCCGCAGCTCTCAGTCTAAAATTAGCTCTTAACATGAAAACACTTGGTTTGTCAACCAACTGCCCGTAATATACGTGCAGTCAAACCACACAGGCGACCGACATTGGTCCCTATCTACCTGGGGTCTGCCAACTTTGGCTGATCTCTGACCGACGTCGGTTGCTTCCTGTCTCCTACCTGCTGACGTCTGTTGGCCTGACCGACGCCGGTGTCTATGACACTTCAGCAACTCCTCCAATGGCCTTCTCCATGTTTGCATCAGTGAAGCTTTTAGCTCCACAACCTAGCATCACATGCCAAAATATCCATGTGTATGCTGTTTAGCTAATATATACATTTGGAAGTGAATGAATGCACATAACATCTCATATATGGTAGCACAGATCTGTTTGGAACAACCTAAACACAAACAATGCATGTGGCCTCAAATAACCATTGATTTGGTAATGATTTTACGTGATGAGGAGATTGATGTGGAAATATCGTACTGTATTATGATCGAGTCTAGAGTGGGGATTAAAAGGATGTAGCTCAAGAAGAAAATAAAACAACTATTGTTAGTTACAAATTTAATGAATGCAGATTCTTCTGAAATCTAATGCAATGAATTCTAACAGTAAAGTGCATGAATGTGATGTAGATGAGACAAAGATTGGTGGCATGAGTGGACTGTGAAAATTTGAATAAGAGAATTTAGATCAGTCCCAAAGTGCATATGACAATGCAGATTTTGATTCATATATAGATCATGTACATATTACACTAGATACATGGAAAATAATGATGAAAGGATCAGTATACACTTCTTATAAAACTATGGTCACACATACCTTGATGCTTCCACATAAATATTAGGACAATGTGAATAAACTAATAATTTATTTATGTAATGTCTTCATGCCCTGGCTATTGATATAGTATAAAACTCTCATGGTGTAGTATTCAATCCGTTCTAGTACCAAATGAAAAGTTTGGGACAAGATTAATCAACATAGAAGACCTAAAAATCATTTGAATTATAATAGGAATAGGAAAATGTACATATAAATATGATTTTAGATCTCCTTAAAATAAGGAATCATATGCTATCTTAAAGCTTATAATAGTGAGTTTGTTAGACTCACATAATAACCATACATAAATAACTTATTAGTGAGAACTAATTTTTTCATGCTATCCATAAAAAAATGAATTGAATTGGTAATTTTATCTTTTTTCCTCTATATTTACATCATTTTATCTTGAATATGATCTACATTTTTCCATCTTTTAAAAATCTCAAGAATCCTCCCTTGACAAACAAATCAATGTACTCGTTTAAAATATCTAGTTTCTCTCTCATTTGAAAGCAACCATTCTTAAAATGCTATATGATAGAAAGATTTTGGATATTATACCACTATCATGTGCCCTTAATTAATTTAATATAGAATTATTAGATCTGAAATTAAGTTTATCTTGAGAATAATTTTTGTAAATTCATGCCTTCTCTACATTAGCTAGTGAAACCCAAATTTTGACAATTTTCATGCAATAACACAGTAAATCCAAACCATCACATATTAAAAATTATATTTCATAAAAATGAGACCAAAATAATTATAAATCATTTTAATAATAAATCCACAATAGTTCTAGATCAAAATATAAAGTTTGGGCAAAATCCCGAACAAAACTATATAGAAACACTATAACCACTGCTCAAAGCTGAACATAAATACACAACACTTATGGGTTGATCACAAAAAAAATAGAATACTAAAATAACCCCACGAGACACTTTATATATATTTTAACAAACCAAAAAATATGAAAAAGATTATATAACCTCTACTCACACCAATTGCCCACATAAAATATTGAAAATGGTTGAATCTACACTCCTTGAAGCTCTATTAAAATTTTGAGTGAAATTTTACCTCTAGATCATAGGGGTTTCATTATAAAATATTTGGGATCAATGGTTTTCCATCCAAAGACCTCAAACATCCAAGAGTTTCCATTCCAAGATGATCAGATGAACACTATTCAATAAGAGAAGTTAATTAGTTTGGAAAAATATCCTTCACAATGAAATTATGGCATATTAATAACCTAGAGGGAATATAGGGGGTGCAAAAATAAATATACTTACTTTTAAAAGATAAAAATCTAATTAGAAAAATACATTAGTTGTCATCTTTCTCAACCTTCTATAATTTGCTTTAATTTTGCTTTTACTGCATTAATCCTATTCCTAAATTTTCCAAAATTTTTCTAGATTTTTTTAGAGCATAAGAATGCAAAAATAATTTATTAATTTTATCTAAATCCTCACAATAATCCTTCTCCTTAAAAACTAGCATGTCCCACTTTAGTAATAAAGTACTATTATTTATCTTTATTCCCTATTGCTTTTCAAACTTGTCAAATAATCCACTAATAATTGACTGCCAACTAATATTGATTTTACAAACCTATTCATAAAAATTCCCACAAATCTCCTTTGAAAAACACTCAAAAATAATAATATTTTATTAATTTCTTGCCCTTGTTTATCAAAAATAGGAAACAATGAATATTTTTGGTTAAAATAATTAATATTAAATAACATTATTTTTATTTCTCTATCTCTAAATCCAAAGATAATATTGAAATGACATTTTCCCCCATAATAATAAATTAATTGAAAAATGAACATGATAAAGGTACCAATAGGAATGGAGAAATTGAACTAGGTGACTTACAATTTTAAAGAGATGGGTAGAGAGATGCATACTTGATTCCTCATTTACCTGAGTTCTGACAATAAATCTAATGCAAAAAAATGAGTATAGATAAAATAATATTTTATAATACTCTTATAAATTCCATGATTCAATTATGAAGATATCAATTTAATTTTAGAATCTTCATTGTATCTACTACTCCATGTAAAATGATGACCACATGGAATAAAAGGTTGTTTAATGCCTTTCTCATGTTTACCCAAACTTTGAATTTTTGTATCCCATTTTTCATGCACATGTGAGTCCAACTCCTTATTTTTGTAATGAAAAGTAAATAATTTTGTGAGGTTTTATTGATTTAGCATTGTTGCAATTGTTATCTATCATATGCCATTTACCTTCTCTAGTGTAAGATGATGTATTTTTAGGAATTGATGATTTAATAAGTTTCCCATAGTCGTGAGGAGTAAGATAGAGTTATCCAATGCCAAATGTATGCATATAATATTTATATTCCTCATGACCAATTGAATAATTCAATTATGTGCCATGTTTATATGTATGGACTTGATCCATTGGAATAAATCGATTAGGTGACATAACAAATGGTTATGGTATATCAATTTGGAGGATGATTCTCCTCATGGGTTTTGACATCTTATAAATCTGGAAAGGAACATTATCCACAAGACAAGTATTTATGAATCCCTCATAAAAAATCTTTAAGCATGTAACATAGAGAGGACCATATTAGTAAAATGAATCCATGGCCTACTAAGTAAATTATTATATCTCACTTCATTATATATCACTTGAAATTTTTTAGCTATATTTTTTGGTCCAATAATTATACCCAGTGTATTTTTCCCTAAATACCTTCTTTGTTGATTATCAAAGCTTTTTATGATCACTTTTGAAGTTTTAAGAGATTTTTGTTCAAGTCTAAGTTAATTAAGAAAGGTCTCACTAAAAATATTCAATCCTAAACAATTATCTATGAACATACATTTTATTCCATTATTATTAATGACAAATTTAATATATAAAGGTATTCATTGTTCACAACCTATTTAAGAGGAAAATCCTTCATCTCAAAAGAGATTTGGTTCTCACTATATTATAAAGATGTAGTAATATAAGTAAAATATGCTATTTCAATATCATATGGTAAATTAGTATCATTAAAGGTCACATAGACAATGTCATAAATATTAGACCGTTGGAAAATTCTAAAATATAAATTTTATCATGTGTATTTTAAAGTTGATCAATGATATCATAATATTTAGTTGCTTGGACTCTAATTCTAAGAGATTTATGAAGGTTAGGAGGAGTGTGTTGTTGACCCCACCTTGAGGATAAGAGGAAATGAGAGGAATAGAAAAATTATGTTTTCTACCCCTTCAGGTGGTTACAACATGATTTGTGTGTAGACTTGTATATTACCTCACTATAGCTTTTAGCTATGAGAGCCTTTTCACTTCTATTATTGAATTTCCCCCCCTCACATTTCCTTCATATTGCGTTAAGTATAAATCCTTTTGTTAATAAAATATTATGGCCTAACACCTCACATATATTCCTTTCCACACAACTTTACTAGCACTTAGTGCCTATTGCTAAGTCCTGTTGTACCATGGCACCTTGATCTACACAGTCTACACAGACCCAAATTTAATGTATACCTTGTTTTCAACACTTTTAGCTTCTAAAGTCTTGAAAGGTTCATATTATAATGACCATAACTTATGTATCATTGTGTTTGTTTTTCATATCCTATGATGTTTCATAACATCTCAAAGTGCTCACAACTTACTTCAAAATTGCACAAACCTTCATAATACTCTAGCACATCAACATACTAGCAAATTTATTTTTGCATGCCAATTATTATCCAAGATATGAACATAAAAATTAGATCATATAATTCACTTGTTATCACTTCACTGCCACATGACATGCCACATAACATACTCCATACATTCATAATATCAAATTATATTAGTATAAGTTTATATTTTGGATCATAATTGTCACACAGTCAAGGAAAATGAAATGCCTTATAACCATGTCTCTTGAAACCATCATCTATAACTATCATCTTCTACTATATATATGATAACCAATATATTAGACACGCAAACACACACACACTCAAGTGGCTTGGAATTTTATTTAGCATTTAATCAATTTTTTTTATACTCACTCAAAATAGTCTAGGAAATTAGTAAGGACATATTCCCCTTTTGAAATAAGAGCCTCCTCCCTTAGACTTGTTAAATTTATACACATCTCTACTTTCCCTATTTTATATTTTGAATAGAAGTTAAATTTATTCATATCAATGTTCTACTTAATTTGAATGTGTTAGTATAAATTACTAAATTTATCTCTACTTGTGAATTCTACCACCCATTACTTGTCTCCAAGTGCGGCTTGGTCGATTGCACAATCGATCCTAGTCATCATCATGCAGATCATTGGTATCAAATCGTATCTCTCTATTATGCATGTAAACACATGAGATCATTTAGATAAGGAAAGTATTCCTAGTAGGTTCATTTTTATTATATTTAGAAGATTGTCATAGCATAAGTAATATGTTTTTTTCCCCAAAAAAACTTGAGGTATCCCTAGACATTTAAAATCTCATTACATATGTGTTGGAAGTATAAAGCAATAAACCTTTTTGGTCAATTCCATGAATTGACGATATAGATCAACTCATTATATGCATCCCCCTTTTTGTAACAGTCTCAATAGTGCTTTTAGAAACAAACCCATTCAAAGTGTAATTTAATTTTGACATCCATTTATTTGAAGGAAAATTTAACATTGTAACATTGGATTCCTAGATTTGATAGATTGATGCATACTTTTTAGTCAATCAATTCACTAATTCTAAGAAGATAAGCTTAACCATACTTAATATGTCCATTCTAATGATTCTTTGGTGGGAAACATTTAGTGGACAATATGCACAAGATTTTATTCCAAATGAACCTTGGAGCAATTTATGTATGTGATGAAGGAGGAGTACTATCCTATCAACCACTTTGAGGATGAATATATCAATTTTTAAAAATTATGCCAACATAAAGAGTAGTTAGTGGAGGACTATACCAACATGTTCTATGACCATGTCACATCTTGCATAAGAAATTTCTTGATTGATATAAGGTTTTGAAGTACATCAATGTAATCTCACCTTATATTCATGAGAATATGGAGTTCTTGAATTATAATTCCTTGGGTAAATCATACCACAATGTCTCCAAAATCAAATACAAAGAAAAGATGAAGCCTCATCTCACCTCTTCATAAAACAATATGGGGAAGAGCCAACCCACACAAATCCTCATCTTAGCCTCCTGTGTATAAGGAATGCTCCTCAAAAAGGGTGAAACCCTAAGAAGGATGCACAAACCTTGAAGGCTCCTATGACTTATAACTCAGATAAAGGAATGAATATTTAAGGTGAAAAATAGTTCCATAATTATCAATCATAGACCCAATATGAATACAAATGTCACACACATTAATATCTACTTACATAATCTACACTAGGTCATATTATAGCTAAAAATGACATTGATCTAGATATTTCATGTCTAGTTAGTAGTGCCATGACATTAGACACATTATGGGAACATGAAAATCTCTTCCATATGAAGTTTTGGGCCAAATGATAACCTTTCATGTCATCATTGACAACATGATTTATAAGAACATCATTTTATAAGATATGGTTTAATGTCTCACACTTTGTACAACCACATATCCTTGCCCTTACTCACTTAGATGGATCCAATATAGAAAATATATATCGGTCTGATGACAATAAATTTTACAATACAATAACAAGCTAATGGAGGATAATGTAACTTACAACATTCCACCTCTAGAGGTTTGTGATGTAATAATAGGATGTCCCTACTTGTTTTAACATGATCCTACATATCAAGCAAAGCCATAGAAATAGACTGTAAGTGTCAAAGAGTTGTTATATGACCTCTTTGAATCATTTCCTTTGGTCAAGATCACATTGGTCTCTACCAAAAAATGTTACAAGATCATCTCACACATGTTAAATTTCATATTACTCATAGTTTTTTATATGACAATACTAATATAATAATAAAACATTGGTAATACGCTCAATTGAAATAACATTGTAACTCAATAATACATTGTGAAATAAAACATCACATTAATTTGGTTACTAGATCCCCTCTTACAAAAAATCCTATGTACCATAGATTACTCTAGGAAAATAATGAAATCCAATGGTGAACTCCTTTATCAAGGTAAGATTAAACCAAGCTCTTCTCCTTGTGGACGTATAATAGTCCTTTCTCCAAATAAATATGGGACTCGGTGCCTATGCATAAAATATCATAGTGAATCATCGATACATCTTCTGCACATTAACAACCTTTTGGATCAAATCTAAAGTGCTCAATTAATAGTTTACAAAAATTAACTTGAATTTAAAATATGATCAAGTTCTAGTTCACCCTGAAGACATCTAGAAGATAGCCTTCAAAACATGGGAAGGATTGTATGAATGTCTAATCATGCATTTTTGGCCTAACCAATGCCCCAACCACATTCATGAACTTTATGGTTGACATACTTTAGAATTTCTAACCTCCTTCACCATTATCTACTTATATGACATACCCATCTTCAATAAGAATTGGAAGGATCACTCAAAGCCTGTCGCTTACATCTTAGACATTATATACAACCATAAGCTACAAGATAACTGTCTATGTCTTCCTTCATCATCATAAGCATATATTATTTATGATACATCATTAACTATAGATATATACATGTAGAATTAGATATGGTAAAATAAATCCAATTTTTGCCTAATTTACACAATCTCTCTTAGTTGAGGAACTTTCTTGGACTTGGGAAAATTCTACTGTAGGTTTGTTTTCAAGTTCTTTGATAGTGTATGGCCTCTTAGTTATATCATATACACTAAAGATAGATTTAAATGGACACCTACATAACATCATTCCTTTGAGGTCATTGAAAAAAAACTTTGCATGTCACTTGTTCTTGTAATGTGTGGCATGACACATTCATTTGAATTTCAAACTGATGCATCTATCTATGTACTTGGTGCTATACTCATGTAGCATGGGAATTCTATCACATATCATTCATAGAAATTTAGTGAAATGGTTCAGTGGTACTCCACCTATGAGAAATAATTTTACACCATTGTGTAAGTAGTCAAGCAATGGTGGCATGGAGATGGTCATTTATTATGATCACAAGCCACTCTAATTCCTATAGACATAAATCAAGTTAGAAAATTTACACCACATGAAAATGGCACACCTAAAATAGTTCCATCTCATGATCAAGAAAAAGACTGGAAATGAGAATATGATAACAGATTGCCTTAATTAATCATTGATTCATGCACTAATCATTGTGCTAGATACATGTGACCATAGATTTATAAACTAGGTATCACTTTACTCATCTTATAAGGACTTAAATGAAACATACATTATGGTCATAGGTCATAATTTTTTTTAGGATTTATACTTGTAGGATAGAATTTCAACCTTTTTGGGAGAGGTTCTCAGGCTCTTTCACTCCTAGCTACAAGCATTGGGACAACCTTAGGCTTTGGGTATACTATCGTGAGGTTGAACCTCTAAGATTTTTAATGAGGATAGTTCCTTGGATGCTTCACTTCAACTCTCATTTCCCATGATAAAATCTACTACTAAATAATGAAAAGGGATAGGAGGATAACATAAAAATTAAAATCTAATCTAAGGGAGGTGATGCACCAAAAGAGAGTGATCCACATTCAGACTGGGAACCTTAATGACTACTACTATAATTAAACAAAACATGTCTAACTAATCCTATTTTAGAGCTGCAAGTAGAGTAGTTGTGTGGAGGTCAAAGGGGAAAATGCACTTTGAAGGGCAGGAAGCAATAGGTCAGCATGAGAGACACTATGACTCATAATGATTTAGAAAGGCACCAAAGGCAACACATCACATGACCTACAAGAAACTAAGAAAATTGAAGTGAGGTGCATAGATGAATCATAGATGATGAGAGAAAAACATACATTCTATAAGTTAAACTCCAATAATGCACACTTAACTTTAGAAAAACTTAAAAAGTTGTTTTGTATTGATTCAAGAGAGTATTACAAGAAAATTTTGATAGAGTGACTCTATCACTAGTTGATGGATGGTTCTCTAGGCCCAGAACCCTATATATATATAGTAGAAAAGGGATGAAAGAAGAGGGAATTTTTGAAAGGACAAAGAGGGGGAATATTAATGACTAAAAATACTTTATCTTTTTAATCCCCTAACTGTGTTAATTCTCTTTTTTGTGAGGATGAAAACTCTATGATTTTGTACTTGGCAACATCATGATCAAACCTGTTCTGGGTGGCTATTTGTCGATGGATATGACTAGAAGCATGGCTCTACATATTCATTCAAATCACTCACCCACTTTATACAAGTGGGTGTGAATAACTCTTTTGTTTCTTTCAAGAGCTTTAGGGGTAGGGTTTGGTTCTTGTTTTCCATCTTGGTTCAACTTGAGTCATCTTTAGTTTTGATATATTTACCTTCGTCATTTGGTCCTTTATGTCATTGATCTATTTGGTTTCACTAACCTGACTTGTGTATTTACTCTGTTGTATCTGAATGCATGATCAATCATGAGCCCTTGGATCCTTCTCCTCACTTGTCAACACATTCTATTTCTTGTCACATGTCAAATCCTAGAATCCCTTGACTGTTTGACTTATTTTGCTCCATTGATCTGGGTCCATGTGATCCTAACAAGTGTCACCTCTTTATTTTTTATTCTCTTGACTGCTTACTACTTACCTACTTATTTATTTGAGTTACTTTATTTTGCCACTTCAGACTCTTTTATACAATTTTCCTTTTAGAACTTTCCATTTTACTCATTCCTTTGAGCTTCTCATTGTTCGGCTTTTCTTGAAGATCTTTTTTTTTCAGACTTTTCTTCCCAAGGAAACACTTTCGAAGGATATACTTTAGAATTTATATCTTAATCAATCCTTTTTCCCATGCCACTTTCCAAAAATATTTATTTCAGGGTTTTTCCCAATAAAATCTCTGTAGACTTTTGTTGTAATTCCTCAGACTTCTTCCAAGTGCCATTCATAATTCTATAGGTGCCCTTCGAAACTTTTCAAGTGCCCTTCAATTTTTTTGAAATGGACCTTTCTTGAAAGGTAGATAGCCTTTAGGATTTTGTAATTGATCCTTTTCCTAAGGGATTCTACCCTTCATAAATTTTTGAAGGACCTTTTCCTTAGTAAACTTCCTTTAGACAAAAAGTCTGAAGGAATTCTTTCCTTTGCAAATTTCCCCTCGAAGATCCAAACAAACCCTTCAAAAAAATGTAATGGTCCTTTCTTTATAAAACATTTCTCACAATTTTGGAAAAGTCCTTTAGAACTTTTGAAAATGGCCCTTTCAAAAGGAACATACCCTTCAAAAAATTGAAACTGGGCCATTTCCTTTGGGAAAAAGAAAAGTACCCTTTGGAAAATTATCATGAACAAAATGTCTGAGATAATTCCTGACATTTTGAACAAACACTTGTCCTTAAAATTTTTTCTTTCAAACAAAATTTTTGAATAAATTCCTTTCCTTATCCTAAACAAAAACTTTAAAATAAAGCACTTGGTGAAGAAAAAGAGAGTCTTGAAAGTCTCGAAAGAATTATAAGGCAACGTTTCTTCTTGCTTCATTGAGTTTTTTCACACTTACCTACTTTGGAATTCTCATACCTCACTACTTACTACTTCAAACTTTCCACTATTTTCAATTTATAAGACAATTTCAATAAAGTAGACCTACAAATGGAGTTTGAAGATCTTCTGATGGAGTCCATAGATCTTCAAATGGAGTTCATAAATCTTCTAATAGAGTTTGTAGCTTTGATGGAGTCTGTAGATTTTCAAATGGATTCCATAGATCTAATGGAGTCCATAGATCTGATGGAGTTTGTAGATATGATGGAGTCCATAGGTTTTGAAATCAGTCAGAATCTTGGTATGTGGGACAAAAGAAATGGCAAACATTTCTGGTGACTCATAGGGAAGCATGCCTGCTATGCTTGAGAACCCAGCTCATTTGATTCATCTGATCCATTGGGAATGGAGTTACTACTTTTTTTAACAAGGCTGACCTTGTCTAGAAACTCCCCTGAAGTGATGAAGATAACTAGAATAGACAAAGTGCCCAAGGAACTTATGAAGGGAAAAACACAACTGAAAAGATGTGCTCAAGGCACATAGGAGAAAATATGAAAAACTCTACAACATGTATAACATATACAATGGATTCAAACTCTTTTAGTATCAAGGCTTTAGATGAATCCCATTGATTAGGATGGGTAATACCTCTCCATTTAATTAGGTAATCTAAAAAGTGTTATGTTGTTTTTATCTATAGATCAAATAAGGGCCACTCCACAAGCTGTCAAACTTGGTATGGTTGCCTGGTTTGGTCTTATTTGAATCCTATTTGAGGATTAGATCCCCATCTTTGAAGTCTCTTTCTTTGGCTCTCTTTTCAAAATCTTTCTTGACCTAATCTTGATGTGACTCTAGTGTTTTCATTACAAAGTCTCTCATTTCTTCAAGCTTCATGAGTTTAGCCAGTCTTACGTTCATGGGCTCATCTTTTAACAGATCTAGGTGATGGGTTAGCTCTAATGCAGGTAGCTCAAGATAAATTTGAAACTTGGCCTCCCTTCCATTTACTAAAACATATGAAGAATTTCCAATGGTAGCTTTAGGAGTCACCCTATCAACCCATAAGGCTGTCTATAGTTTGGTGTGCCACACTCTCTGGTTCTCTTCCATAGTCCTCCTGATGATTCTCAATAAATTCTTATTTGTGGACTCAAAAATCTATTTCCTTGAGGATAATAATTGGAATAGGTTCTAAGGTAGATGCCTATCTTGTTATCCTATTCACTTATTTTTAGACCAAGAAATGCCAATGCATTATCAGAAATGATAGTGGATGGAATACCAAACCTAGTTAAAATGTTGTCATAGAAGTCTAGGACTACACTTTCATTAGCTTCCTTCAACATGATGGCTTCCACCCATCTGGTGAAGTATTTAGTTGTAGTAAACATCTATTTATGCCCCATATTTGATAGAGGGTTGATCACTCTTATGAAATCCAAACCCCATTGCATGAATGGTTGCTCTACCTAAATTAGGTTGAGAGGAAAAGCTACTGATCTTTACTTACCCATAAATAAAGCACACTTTTGACACATCCTTACCTAAGCATAAGCATCTTTAAAGAGGCTAGGCTAGTAATAAATAGCCCTCAATATCTTTGCTACTATGGTTCTAGGTGCAAAATGACCTCCTATAGGTCCATCATGGAATTGCTCCAAGAGCTTGGTCTTTGATATTTATCTATGCACCTTAGGAGCACTCCACTGAGGTCCTTTATGAATAAAACCCCATCAACGAATACATAAGGTATGGACTGAAGTCTAAAATACCTTATTTTTTCCTTGTCTAGACCTTGGGGGCATTCTCTTATTAGAAAAAATGTGCCATATCATGGAGCCAACTCTTATGAAATAGAGGTGCCTCTAACTATGAGTTATCTTGAATCACCATGGCAACTTTTTCTTTTTGAACATCTTCCACCATGTGCTTACACATAACTCTACCTCTAACCAACTTGGTCACTTTTATTTCCACATCAAACTCCATGATTTTGGTGATCCAACCATCTCTTTTCTCATTCAGATCTTTGTTAAGGACAAAATCCCTAACTCTAGGGTGGGGCATCATGAGATAAATCTTGTTGTTGGAGAGCATTGGTCTAAACTTCTTAAGACTCTTTACTACTGTAGGGGTCTATTTATTTATAAAATATTACCTCACCTCATATCCTTTTAGCCCTTGATTGAAAAAGGCAATCAGTTAGTCCATTCCTTCACCATTATTTTGTATCAACATAGTTGATAAGATGTCAACATTGGCAAACATGTATAACATGAAATCCTTAGAGAAATTAGGATTTATTAGTGAGGGTGCTTGGGTAATGGCCTACATGATGGCATCAAAAGCATCTTTTACTTCCCTTAGCCAAGAAAAAACTTGACTCTTATTTGACATGGAAGTAATAGGCTTGACTAAGCTTACAAAACTTGATATGAACCTTCTTACAAAGTTTATTTTGCCAAGGAAGCTCTGAACTCCTTTCTTATGCTTGGGGAGAGAGAGTGCTAAGATTGCATCTACCCATTCAAGATCAATAGATAACCCTTGTTTTGAAATGATATGGCCTAATAACTTACCTTCACGTATGACAAACACAAACTTCTTGGGATTTAATGAGATCCCATACTCCCTACATCTTTCAAAGATCAGCCTGAGGTGGTCCATGTATTCACTATCATTTTTGAAGAAAATGGTAATTTCATCCAAGTAAACCAGGACCATTTGATTTAGTAATCCTTGAAAATCCATATCCATGGCTGTTTGGAAAGTTTCTCCAACATTTGACAAACCAAAGGGCATATTTTGGTATACATACGTGCCCCATTTTGTGATGAAGGTAGTCTTGTACTAATCTTATTATTTTATTAATACTTGGTTGTTCTTGAGTATCCATCCAAAAGGGAAAAACATTTAGACCTTAAAATTATTTGAAGAAGTTGCTCCATAGATGGTAGAGGGTAATGATCCTTCAAGGAGACTTTATTCAAATCTTTGAAGTCAACACATACCCTAATCTCCCCAATCTTTTTCCTTATAGGCACCAAGTTGGCTACCCATGATGAGTGCTTGATGGGGAAGATGATCTTGGATTCAATTAACTTGGTTAGCTCTCTCCTCATTAGCTCTTCAATTTTGGGATTAACGGGCCTTTGTTTTTGCCTCATAGGCTTAGCATTGGTCTCCAATTCTATAGTATGCTGGGATAACTTTGGATCAAAACCTTTTAAGTCACTGTATTCCAAAGAAAAGATGTCTACATATTCCTATTAGAGTGCTATGAAAGCATGCCTCTCAGCCTTGCTGCTTACCTTCCTGAGTTTTAGATGTTTGTCTTTGAAGATGAGGACTCTCTCAAAGCTTTCTTCATTGGTAGACATTACCACATTTTCTTTCCTCATATGGTCTCCCTCATGGAAAATACCCTTAAGGGTGATTAGACCTTTAGGATACTTTTTACACTTTAGCTAAACAATTTGATCATCATATTGATGTTGAAAACTACCTTAGTTTATTGAGGAAAACTCTACCTCCTACTGCAAGAAACATTCAATTTGTCTATAATTTTTTAAAACTTGCCAATGAACTTCATTAAATAGCATTGATGGGCTCACCACCACCTTGACATGTGGCTAAACATGGCCTCTTTTAGTTTAGTTAGAATATCAAACTGAGCTCCCACCACTACTAACTTGTCAACATGTTGAATCTAGTTCCTTGGTATAGCTTAGATGTTGAAGGCTTCAAAATATTCAATTAGATCCCACACTATATTTTTATCATACCTCATTAAAAGATTATTTGTGGTGTTCAAGCCTTTGACTTGGTTTACTATAAGCTCACTGTCTCCATATGCATGCAACACTTTGATACCTCTTTTATTAGCCCATTGGAGACCATAGATCAAGCCTTCATAGTCTATTACATTAGAATAACAACTAAAATGGAACACATGGGAAGAGAAATGCTTGTCACTTGAAGGGGAAATCAACATTTCTCTTTCACCTACTCTATTTTTTCTCCTTAAAACATCAAAAAACAACTTCCACATACCATTGAGGTCTTCTTTAGGTCTAATGAGGGAAGGTGTGAGCTGATTTTCTTCATGTAGCAAATAGACACCCATGTCTCTTTCTTTGAAACCCTCAAAAGGGTTTTGAAATTGGTTATCCCCCCATATCTCATCTAATAACAAGTCTAGAAACTCCTCAAGATGAGTATTTAACTCTTGACCAGTAGTAAATTCATCCTCATCATGGATGGCATAATTGATGTTTATGCTATCTGGTTGATGAGGCTTAATGTGGAATTGTTCCATGGGCTCAATCTTGATTGACACCTCAATTACATACCTTGTTCTGAATGCCATGTAGGACCAATTTTTTTCTAGATAACCCCTAACCTTGGCTATGAATTGTATAGAGAGGCATAATGATTCGGCAAACAATTTAGGTGACAATTCAGGTGACAATTAATTCCTCAAATTCTATATTGTTTTAAATCTTCACCCATTAATTCCTTGAATTTTTTATTGTTTTAAATCTTGGAAGTCAAACCACTTAATCTCCCTTGAGATTGGTGACCTTCCACATCCTCCCCATGCTTTCAAAATGTGTATAAATGAAGAGGTAACCCAAAATGTGAAGACAAACATCTCTTCTCAGAGATAAGCATATGTTTGGGGCTGAAAATTTGATCAATAAAACATCTCTTCTCAGAGATAACATTATTTGAATTATTTTATTCTTGTTTCTTGAATTATCTTTCAACCAAAGCTTTTGAGTTTTGGATCAGTGGTATCAGAGTAGTTTGTCTTTAGAGTGTATGATGCCAAGGATGAGGTTAGATTATAGGAAGCTTGGGTGGAAAATAGAACTAGCAGACTATCCACCTAATTGCTCTAAATAACTTCAAATGGCAGACAACACTGAGACATCCAATCCTTTCAAGGAAATGGTGAATGAAGCCCTCCAATAGTAGCAAGCATAGATGCTACAATAATTCTCTCAAATTATCCAAAAAATATCGATGGGAAATTTTGGCTCCTCATCTGCACCCACACATCCTTTTAGTGCCCCAACACCCTTCAAGGTTCAGGTGAATTTTGATATCCCTACATTTGAAGGCAAAATCAATGCTGATGTAGTATAAAATTGGTTGGATCAATTATCTTCTTATTTTTTTGTAAATAAATTCACCGATAAAGAGAAGATCACTTTTGCTCTTTTGAAAGCATCATTGCTGGTCAAAAATTGGTGGGAAGTGTATAAAAAGAGATTCAGTGCAGATGATATTGGCCTTGAGATAGAACCTACTTGGGATGATTTCATAGAAGTTGTGAAGGAAGAATACTACCCCATTAGAGCATATGATAATATGTATATAGAGTGGCAACAAATTCTCCAAGGTAAGGAACAATCTATTCAAGATTACATTGATATTTTTCATTCTCTATCTGCAAGATTGGGCATCCAAGAAAGTGAGAAACACAAGGTTCTCAAATATCATGGTGGAATATAATGGTACATATGGGGAGAAATAGAACTCTTTAATTTGGAAACCCTTGGTGAGGCATACAAGTTCACAGTGAAGATTGAGCAGAAGCATGGAAGAACGAATATGAAGAGTTAGCCTTCAAAATGGAGAAATGACAAAGAAGGTCAAACACGAGGCCAAAATTGGAAGCAGAAGGAAGGAAAGGCTAGGAAATGGTGTGATTATCACAAATATGGAACTCACTCCAAATAAGAATTTCAAGCCATCAAGTCCTTACTTTCTAAGTCACAATCCTCAACATCTACTGCTCTGCCTCATACAGACCCTACAGTTGAAGAGGTTGAATAAGAGATTATAGATGCTGAGCCTGAAGCCATTGTTGCTTCATCATAGACCCATGAAGAGAGGGTAGATGACAAGGAAAGGTTGTTTCACTCTAAGTTATGGGTGAAAGGTAAGCCTCTACATTTCATTCTTGATAGTGGAAGTCAAAATAATTTAATCTCTACTAATGTTGTGAAAAGCCTAAATCTATCCATGAAGCCTCACCCAAAGCCATACAGTATTGGATGGTTGAGTCCAGGGAGAAATCTCCGTGTCACCCACCATTGTCTTCTCTCATATGTAATAAAACCTTTCCAAGATGAGGTCTTATGTGATGTCGTCAATCTAGATGTTTGTGATGTACTCTTTGGTCAGCCATTCATGTATGATCAACATGGCATCTATGAATCAAGAACTCAAAGGATTACTCTCACTCTTGGAACATAGCGCTATAGGGTACCAGAGGTACCACCTTCTACATCTGTCTCTCTGATTAGTGCCAAGAAATTTTTTCTCATGGTGGTCAAGCCACAAGAATCCAAAAGGGTTGATGTTACAGACCTGACTACAAAAACAACACAACAATAGAACCAAATAGATACCAAGCTGAAGAAGTTATCGACCTTCCATCCATAGACTAATGGTCAGACAAAAATGATGAACCATCGGGCCCTACACAGTTCCATAAATCACAGTCCCTTCCAATATGCATCAGAAATCAAATCAAGACACAACTACCACACCTAATGGGAAACATTGACGCAATGGGGACCATTGGTTTTCAAGGAGGGAGGAATGATTCAGGCAACAATTTAGGTGACAATTAATTCCTTGAATTCTGTATTGTTGTAAATCTTCACCCGTTAATTACTTGAATTTTGTATTGTTTTAAATCTTAGAAGTTGAACCACTTAATCTCCCTTGAGATTGGTGACCTTCCACATCCTCCCCATGCTTTCAAAATGTGGATAAATGAAGAGGTAACCCAAAATGTGAAGACAAACATCTCTTCTCAGAGATATGCATATGTTTGGGGCTGCAAATTTGATCAATAAAACATCTCTTATCAGAGATAACATTATTTAAATTATTTTGTTCTTGTTTCTTGAATTATCTTTCAACCAAAGCTTTCATGTTTTGGATCACATAATGCAAATCAAGGAGTTACATCAAGGATCAACACATCTTGAGCTATTGAAACACTAGGACAAGCATGTAGTGTCATATTCAAATCTTTGATGATAACAGATGGATTGTTGGAAGAACCATCAAGCTACATAACTCCCTTGGTATGTGGCTCATATTTGAGGTTTAGTTGATCAACTATGGACTTTGGCATTACCAAAGTGCTAGCTCCACTATCTACCAAGAAATTATGCACCAAGAAATCACCATTGATTAATGAAATGTAGAAAGGAGGTTTTTTGAACACATTACTTGACATTTCTCCCATAGGAAACTTGGTTAAATTAGCAAATACATCTACTTCTTTGCTTGGTTGTTTACTTACAATTTTTTCAACACCTATCTTTGAAAAACCTCTTGAAGGATATACACTTGTTGGAAAAACCTCTTGAATGATATACACTTGACCAGGCATAAAAAATATGTCCCACATTGGTATGCTCACATTATATTTCTTCATTTGTTCAATAATGATGATTGGTGTACTGCTAACTTTTGCTTGTGCTTTGGGAGCCATTGCTATTGTTTGTTGAATCTATGAGTTTTATGGAGGTGTCAAGAACTTTAGAATGATATAAATCTTGTTAGGCTTGGAAAATGAAGGAGTGGTGATAGGGGGTTCCTTAAACACCCCTAGTTGTCACCCATATTACTTCTTTTGAATTTTGTATTTGCTTATACTTGGACATGAGCTTGATTAGAGCTGGCCTACTGATTGGATGCATAACACTCTTCTTGCTCATTGATGACTATTATAACATCTAGTTGGTTTGGTACCTGATCGGATCCTTGGTCTTGTGGAGAGTATCGTAGCCTTGGCATCATGGGAGTCTCTATGATTTGAGCCATTAAGGATTGGTTATATCTATAATCAATAGACTGCTACCATTGGTGATTGAATGCCTAGTTAGTAACATTGGTTGGGATAATGGATTGTCCAAAAGATTGATTCCAAGGCATTGTCCCTTCAACCTCTTAAGCCATATTGTTTTGATCAGGAAATAAGGTGTTGGAAGAGCTATAGCATTTGGATTGTAATTGTTATGCTTATTATACCAGGCTATCCTTTCCCTTGCTCTTTGTTCTGACCTTGGAAGTTTCCTTTAAAGGGTGGTCTATTACCTTGATAAGATTGCTACTGAGACTGATATGGAGCTTCATATGGATTATTAAACTAAGCTTGCATTTTTACATTTACTATGTCATTTGTCAAGGATTAGAGAATGATTTAAGCTCTAGGTTATTTTTTTGCTCTTGGGAATCACTTGGTCTGCTAGTGGAGGCCTTTTCCTGCTTAGGTGAAGGTATAGTATCAATTGTCAAAGTTGAAAGAATAACATCAAGTGGGGGGATGATTTCAGGAGGTGGTATGATCTTAGGGAAAAGGGACATTGGGGATCTAGGAGTAAGCTTTCCATCCTGAACTAGGTTATTTTCTACTTTAATAGCCACCTCATAAGCGTTTGGTATTATGTCCCCTCCCATGGATTGGATCATTATAACTATATCGCTATTTAGAGCCTTAAAATAGTATAATAATGCAAAGTAAGGGGTTGGTCTAACAGTGGCTATAATTTTATCCCAAGCCTTTTGGAATCTTGTTTTGAATTCTTGCATAACTTCATGAGGAGCTCTCTTAATCATAGTCAACTATTTTGCAAGTGACAAATGATCACTCTTGTCTACAAACATTTTACACAAGGCCTATTCTAACTAATTCCATGATTGAATAGAATTAGGAGCTAAGCCTTTATACCAATCTAAAGCCTTTCCCTTAAAAGATATAGCCAATAGTCTGATAGCTACATTTTTTGCAATGTCATTATGGATATTGCAAAAAATTTCTATGTCATTGATATGTTCAGTAGGGGTTGTGTCTTGGTATCCTATGAAATATGGGATGCTTTTGAGGGATACTACTAGCACAGGGTCATATTGTGGAAAATGCAAAGGACTTTGGCCACTAAAACCTACAAAAAATCTTTGGGGAATCATGGTAGCAAGAGGAGCAAATTAATATCTTCTTGCGTAAGTATACCTTATAACTAGTTTAGGAATTTTTTTTCCTACATATGGGTGAGTATGGGTGAACCTTAGCCTTCTTACTAAGTTGAAGGGTAATTCAAAAAATTCAGAAGGGATACCTTTAGAAGATAATCTTGTAGTTACCTTTGGTATGAAAAATAGCTATTATTCTACCACTAGATTGCTGAGTGTTCTTTGGAGTCACTAGATATTGAAAGATGAAATCTATAATGACTGCAAATTGATCAAACCATCATCAAACTTGACCAATATTCTTTGAAAGTGGTCCCATCAAGCATGCCAATTTTTTTTAGGCTAGAATTACACTGTTTATGGGAGATTTTCTTAGGCTCTCTCACTCCTCGCTACAAGCATTGGGATAACCTTAGGTTGTGGGTATCCTATTGTGAGGTTGAACCTATAAGATTTTAAATGAGGCTAGTTCCTCAGATGCTTCACCTTAACTCTCATTTCCCATGATAAAATCTAATATTGACTAAGGAAAAGGGATAGGAGGATAACATAAAAAGGAAAATATAAGCTAAGGGAGGTGATGCACCAAAAGAGAGTGATCCACATTCAGACTAGGAACCTTAATGACTATTACTAGAATTAAATAAGACAAGTCTAGCTAATCCTATTTTAGAGCTATAAGTAGAGTATCTATGTGGAGGTTAATGGGGAAAATGCACTTTCAAGGGTAAGAAGCAATAGGTCTACAAGAGAGACATTATGACTCATAATTCTTCAAAAAAGCACCAAAGGCTAACACATCACATGACTTGCAAGAAACAAAAAAAATTGAAGCAAGGTGCATAGAGAAATCATAGATGATGAGAGACAAACATAAATTCTACAAGTTAAACTCCAATAATGCACACTTGACTTTAGCAAAAATAAAAAATTTGTCTTGTATTGATTCAAGAGAGTATTACAAGGAAATTTTGACAGAGTGCCTCTATGACTAGTTGAGGGATGGTTCTCTAGGCCCAGAAGCCTATATATATATATATATATATATATATATATATATATATATATATAGCATAAAAGGGATGAAAGAAGAGTGAATTTTTGAAAAATAGAGATGGGGGGGCATTAATGACTAAAAATACTTTTCCTTTTTGAGCCCCTAACTATGTTAATTCTCTTTTTTGTGAGGATGAAAAATCCATACTTTTGTACTTGGAAACATCATGATCGAACCTATTTTAGGTGGCTATTTATCGATGGATATGATTGAAAGCATGGATCTAAATCTTCATTAAAGTCACTCACCCACTTTGTACAAGTGGGTGTAAACAAATATTTTATTTCCTTCAGGAGCTTTAATGGTAGGGTCTAGTTCTTTTTGCCATCTTGGTTCAACTTGAGTCATCTTTACTTTTGCTGCATTTGCCTTAGTCATTTAGTCCTTTATGTCATTGATCTACTTGGTTTCATCAACCCCACTTGTGCATTCACTCCATTGGATCTAAATGCATGATCAATCATGAGCCCTTGGATCCTTCTCCTAACTTGTCGACATGTTCCATTTCTTGCCACATGTCAAACCTTGGAATCCCTTGACCATTTGACTTATTTTGATCAATTTATTTGGGTCTGCATGATCCTGACAAGTGTCACCTGTTTATTTATTGTTATCCTTACTACTTATTTTTTTGGGATAATTTTTTTTACCACTTCAGACTCTTTTCTATAATTTTCCTTCTAAAACTTTCCATTTTACTCATTCCTTTGAGCTTCTCATTACTCGACTTTTCTTCAAGATCCTTTTTTTTCTAACTTTTCTCCCAAAGGAAATCCTTTGGAATTTTTATCTGAACCAATCCTTTTTCCCATGCCACTTTCATGAAATATTTCCTTTGGGATTTTTTCCCATAGAATCTTTTCAAACTTTTGTTGTAATTCCTTAGACTTCTTGCAAGTGCCCTTCATAATCCTATAGGTGACCTTCAAAACATTGCAAGTACCCTTCAATTTTTTTGAAATGGATCCTTCATAATAAGTAGATACCCTTTGGGGTTTTGTATTTTATCCTTTTTCAAAGGGATTCTACCCTTCATAAATTTTTGAATGGCCTTTTCCTTAGTAAACTTCCTTTGGATGAAAATTCTGAAGGAATTCTTTCCTTTGCAAATTGCCCCTCAGAGATCCAAACAAACCCTTCAAAAAAAATGTAATGGTCCTTTCTTTGAAAAAAATGCCTCACCCTTTTAGAAATGTCCTTTGAATTTTTTTAAAATGGCCCTTTTGAAAGGAACATACTCTTCAAAAAATTGAAACTAGGCCATTTCCTTTGGGAAAAAGAAAAGACCCTCCAGAAAATTATCTCAAACAATATGTCTGAGATAATTCCTGATGTTTTAAACAAACACTTGTCCTTTGGAAATTTTATTTTGGAAAAAAATGTCTAAATAAATTCCTTTCCTTATCCTGAATAAAAACTTCATAAGAAAGCACTTGGTGAAGAAAAGGAGAGTCCCGAGACTCCCAAAACAATTACAAGGCAACATTTCTTCTTGCTTCATTAGGTTTTTTCACGCTTGCCTACGTTGGACTTCTCAGACCTCTTTGCTTACTACTTCAGACTTTTCACTATTTTCAACTTATAAGGTTGTTTAAACAAAGCATCCATAAAAATGCAGTTTGTACATCTTCTGATGGAGTCCATAGCTTTGATGGAGTCTATAGATTTTCAAATGGTGTTCGTAGATCTAATGGAGTCCATAGTTTTTGAAATCAATCAAAATTTTGGTATGTGGGCTAAAAGAAATGGCCAATAATACCTACATGGAAATATTCTATAAAATATTGGTTGTCTTTTTGTAACTGATGATGAACATCATAAGAGACTCATTTGGGAGCCATACCATCCCAAAACATCAAGACATTTTGGAATTATAAATAGTCTAGCCACATTTGACTCATATTTATTCTTGATGCATATGCACATAGACATGGAGAATCACATCAAGTATTTCAATCCTCATTGCATGTGAAAGCCTAAAAACATGAAGTTGGGACTCTATAAACCTCTACTAGTTCCATCTAGACCATGAGAATCCATTAACATGGATTTCATAACTAGACTACCTATGAAAAAAAACCAACATGATGCAATAATTTTTATAGTGGATAGGTTTTTGAATATGACTCTAATGGTTTCTCATAAGAAGGAAATTGATGCAATTAGTGATACATAATATTTAATCAACCAAGTATGGGTAAACTTTAAAATCCCAACATCCATCGTATATGATCATGATCATATTTTTGTAAGTAATTTTTAAAAAGCATTATGGGATCTGATGGATATGTAGTTGGATCAGTTGATGGATTTCCATCCATAGATAGATGGAAAAAATGAAGTTTTCAATTGTACACTTGTTCATATTATCCAAATATAAAATCACACTCATTCTCAAAATTGGGAGGAAAATATTATGTATAAACAAAATGCCTAAAATTGAGCTCTTCATAGTTCTATGGGGCATAGTCTGTTCTAGACATGTCTAAGGTTTTTAGCCTACAACACTTTTAGACATCTCCTATCATGCACTATCCAAAAATAAGTTCCACAAAAAATAAATGGAAGTGGACAAATCAAATAAATTTGTACACCATATATAATTTATTCATTAGTAAATTTAATATATTCTCTCCCACTCACAAAAAATACAAGGAATGTTATGATACACATTATACACCTCATGCATTCTAATTTAGTGATAAAGTATGGCTGCACCTTTATAAGGAATGATTCAAAGAACACATATAAATATTAATCCTTTGTGTTATGGGACATATATAATTATTTATGTAGTTGGTGAGAACTCATTTAGTTTTGATCTGCCCCCATACTTGGGCAATCACCCAATGTTTAATTTGAAGCTTGTCAAGCTTTACCTTCCCACACTCTTTAAGCCAACAGTGCCATAATATAATTCTAATTTAGATTTTGAGCACTTGAATCATGTAGATAAATATCAATCATCAAAGTGATACATGCACTTATAACACTCATCAACTAGTTCAAGTAGTCAAGTTTGGAACTATGTTGATCAAATCAAGTGGTTCCAATTTCAATAGATTTAGGATTAGTTTCCATAGCTAACCTTTAGAATAGTGGAGAATCTTTATTATTAAGAAAGGGTAAATGATCCATGCACATAATTTTATATTATCTCCTTGAAGCTCACAACTATGAAAACCTATTCACTTCTATTGATGAATTTGGCATCATCACCTTTACGACATCAAGTTTTAAGTACAAAGCCTTGAGTTAATGCAAAAAATGATCCTAACACCTCATAAAATTCTACATAACTCTTCCTTTCTATTATCTTTATTATGATTTAGTGTCTACTATTAAGTCATATGGTATTATTGATCAATTTTGGTCTACATACCAAAAATGTAACTAGTACAAAAGTCCAGTGGAAGGAGCAGGATCTTGATTGAAGAGTGACCCAATGTCATGAAGAGTATATAAACATCAAGTGGAGATCATGTATCTCTTACAAATATTTTGAAACACTTTAAGCAAGCTCAAAGTGTTATTTGATTGATCTTTAAGAGACAGGTCTATAGTTGTAGGTGAAGGATCCAAATAGTTTTCATGGTGTCCAAGAACATGAACTAGGTTGCAAAAGCTTTAAGAGATCATTAGAGCCTTGAAATATTGAGGAAAAGATGGACTGTATAAATTTGAGGAACCAGACTATCACCAAGACATCATGTGAAGATTCATAGACCAACTTATTTGAGCATTTTTTATCTTCATTTAGAAAGCTCATGCTACCAACATATCAAGTGGGTAGAATATTTTTGACATCAAGAATGTCTCCAAAAAATTTGGTCCCTTTATTATTTATACACTTCAAGATATAAATCTTCAATGTTAATCAAATAATGGGAGATGTTTGTATGAGATTCAAATTTAAGCCACTACAAAAATCCATACGAGCTTAAATTTGACAATTTTTAGATCATCAAATTATTTCTATGAGGACATTAAATGATATTCACGTAGACATCAATTTTAAGAATTGGTAAATATCCTTTTGATTTCAAACCATGGGTCCTAGGTAGATATAAAAACACATGTGCTTTCATACATTCAAATTTAATGGAAATTACAGTTTAAAGGGGTCAGCTAATCTCAAAATCAAATGCATGTGTGATAAGTGTTAATAATGTGATCAATTGGTAAAAGATCAAGGAGTTATGTACATTTGTACATCCAAATTTAATTGTATGAGTAGAGTAAATAAGTCAGGGTATTTGTTAGACCAATAATCATAAAGACAATTAGGCAAAATATAAATGGTTTGAGCTGGAAATTGATAACCAATAAACAACATGCAAGCTCAAGACATTTTGACAAAAGTAGATAAGGCTTTTTAGACCTAGGCAAGGTTAAAATGAAGGAACTAGAGATTGATAAAGATCTAGGTGGAACCAACAAGACCAAACATTGCCAGTAGAACTCCATATAGGTAAAATGGGACTTTTGGACCTAAAATAAAAATTGAAGATGGACCAATGATTATGAAGCAAGGTCAAGTAGTTTACAGCTTCCATGGATAATGTGACTATGTGAAAACCAATAATTGGATTGGTTTTCACATATAATGAACTTGTGTTCTATATTGGAGCAAACACAAACCATTGAGATGTGTCTCACCTATCATCAGGGTTAATTTTTTAATGGGTAGGTACAATTGGCCACCCAAAGTAGATGTAGCATAATTTTGCTAATTCTAATACATGGTCCTCATTAGTAAATTAGATAGATAATAACATCGAGTTTAAATAAGATACCTAGTGGTTGGATAAGGGCAATGGGCATTTAATTATTTTATAGATTTTTTTCCTCATTGATAAGGTCATGAGTCATCATCCTCCAACTTATGCTAATTCATCAAGAGAAGTTTGGTCTCATTCAATGTTTTTTATCTACTTAGTTCTCTTTCTCCCTCTATTTTCTATAAATATAGGCTTCTAAGCCTTATATTAGATCTCTCTTTTTGGTAGACTAGACTTTGTCAAAATTTGTACTGTAACACCTTTTGATGCAATAAAGACTAAATTACATTATTTTCTAAGCTAGATTGAAGTGTCTTACATGAATTCATGTACTATGGTTAAGTGAATGTATGTTCCTTGCTTATGTTTGAGTTTTTATCACCTTCAAGAAGTGCTTAGTAGTTATCATGTCATTATAAGTGTAATTAATAGTTTATTGTCTATCTCAAAAGTGGATATTTTCCCTCTCTTGCTAATTTGATAACTGATTAATGCCTTATTTTAAAATATTTATGTGAGATTGATATTATTTAGTCTTGAAAGTGTTTTGTAGTGTGTATTATGTGAGTTTGAGTGATCAAATCATTCGTGTATCACGTTTTTTACATATTTTATAATTTATTGTCAAAATATTTTCCAAACAAGTGATAGTTTAGGTGATAGATCCAGAATGAAGCCAACCTTATTGAGAGGATTGATCAATTATTAGGATACCCATAGCTTAGGATCAGCCCCATGTTGGACTAGATTTGAGTAAAATACTTGAAAAATATTCTGCTCAACTAGGGTGCAAATCTAGAACACCAATAATTTTGGCATTCTTGGTGGGATCCAACTTCTTTGGCATAATTGATGTTTGAAGATTAAGAAGAAGATATTTTAAAATTAGGAGACATATACCATCATCAAAACTCTAATATCTTTCAAGTTGCATAGTTCATAACATCTTCCAAATAGTGCTTTCATGACAAAGGTTACAACAAGATCATCAAGTAAAGGTACTCCTTTTGAACATATTGAATTGCCTTATACTTCTTATAAAAAATCAAGATTTAATAGTACAAGACCTTATCCTCAAAACAAGCATTCATCTCTTGGTCATTCTATTGTTTTAGTCCAATATATTTTCCCCATAAGCCAAATCCCTTTTGCCCAAATGATTTTTAGGGATCAAGTGTTTGGTCCATTCAATAGGGGTAGTCCCCTAAATTGGCCCAATATGATGACATCCCTATGTCTACCTTAAAGAGTATCCATTTCTTCTCTGGATAATGGGATAAAACCACTACTATTAAGCATATCCATGATGTTGCCAACCTATGTTCTATTTATAATGTTACTCAAGATAATGTGGCTATCAGATTGCTGGCTGCTTCCTTCAAGGGAAAAGCATTACAATTGTATAGAGATCTCCCTTTGACATCCATTGTTACTTGGGATGATTTATGTGTAGCGTTAGTTAGGAAATTTGAAGACAAGTATGATCATCTATCTTTTGTTAAATAACTGACTACCATAAAAAGGTACTTCCATGAATTCATGTTTGATTTTAACCTCAGATTTCAAAATACATGAACTAGGGTCCCTACATTGGTTAGAACATGTCCATATTATGAATTTTTGTACTATCTTAAGGCCCTTAATTCTAAAATAAGTATCATGGTACAATCTATGGGTGGTAATACCTTGCCAAATGACTATGAAATTGCTACAAGGGTAGAAAATAACTTGATGCAAGCTGGTAAAATTATTCCAAGGCCTCTAATTCCCATATTCCTAAGATTAAAACCTATACCTCCCCCTCAAGTTCCCCATATTCTATCTGTAGTTCCTATTCCATCTCTAAAAGTCCAAGTTTTAACCCTCCTAATTAAGATAATGAGATTGGTGATCTGAAAAGCATGTTACAAGCTTTTGGAAATGATTTTGTTCAACTCAAGAGATTACAGTACCAAGGTAGACCTTATCAAAAATAAAATTAAAATACGTAATAGTCTTTTAATAACCAATGGCCCCCTTATCAAGGTTTTAATGACAATAGGCAACCTTATCTAAATTAAGGAGCCATAACCCAAACTAATCCATATGAAACCTTGATCCTAATTTACTTTCTATTTTAAAATCTATTATAACCCAAAATAACTTGATTCAAGATCTAGGTTGGCAACATTTTAATCCAAATGACACTCAAAATCAAGCCTTGGTATCACAATATACTATTATAACACAAGAAGAGTTCTCTCTTCAAGGTGGTTAATATCAAGACATGAATATGACATTCCAAGGAGAAGCTCAACAAATTCCAAGGAAACCTAATGCTATCAATGTTAATTGGCAAATGGATGATCATATTGTATTCAACCAAGTTGGTGAAACTAGCAACACAAATGGTCAAGTGGAAGATCTAAGTAGAGCTAAAAGAAGAGCAGTTAAGGAAGCCCAATATATGATCAATAATTCTAGTGTTCATAGTTTTATTTCCATTAGTGTCAAGGATAAATTTGTTGTTTTTATAAAATAGAATATTAAAAAAGTAGAGATAGTGAAGGTTCCCCGAATGAATTTAATTAGATAACAACCAATGGCTTAAAATTTACAACCAAAGGTTAGTGGAACATCATTCAACATAATATATCAAATGAAGAAATCAAATGTTATCATTAGATTATGGGATTACCTTGCCATTATAGGATAAAAGGACATGCTTATTCAAGAGATTTTATATCTTAAAGTATCTAAAGAACCAGTTGAGAAACATGGAGCTGTTTTGGCCAATTCAAACTAGCAAATAAAGCAACTTGATCATTAGGTACATAACATGATAAAGGTAGATAAAACCAATGTAAAATCAAATAAAACCCGTACATTTTATCTCTCTCTGATAATAGGTGAATATTTAGTCCATAATTGTATGGTAGATGGTGGAGCTAGTAGCATTGTCATGCCCAAACAAAATGCAGATAAGCTTGGTTTTATCTATGAGAAAAATACCAAAGGAGTATTGAAATTAGATGGCTCACTAATAAATAAAATTGTCATAATCAAATATATAAAACTAAAATTACATGCTTGACCTAATGTTATCATTCAACAAGATGTAGTTGTAGTGGACTTGCCTCCCTATTTTGCCATGTGCTTATCAAGAGACTTTACTTCAAAGATTGGAGGATATTTGTCAGTTGATTAAACATATTTAATGTTCAAGACTAGGTATGGTACTAAGGTGAAAATATGTTATAAATATATTGTAATATTTCATTTGGATCCATATACGCCAAATATGGTGAATACTAATTGTGTTATCTTAGACAAAATACTAGAAAATAGTGAAGTGGAAACTAAATCACCTCTAGATGGAGTCCCAAGTATTTTCCTTGATGAATGGGCCTATTATTTTCATGTGAATGATCCATATAAGTTAATTGAAGAAGAATTACTTGGTGTCTATTGTCTTCATGAAAGTGATTCACCGATTCCAACATTGATGAAAGATGATCAACCTAGTGATGGACTATGGCAATTATATTTTGATGGATCCAAGAACAGACATGACACTAGATCTGGAATGATGCTAATTTCTCCAGCTAATTAAATGTATTTATATTCTCTAAATTTTTAGTTTGGTTGTTCCAATAATGTTATTTAATATGAAGCACTAGTACATGGTTTACAATGGGCAAAAAAGATGAACGCCAATTATTTACAAATTTTTTGAAATAGTGAACTAGTAGGTCACCAAGTAAGGGGAATTAATATATGTAAAATCCCACTACTTAGATCCTATAAGCATAGAGTATGGGACTTAATTGAATAATTTCAAGATAACAATATTCAAGCCATATCAAGAAATAATAATAAGCAGGCAGACAAGCTGGCCACTATTAAGTCATAATTCAGTATCCTAGATGACATAAAAAATGAAGAAAATTCAATCACACATCAAGGTAGTTGTAAGACCTTCTATTCTAGACAACCGTAACAATTGGAAAGTTTTTGAATATGATAGCTAGATTGCAAGATTATTACAAGAGGAAGCTGAATTTTCCTCAAGGAACCAAAACAAGCATTTACATCAGTATGATGACCCGATTATTCAATTGAAGACAAATAAGTTGCCTAAAGGGTTGGTCACCATTAAAAACATATTTGGTAGATATGATGAATTGAGAATATAAAAATTTGATTTATCAACCAAAGAACACTATACAAATGTAGATATTTCAACTAGTAAGAGCTTAAATTTGGGTAAAGTGTTCACATCGTTAGAGAAAGAAACTTTTATTAAGTTATGTTCAAGTTTTACATATGCCTTTACATGGTAGTACAATGACCTTCAAGGACTTGATCCAAGTCTAGCTCAACATACCGTTGAGTTATAAGATGAGACCATGTTAGTTGGATAGAGACAAAAGCCTATTAGCCCAAAGCTTGAACCTTTTATGAGAGGTAAACTACATAAGCTCATTGAGTCAGCTATAATATTTCCAATTAAGAACTCAACTTGTGTGGTAAAACTTGTTCTAGTATGGAAAAAGAATGGTGAAATAAGACTATTTGTTAACTTCCATGACTTGAATAAGGCCTCTCTTAAAGACCACTACCCATTGCAATCAATGGAATAGATTTCAAAATTAGTGGTAAGTTCAGAAAGGTTATCCTTATTGGATGGTTACACTGGATATAACCAGATTTTGGTCAAAGAAGAAGATCAATTAAAAATAGCTTTCACCATAAAGTGGGGGACATTTGCATATAGAAATATGACTTTTGGTTTATCAAATGATAAAACCACTTTTCAAAAATCCATGGACATGGAATTTTAGGGCCTCCTCAAACAGTTTATTCTTGTTTATTTGGATGACATAACATTATTCTCTAATAGTGCAAATGGGCATATAATTTACCTCAAACAATTATTTGAAAGAGGGAATTTGGAGTATCTTTGAATCCAAAAAAGTGTGTTTTCTCTCTTCATGAAGGTAGGATTATTCGACATGTAATTTAAAAATATGGTAAAAGCATAGATCATGATAGGGTAGATTCAATTCTTGCACTTTCATTGCCTAAGCACAAGAAATCCTTGAAAATCTTTTTAGGCAAGATAAATTTCATAAGGAGATACATCTTAATTTTTTTTGCTTTAGCTAAGCCACTCATAGCCATGCTAAATACGGATTAGAGTTTTAGTTGGTCCAAATAAGGAGTAAGAATATTTGAGGAGATCAAGAAAGCTATAGACAATGCTACTATACTCCTAAAACTTTATTTCAAAAGGGATTTATTATTATATACCTATGATAACATTGACACAATTTTGGGCATTCTCATATAGTATAATAAAGAGACTTTAGATAAACCAATATCCTTCTTCAGTCAAGGCTTAGAAGAATATGAAACAAGGTATTATTTTGTTTAGAATCATGTACTTTTAGTCATAAGGTATCTTAAAATTTTTAGGTACTTGCTATTCAATAATAAGATACATTTGATGTTGCACATCTAAGTGTCAAAGATTTTTATTTTGAATAAAGATATAAATGACAACAGAGATGGTTGGATAACCAAAGTCATGGGATATGATGTTGAGATCAAGGTCACAAATTTAGTTAGAGGCAAAGGACTTTGTGAACATCTAGCACAAGACTTGCATGAGACTAATGGGATGGTTATGATGTCAAATGATGAAGAACTTATAACTGATTAGGCCTCAACTTCTAGCTAGTTACAAGATATGGTAAGGTATCTATAGGATGGTATTTATCCTTCTTATCTAACCCATTTGAAGAGGAGATATTTTAGATTGTAGTCAATTCATTTTCTTTTTGTTGATTATGTATTGTTCAAAAATGATCTCAATGGCATATTGATAAGAGGCATAGAACTAGGACAAATATAGAGGTTGCTTGAGTAGTTCCATGATGGACATGGTAGAGGAAATTATTCAATAAGGATCACAACCCATAAGATCACGAGAGGTGGGTATTATTGGCCAAGTTTATTTGGTTATTGTCATGAATGGACTAGGAAATGCAAACAATGGGCCATATTTATTAGAAAGGTGAAGCTTGCAGCCTTACCTCTCCAACTAATTTTACAAAATCAACCCTTTGTCCAATGGGTATTAGAATTTATTGGTCTTATTAATCCCCCTTCAATCTTAGGACACAAGTGGATCCTAACTACTATAGATTATTTTACTAGATGGATAGAGGCAATGGTATTAAAAGAATCCAATGAAACTAATGTTTTGGACTTATATGAAGGTTTACTTATTAGATTTGGGATCCCTTCAACCATAATTTCTAATAATGCTATGGTTTTTGTAGGGTTTAATATCAATTAGTGGGAAGTTTAACATAGTATTTTCCTTAGTACCTCATCAAACTATTATCCACAAGGCAATGGCCTTGCTGAGTCTACTAACAATAATTTGTTGAATATCATTAGGAGGAATGTTGAAGATAATCAGAGATCATGACATCTTGAATTGAAGTCAACTCTCTGGGTTGATAAGATCACCTATAAGAGGTCAATTTCTAATTCTCCATATAAACTAGTACATGGTAAGGAAGCAAGAATGCCTATTTCTCTTGAATTCTTTGCTTTGGAATTAATGCATGAACTTGAGATTTTAGAGAATGAGCCAATGGAAAGATATGTTGAGCTCATAGAACTAGAAGAGATAGGGCATCAATCAATGTTGGCTATAGAGGCCCATCAAGCAATGGTAAAGAGATATTTTGACAAAGGAACTTCTTCAATAAATTTCTAAGGAGATTTGGTCCTCAAGTGGGATGAGAATAGAGCTAAGCTAGGAAGACAAAAAATTTTATTCTCTTTGGAGTGATCCATATATAGTCTCTAGATGCAAATATCATGATGCTTTCCAACTCACAAGGATGAATGGTGAAGAGATTCCTATCCTAGTCAATGGGATACATAAAAATCATTGCTATTAAGGAAGCTAAGTCCCTTGTATATAGTTAGTTATTTGGATTTTCTCTAAATATTTTCTTAACACATTAGTTTCCTTTATTTTTATCTTGAATAAGTGCTTTTATTTGCATAATTATTTAGTAGTTTAGTTGCCTTTGTTTTATTAGGTTAGTTTCCCTTTCAAGTCTATCTCTTTCCCTATATGTTGGAATCCTTTGTCTTTGCAAGTCAAATAACTCTCTTGCAGTCAAAATAAATGGTCCATATATTATGTAAATGATCCAAGAGTCATAGAAATGGTTTGATCTCTTGAGCATAGAAGGCATCCTACCCAGCCAAGTCATCAAATATGTTGACCAATTTTGGTTTATAAACCAAAAATGTACCTATTCTAAGAGTTTAGTTGAAGGAACATGATCTTGATTAAAGAGTGACCCAATGTCATGAAGAGTAGATAAACCTCAAGTGGAGATCATGTAGCTCTTATTAATATTTTGAAACACCTTAATCAAGTTCAAAGTGTGATCTGATTGACCTACAAGAGATAGGTCTATATTTACTTGTCAAGGATCCAAGAAATTTTAATGGTGTCTAGGAACATAAACTAGGTTGCACAAGCTTTAAGAGATTATCAGAGCCCTAAAATATTTAGCAAAAGATGGGATTGTAAAAATTTGAAGAACCATACCATCACTAAGAGGTCATACAAAGATAAATAAACCAACTTGTTTGAGCATTTTTAACTTCTATTTAGAAAGTGTTGGCAATTTGAGAGTGTCATGAGATGTCATTAATGTCAAATGTATAAAAATTAATGATAAAGGAATAGCAATGATTAACTTAAGAAGATTTTGCATTACCAGAGTAATTTGAATTTATCAAGTCCATGTACTTGTGGAGTATTTTAGGATTGTGAAATTCATGTATTTCTATTTATAAAGGTTTATAAGTAAATTTGGTTTGAGAACCTGATTGGGTCAAGATAGCATGAATCAGGTTTGTTAGCTCAATATGTTTATACTTATAATGTTTTATGAGTAAAGCAGGTTCCATAACTTGACTGGGCCAGGATGGAGTAATCAATTTTGTGAACTTCATGTGCCTTTACTTATACAATTTCATAATTAAAGCAATGCATAGAACCCGACTAGGTGAAGATAATGCAAATCGGGCATGTAAACTCTATTTTCTTGAACTTATAAAGATTTATGAGAAAATAAATGTAGAGAACTTGATTGGGTGAAATTAGAGTGAATTGGGTTTTCAGTATGTCTTTACTTCTTTCATTTTTATAAGTAAAGCTTTGGGAAGAACCTGTAGTGGAGAATTCTTTCAAAAATATGGATTAAGTCTCTATCAGACAAAATGTCTATGAAAACATTTCTAAAGGGAAAGTGGACCCTTGAAAAAGTATTCAAGGGTACATTACAAAATTTTTGAAGGGTAAGTGGACTCTTGCAAAAGTCTTGAAGGGTATCTTGCAAAAAGTGCCAAAGGACAAGTGATCCAAAATAAAAGTTCTGAAGGGATCATTTGAAAAATTCTAAAGGACAAGTGATCCAAAACAAAAGTTCTAAAGGGAACATTTGAAAAGTGTTTAAGGACAAGTGATCCAAAATAAATTTTTTTAAGGGTACTTTTGCAAATTTCCAAAGGACAAGTGACCTAAAATAAAAGTTTTGAAGGGTATGTTGTAGTAGTTCTAAAGGAAATTTTTAGGAAGAAGACTTTGATGAATTCTTTCAAAAAATTTGTCAAGGATATATAGACACTTAAAAAAATGCCAAAGGGTATGAGGACCTTTAAAGAAAAGATGAAGGGCACTTGAACAATTCTTTTGGGGAAATTATCTATGATAATTCTTTTAGGGAAATTATCTGCAACAATTCTTTCAGAGAAATTATCTCGAAGAGCCCTTGAAAAAAATCCCACACCAATTTGTCTGAAGAAGAAAGTTCACTTACAACTTTGTTGAAGGGTAAGTGTGAAGTTGTGTAGGGTATTCTCAAAGGGTTAAGGTAGGTTAAAGATCAAGGAAGTTTGAAGAGATTGACGACGAGGAAGCAAAACATAATTGCTGAAGAAATTGAGATGATGCCAAAGTGCCAAAGTTTAATGATTAAGCTAGTTTAAAGTAATGCATCTTCATGAATCCAATGAAGTAATGCATACTCGAAGACCCAACACAAGGAGGGTTACTTAAATAGTGAGTCATGCATCTTTAAGAACCTGATAAAGTAAGTTAGTTGCATAATTTTAGCACAATGAGTGAAGGAAACAAATTAGTTATTATTGTAAAAATGGTTATTATTTTGAAGTCTTATATATATTTCAAATGTTGTAATCAAGATTGATTGATGTGAAATTCCAAAGGGATGAAGATAAAGAAATAAAAATAGTTATTTTCATTTTAGAATGAGAAAATTCAAGTTATAGATGTAGATATATGAGACTTATATGAGCATGGATGTATGATGGTATAATTGGAGAATATCAGAGCATAAAATAATAAGTTTAGAGATAGAGAAAGGGTGCAGAAAGAGTGAAGATCACACAAGAGTGTGTTGAATGAGAAATGAGAAGTTGCAGACTAGACATGCAATAAAGAATAGAGATTTTGATTCTGTTGTAAATCTAAGTCATTAATTTGAATTATAAATGTCTTATTGGTTGGTACCATTAGATTAAACTAAGTTAGTGCTCAAAATAGGGAGTGGGTTCTTCCTTAGAGTTGGTGATCTTAAAATAGGGGATTGGTGTCTCCTTGGTATGGGTGTCCTTAAATGTAACCAGTGAGGTTAGTTAGTGAGACAAATTTTATGAGGCTGAATTAGAATAGTAGTTTATAACAGCATTCTCACCATGGTTTTTTTCCCTTTTGGTTTTCATGTATAAATCATGTGTTATGTGTTGTGCTTCTATGCATGAGATATCTCTCTTTGATTTATTTAAGTTTTTTCATTTGTTTAACATTCATCTTAAAAGTTATCAGTAATCTAGTTTTTAAGATCTACTGATTCACCCCTCTCTCAGTAGATAGGTGTGTTCAACAATTAGTATTAGATCCATAGGTTCCTAGTTAGAAGCTAAATTAGCTCAGGTGAATCTTGGAGTTTGAACACAAAATGACCAGTCATGAAGGAACATCATCAAATAAGGAACCTTTGTTTGATGTGACTAACTATGTTTTCTAGCACATAAGGATGGAAGCATATTTGAACTCTTTGGGATTTGATGTCTATTGAGAATGGAAAAGGGGTTGTACTCAAAATAAGATAGTGAATCTGTTGATGAAAATAGTTGTTCAAGTGATGAGCATGATAGTGCTTTTATGGCCAAATAAAATTAATTTCTATTCATGAATTATGAATCAAATTCTTTATGCCAAGAAGAAGAGGACTTAGATGATGATTCAAAATAGGAAGGAGAAGTAAATCTAGAATGCAAACTCATTTGTTCTCTAAAAGAAATAGACAAGCTTAGAAAGCAAAATTCTAAACAAAAGAAGCTTAGTCAAAAAGAGTTTGAGAAATAAAATAAATGAGGAATCAGATCAAATGATAGTGAGTTTGAAGACCCAAGTTGAGGAGGCAAAGAGGATAGAGGATGTGGTCAAAACAAGTTGAGGAGGCAAAGAGGATAGAGGATGTGGTCAAAACTGATTTGCAAGCAAAGTTCTTAGAATGCTTAAAAATAGAGGAAGAAATCATGGACCTAAGAGAAAAGCTCAAAAAGGCCAAATAAAAAATTGATAGAGGTCTGAAATTGAAAGGAGGATCTATAATATTAGATGAGATGATTAGGTTACAAAATCCCATTAAAGAAAAAATAGGACTTGGGTATGAAAAAGGCAAGAGTCCCATGTTGAGTACAACTAGGAATTTGTATGGAAATTTCAAGGTAACAACAGAATCAAGAATCAAAAAAGAAGAAAATCACATTATTGAAGAGAAGAAGAAAAGTAATAACTTTGATCCTACAAAGACCAGGGTTGCTACTACAAAAAGCAACATAACAACAAGGAGTGTGAAGAAGATAGAGTTCAAAATATCTGCTTTATATCCCCAAAAGAATATGATAACCAAGTATTCCTCATCATTTTATGGTTATTGTTATAGTTGTAATAAATTTATCCTTAAAGTAATTGATTGTAAATTTATACCTAAGAAAAAGATAAGCTTCTTAAGTAAGAATTCATTTTCTCCTTTGCTAGATCTAGATGTTTTATGTTACAACTGTAATAATTTTTGGCATATAACAAAGTATTATAAAACAAAGCTTATTAAATATAATAATACAAAAAGTGTTGAGACTCCTAAAGTGAACAAAGGCTCAAAAATAAATGACACAACAAAAATAAGTACAGCCAAGAAGCCTAAGGAGATATGGAAAAAGTAGAATCAGTCTATGATTGCTCAAACAACATTGCACGCTAAAGAGAAAAATATATGGGTCATAGACAGTGGCTTCTGAAAGCATATGACAGGGGCCAAGAGTAAGTTCACAAATTTGATCCAATGCAAAGAAGCGACTGTCAACTTGGGAGACAATATTGCAATCAAAATCAGAGGCAAAGGAACCTTACACATTGATGGCAAGTTTCCTACACGATGTTTTGTATGTTAAAGGACTAAAACATAATCTATTAAGTGTCAGTCAGATCTGTGAAAATGGATATAAATTCATATTTGAGTTGAAGGTTGTGAATTAAAAAGGTTTAAAAAAACTATTACATAAGGAAAAAGGACTGAGACTAACATAGATAATCTGGTTAAAGTGAATAATACAAATTGTCTCATGACAAAGATTGATGAGATTTGGTTATGGCACAGAAGGATGGGCCATGTTAACTTTGATAATTTAATTAAACTAAGTTACAATAAGTGCATAAGACACATGCCCAAAATAACCAATCCTACAAACACAACTTGCAAAGAGTGTCAACTTGGTAAATAGATCAGGGTCTCATTTAAAACTAAAGAGTATGCAACTACAAAGCTTTTATAGATAGTTCATACTGATATTTGTGGACCAACCAAGATAAGAGGATCCAAAAGAGTGTATTACTTCATTTTTATTGTAGATGACTATACTAGAATGGCATGGGTAATCTTCTTAAAGGACAAGTCTCAAGCCTTTGAGAGATTCAAAATTTTTAGAGCCATGGTTGAAAATGAGATTAGTAGAAAGATTAAGTGCCTCAAACCTGACAAAGGTGGTGAATTCAATTAAAATGAATTCATAAATTACTATGAGAAGTAAGGAATTAAAAGACATTACTCAGCTGTAAGAACTCCATAGCAAAATGGAGTGGTTGAAAGGAAGAACATGACTGTCAATGAAATGGCTAAAACAATGTTAAAAGAAGCCAATCTGCCTGATGGCTATTGGAGAGAGGTAGTTCAAATAACTATATATATTTTGACCTAAGTTCAATTGAGGGTGAAAAATGATAAGACTCCATAAAAACTATGGTATGGAAAGCCTACCTCAATCAAGTACTTCAGAGTGTTTGGAAGCAAAAGCTACATTCAAAGGAAGGAGAAAAAACTAGGTGCTTTTGAGTCACATTGTGATGAGGGAATATTTCTTGGTTATTCCACTCATATCAAAGTTTATGTTTGCTATAAAAAAATATTGCATAAACTAGTGGAAAGCATTCATGTTAAGTTAGAAGAGATCTTCGAAGAAGAGATTGAACCAATAAAGGAGATCAATATTGAAGAGTTGAAAGAAGAAGATGAGAATGAAATGTCAGAAGATGAAGAACAAGAGGTGAAAAGGATTGAAAAGGCACCCCCAAAGTTTGTTTAAAAAGATCATCCTAAGGAAAAAATCATTGGAGACATGAAAGGAGTTCAAATAAGGAAAATAACTGAAATGAGCAAAGAACAAGTAAGTTTTGCTTTACTATCTAAAATTGAGCCCAAAAACTATACTAAGGCTAGCAAAGATGAGAATTGGAAAAAGGCCATGAGTGAGGAACTAAGTCAAATAGAAAAGAACAAAACTTGGTAGCTAGTTTCAAGACCCACAAACAATAATGCCATAGGCACAAAATGGGTTTTTAAAAACAAGTTGAATGAAGATGGAGCTATTGTGAAAACAAAGCTAGACTTGTTTGTAAGGGATATCCTCAAGTAAAAGGAATAGACTTTTAGGAGACATTTTCCCCAGTGGCAAGATTAGAAGCTATGAGAATGTTTTTAGCATTCTCAGTCTTTAAGAATTTTAAAGTCTATCAAATGGATGTTAAATCATCTTTCTTGAATGAAGAAGTTTATATTGAACAACCTAAAGGTTTTCAGCTGATAGATAAGGAAGACTATATGTGTAAATTGAAAAAGGTGTTATATGGGATAAAATAGGCACCAAGAGCATGGTATTCAAGGATAGATTAGTATTTGCAGAAACAAGGATTTATCAAAGGATATGGTGATAGTAATTTGCATGTTAAGTCTAAAAATAGACATATGTTGATCATAGTTGTCTAGGTTGATGACATTATTTTTGGTGGCAACAACAATAATATGTGTAAAGAATTTGAAAATCAAATGCAAAAGGAGTTTGAAATGTCCATGCTGGGAGAACTTTCATTTTTTCTTGGTCTATAGGTTGTGCAATCCAAAGAAGGAATGTTTATATCTCAGACCAAGTATGCAAAGGAGATGCTTAAAAAATTTAGCATGGAGGACAACAGACCGGTTAACACTCCCATGATAACTAGATGCAAGTCAAACAAGAGTGATGAATCTCTTGAAGTGAACCATACTTTGTATAGGTCAATGATTGGTAGTTTGTTATATCTTACTACAACAAGACCAGACATTATGCAAGCTTTATGCATGGTTGCTAGATTAATAACTACTCCAAAAGAAACACATGTAAATATAGTAAATAGAATCTTTAGATATATCAAAGGCATAATAGACTATGGCTTATAGTACCTATCAAGTGATGATTTCACTTTATCAGCATACACATATGCTAATTAGGTAGGAAGCATAGATGATAGAAGAAGCACTAGTGGTGGTGAATTCTTCCTAGGTAACAAACTTGTTTCATGGCTGAGTAAAAAATAAGAGTCAGTTACACTATCTATATTAGAATCAGAATATGTTGCAGTAGTGGCATGTTGTACTCAAGTGTTGTGGATGAAATAGTCACTAAAATTTATTGAATTAGAGCTCAAAGGACCAATTCCCATTTAGTGTGACAATTCAAATGCTATAAATATATCCAAGAATCTAGTGATGCACTCTAAAACAAACATATATCAATAAAGTATCACTTTTTGAGAGAAAAGGTTGGTGATCAAGAAGTCACAATGGAATATGTTCCAAAAAAAGACCAAATTGTAGATATATTCACTAAACCTTTTCCTAAGGACCAATTTGAATATCTAAGACAACAGTTGGGAGTGGTAGCTCCTACACCACATCACTAGTTCCTAGTGAAAAGGCATAGTTCTAGGGGGAATTATAAAGGAACATCACTAACTCTTGGAAGAAGAAGAGTTTGGGAAAGTGTATTATGGCCTAAGGGGGACCTACTCTTATCTTGTTCTAATATGATAAGTCCAAGGATAAAAAATAGTGAAGTACCTGAACAAGTGTATTTTAGGGGAGGCTAGCTGACATATTGGCAGAAGATGCTTTGTCATTAATATCAAAGAGGGAGAAAAGAGAAAAACATAGATGCAAAATAAGGCAAAGAAGCAAAGCAAGGGGGTTTGTCTAGTCTTGTAGAGATTTTTACCATCAATGCCAAAGGGGGAGATTATTGGAAATTTGAGAGTGTCATGAGTTGTCATTGATGTCAAACATACAAACATTAATGATAAAGGCATATTGATGATGATCTTTAGAAGATTTTGCATTACTAGATTAATTTGGGTTTGTTAAGTCCATGTACTTGTGGAGTATTTTAGGTTTGTGAAATTCATGTACTTCTACTTATAAAGGTTTATAAGTAAAGCTAGTTTACGAACCCAACTGGGTCAAGACAACATGAATCAGGTTTGTTAGCTCAATGTGATTATAATTATAATGTTTTATGAGTAAATCAAGTTCAATAACCTGACTGGGTCAGGATGGATTAATTTATTTTTGGGAACTTCATGTTCTTCTACTTATAACATTTCATAAGTAAAACAATGCATAGATTCTGACTGGGTGAAGACAATGCAAATCAGGCATGCAAACTCTATTTGCTTGAACTTATAAAGTTTCATGAGAAAAGCAATGTAGAGAAATTGACTAGGTGAAGCCAAAGAGAATTGGGTTTTTAAGACATATTTACTTCTTTAATTTTTATAATTAAAGCTTTGGGAAGAAACCATAGTGGAGAATTCTTTCAGAAAGATGGATTAAGTCTGTCAGACAAAATGTCTACGATAACATTTTTGAAGGGCAAGTGGACCCTTGAAAAAGTCTCGAAGGGTACATTTCAAAAATTATAAAGGGCAAGTGGGCTCTGATAAAAGTCCTAAAGGGTATCTTGTAAAAAGTGTCGAAGGATAAGTGATCCAAAACAAAAGTTTTGAAGGGATCATTTGAAAAATGTCAAAGGACAAGTGATCAAAAACAAAAGTTTTAAAGGGAACATTTGAAAGTGTCGAAGGAAAAGTGATCCAAAAAAAATGTTCTAAAGGGTACATTTGCAAAGTGCCAAAGGACAAGTGACCTAAAATAAAATTTTTGAAGGGTATGTTGTAGTAGTTCCGAAGGACCATTTTGGGAAGAAGACTTTGATGAATTCTTTTAGAAAATTTGTCAAGGATATATAGACACTTGAAAAAATGATGAAGGGATATTTCCAAAAATGCCAAATGGTATGTGGAACTTTATAAAAAAGCTGAAGGGAAATTGAAAAATTATTTCAAGGAAATTGTCTATAATAATTCTTTTGGGGAAATTATCTGTAATAATTATTTAGGAGAAATTATCCCAAAAAGCCCTTGAAAAAAATCCCATAGAAATTTGTTCGAAGAAGAAAGGTCACTTGAAACTTTGCTGAATTGTATGTGTGAACTCATATAGGGCATTCTCAAAGGTTCAAGGTAGGTTAAAGATCGAGCAAGTTTGAAGAGAACAACGAAGGGGAAACAAAACATAAATGTCAAAGAAATTGAGATGAAGACAAAGTGCCAAAGTTTAATGATCAAGCTAGTTTGAAGTAATGCAACTTCAAGAACTCAATGAAGTAATGCATACTCAAAGACCCAATAAAAGGAGGCTTACTTAAAGAGTGAGTCATGAATCTTCAAGAACCCAACAAAGTAAGTCAGTTACAAAAATTTGGCATGATGAGTGAAGGAAATGAATTAGTTCTTCTTGTAAAAATAGTTATTCTTTTGAAGTCTTATATGTATTTCAAATGTTGTAGTCAAGATTGATTGATGTGAAATTACAAAGAGACAAAGAGAAATAAAAATAGTTATTTTCATTTTGGAATGATAAGAGTCAAGCTGTAGATGCATATACATGAGACTCATATGAGCATGGAGCTATGATGGTAGAATTAGAGAATATCAAAGCATCAAACAGATAAGTTTAGAGATAGAGAAAGGGTGCAGAAAGAGCGAAGATCACACAAGAGTGTGTTTAATGAAAAACAAGTAGTTACAGACTAGACATGCAATAAAGAACGAAGATTTAGATTATGTTGTGAATCTAAGTTATTAATTTGAATTGTAAATGGCTGATTGGTTGGTGCCATCAAATTAAACTAAGTTGGTGCTCAGAATAGGGAGTGGGTGCTTCCTTAGAGCTGGTGCTCTTAAAATAGGGGATTAGTTTCTCCTTAGTATGGGTGTCCTTAAATGTAACCAGTGAGGTTTAGTTAGTGAGACAATTTTTGTGAGGTTGGATTAGAACAATAGTTTATAACAACATTCTCACCATGGTTTTTTCCCCTTCAGTTTTCCACATATAAATCATGTGTTATGTGTTGTGCATGATATCTCTCTCTTTGATTTATTTAAGTTTTTTCATTTGTTTAATATTCATCTTGAAAGTTTTAAGTAATCTAGTTTTTGAGATCTACTGATTCACCCCCCTCTCAGTAGATAGGTGTGTTTAAATGAAAGCTTGTGTGACCGATGAATCAAGTGGGTAGAATCCTTTTGACATCAATAACATCTCTAGTAAATTTGGTCCCTCCATGATTTCTATGATTCAAGATATAAATCTTCAAATTTGATCAAATAATGGGAGACATTTGCACGAGAGTCAAATTTAAGCCATTACAAAAATCCATATGAGCTTAAATTTGATAGTTTGCATGACATCAAATATATTTGTGGGGATGTCAAATGATGTTTTCAAGAATGTAAAATGATGTTTACGTGGATGTCAATTTTAAGACTAGGTAAATAGCAATTTGATTTCAAACATGGGTCCCAGGCAAATCTAATAGCATGTATGCATTCATATATTTAGATCTAATGATGAGTAGAAGTCAAAGGGGTCAGTGAATCTCAAAATAAAATGCATATGTGACAAGTGTCAACAATTCATTTAATTTGAAAAATATTGAGGACTTGTGTGCATTCATACATCTAGATCTAATAGTGTGAGTAGATTCAACAAGTCAGTGTATCTACAGGACTAATAAGCATAAAGATAGTTGGGCATAATGTAAATGGTCTAGGTTGGTAATTGACAACCAATAACCAAAATGTGAGGCTAGGATATTTTAATGAAAGTTGATAAGGCATTTTTAAACTTGGGCAAGGTAATAATGAAGGAACTAGAGCTCGAATAAGATCCAAGTGGAACCGATGAGACCAAGCATTATCAACAAAGCTCTAAATAGATAAAATAGGTATTTTGGACCTAAAATAAAGATCAAAGATAGACTAATGATAATGAATCAAGATGAAGTAGTTTATAAGTTCCATGGATACTGTGACTATGTGAAAACTAATAATTGGATTGGTTTTCACTTATAAAGGACCTATGTTCAAAATTGGAGCAAATATAGACCATAGAGATGTGTCTTGCTTATCATCAGGGTCACTTTTTTAATGATTAGGTATAATTGACTACCCAAAGTAGATGTGTCATAATTCTACCAATTCCAAGACATGGTCCTTGTTAGCAGATTAGATAGATAATAACATGCAGTTCCAAGAAGAGATCTAATAGTTAAATAAGGGCAATGGGCATTTAATTCTTTTATATAATTTGTTCCTCATTGATAAGGTCATGATTCAACATCCTCAAGATTTTGCTAATCCGTCAAGAATAGTTGGGCCTCATTCAATGCTTTCTATCTACTTAGTTCTCTCTCTTTCCCTCTCTTTTCTATAAATATAGGCTTATAATCCTCAAATCAGAGCCTTCTTTTTGGTAAGACTAGACTCTACTAAAATTTGTACTATAACACCTTTTGATGTAATAAAGACTGAATTCCATTATTTTCCAAGCTATATTAAAGTGTGTTCCATGAATTCATGTATTGTCATTAAGTGAATGTATGTTCCTTACTTATGTCTAAGTTTTTGTCACCTTTAGGAAGTGCTTAGTAGTTCTCATAGGTTATTGTAAGTTAATTTACAGTTTATTGTCTAGCTTAAAAGTGGATATTTGACCTTTCTTGCTAATTAGATAATTGATTAATGCATTATTATAAAATATTTATGTGAGATTAATATTATTTGGTCTTTAAAGTGTCTTATATTGTGTAGTGTGTGAGTTTGAGTGATCAAATCATTGGTGAATCACCTCATTTACATGCTTTATAAGTTATTATCAAAATATCTCTCCCTTGCCCAAGCAAGTGCTAGTTTAGGTGATAGATATAGAAGGAATTCAACCTTCTCTAGATGTCTGATCCATTATTAGGATATACACAACCTAGGATCAGTCCCATGTTGGACTAGATTTGATTAAAATACTTGAACAATCTTCTACTTAGCTAGGGTGTAAATCTAGAACACCAATAGGTACCTTAGTGTATTATTCCTTATAGTCCACAAAAATTGATGATTATCATATTATTTGTTTACAACACTTGTAGCTTTTATAGTCTTGAAAGTTTCATGTTGTATCTCTTATGATGTTGTGAATCATCTCGTAATACTCTAGTGCACCAACATTCATGCACATTGCTTTTTAACATTCTAATTGTTACCATAGATCTAAGTGAAATCATTACACCTTAGATTTTTCCCATCAACACTTCATTGCCATATGGCATGCTTGATTGCACAATCCACACCTACATAATATAAAATTATATTTACAATAGTTCATATGTTAGATCATAATTGTCATGTAGTTAGGGAAGATGAAATGACTCATAACCATCTCTCTTTCAACCATAGTTAGTTGTAACTATCATATTATATTATATATATAGTTATAATCACTACAATAAATACACACACTCACGTGGCTTGGATTTTTATCTAGAATTCAATCATGATATGCTATGTGATCTTTTGTAATAATATAGGAAATAAATAAGGAGGTATTCCCCTTCTAATATAAGATCCTCCTAACTTAGACTTACTATTACATTTATTCACATTTGCACTTTCCATATTATGCATTTGGAATATTATTTACATTTTTACATATCATCATTCCACTTAATTTGAATGTGTTAGTATATATTAGTAGGTTAGTCTCTATTTGTGTATTCTACCACCCATTACTTGTCTCCAAGTGTGGCTTAGTGTACCACACAATTGATCCTTATCACTAATGTGTAGATCACAACATCTACCTCATAGTGAATCATTATAGAATGACCAATTTAAGATATATTTATAAGAGTAAGGAAATAAAATTTATTAATTATAAGGGGATTATCACATAAAACATCTCTATCACATACAACCCTATCATGAAACCATATGTTGATGTTCAATGATAAATGATAGATAATAAACATGTAATCATTGAAATAAAATTCACAACAAACATATCATAAAGATTGATAATATACAAAATATATGAAACTTCCATACATATAACGTCATATAAATAAATGATATATATATAAATCACATTTACCTACGAGGAAAGGGAAGAAAAATCATAAAAATAAGCTACCAAAGGGAAGAGGACTAAATATTAGAAAAGTCAACATGGTCCAAGTAAGGAGAAGTGTAGTGAAAAGGCAAAATAAATATAGGGTTAATAAATATCTTGAAACAATAGTATCTTATCATAATTAGGCCCTAGAAGGAGAGGGATATGAAACCCTAAGGTTGAATGATAAAAAGGAGGGGTTCACCAAAATGTTCTGTAAAAATGGTGCACAAGTGATCAAAGTGATTCACAAATTATGTAAAACAAGGGCACATGGAAAATATAACTAAATACAATAAATAAAATAAACTAGACATGTCTAAGGTGATGAAAGGAATTGATAAATCAAACTAGTTCACTTGAAATGAAAAATATATGGGAAGAGAGATATGCATACTTGATTTATGATTTGATTGATTTTTGAAAATGACTAAAAATGTAATAAACAAGTTATTTAAAAGTTAAAATGAACTCCCATAAGTATGTAAATGATCTATGATGATGATTAGTTTTGTATTGGATCATAAAGTGATAGTAACTAGATTCAAAATTTGAAAGTGACAGTTTGGGCTGGAAGTGGTCTATTAGGGCCAAAAGTGGCTATATAAATTTGTAGGCTCTAATGTTTTTTAGTGTATTTCATCAATAATAGAAGTCTAAAATTCTATGTCCAATATGTAAAATAAAATTTCACGGTAATCTAAATCTCTTTTCCTTTGATGTAACCTTGATTCAACCTCAACACCTAACAAATTTTCCAAGATAAAGGAAGATGTGTAAACTAAATTGGCTTGGGACATCTTGAGGGTTGTAGATACATATTAATAATGAGAATAAAGGCTAAATGTAGTTATAGATAGTTCATGTGAGTTACCCAATCCAAGTGAGGGAAGACTCCAAATGATCTCCCTAATTTTATTGATAATTATATATGCTCTTTAATGCAATATTATTTTGGTATAAGTGTGGTACAAGTATGCATCCAAAAAACTTCAATAGATGAAAAGGGAAAACATAATAGAATGTGAAATATCCTTGTCAAGTGTGAAAAATATATGATAAATATGTGTAGTTATGGATGATGATACATGGTTTAGGGTACATGTGTATAGATAAATTCATTCAAATTTAAATTAGATTACATTTGAGCATAGGTGGACTATATAAAAGAGTGAAAGCTAAAAATAAAGGCATGCAAAATTAGGGAATGGTGGCCTAAAAGACCCATAGAAAAATGACCACTTTTAAACAAGCTTTAAAAGTAGTCAATCCAATTTTGAGATGACTCTAAAATTGATCAACTCAAAAAAATACCATGAAATGAAGATCAAACTTAATTTCAAGACAAATAAGGGAATCCCAAGGTAGATAATTTTCAGATTTAAAGGTTTTTATGAGGAAATGAAGATAAAATGAAACTATAAGGGTCTAATTTGAATGGAAAGTGTACCCAAAGGATCCTAAAGTAAGAAAAGTAGCCAAATATACCAAGGCATAAAAAATATGTTACTCTTACACTACTTGTACCAAAACTAATTATAGATATATTAGATATGAGAGGAAAAAATGGAGAGTGTGGAGTTGATTTTAAAAATGATTCTTAGGGTTTATACACAGTCACAAGTGATCAATCCAGAGTTTACATTAGGCACAGATGGATCTAAAAACCACATAGGAGGCATAAGATCTTTGGATCTTAGGGTATCTCAAACACATCAGCTGGATAGTTCTTTTGGAAACCGCCCTAACCTTTAAGTAGTATTTATAGGAAACAGATGTGTACTCTCTTAGAAATTAATTTATCCAATTAAAGACACTACAAAAAACACATGCCTATAGAAAAGGAGGAGGATCATAAAGAAAAAACATAAATTCTTTAAGTTATTTGATGCTCTTACCCAAGAATGCATCAACCAAAGCATTTACATAGATCATGTTACTAAGTATATAGAGTAGGTACTTATTCATCATTTCCACAATATGATTTACAAATACAATGATATTCCTAAGTAAGCACTAAGAAATTGGGGTTTATTTTGGGTTATATACCCACCATTCACAGAGGGGTGAAAGGTTTCATTATTTTTGTCTTTAGATCATCGAAGGATTGAGCATAGATCACCTTGGAGGGCCCCTTGTTTTGGGGAAGATCTTTCCTTAACACTTTTAGATGGATCACTGGTTTTGATCCAAATAGGGAGGACATAAAAAATCATCCATCTAGGTGAAGATTCTAGGACTGCCCATTGAGCTTTGGGGACTTGAGATATTAAAAATCACTGGTAACTTCATAGGGAGATTAATCAAAGTGGATCAAAACACTCTCTTGAAGCAAAACACATTGGTGGTGATTCTTTTTATGGAATTTGGCAGCACTCATGGTTTACTTGCCTCCATCAAGCTGATTATGGGGGAATCAAGATTCAATCAACTCCTTGATTACAGAAATGTCCCTTTTAGATGAAATTTTTGTTAAGACTAAAAACACCTTAATTCCACATGTGAGCATGCCAAAAGTGAACTTAATTAGACTAGGTATAATATCAAAGAGCCCAGCCATGGGAGAGCTTAGGTTCTCTCTCCAAAAGCTCTGGGCCCAGTTCATATAGATGGAGAAAATATCCTCATCTCTCCACAAGTGACTTTGAATAGAGATGCTAAGTGGGTACACATATATAACATTATCTATTCTACTATTGATAAATTAGGTGATGCTTTTTTGGGGATCAACTTTGCCACTACTAATTCTTCCCATTTTCTTGAGTAGGTTTTTAGAAAGGGAACCTACCTATGTTCTCCCTCTTTTTATCCATTTTTAGTAAAACCTGTAATGGAGGCATGCACTCCTCCTCATCCAATACATTCACCTATTTTGACACATTGAGTTTCCAGTGAGGTAGAGGTATCCCACTCTATGGGACCTATACTGGAGGTTTCTCATGACTCTTTAATTAATGGTGAACATCACTCTCTAGTACCTAACTTAAGGTTTTGACATATACTTCACCAATTGATAGTATGGAGGAGCCTTTCTATAACCTACACCACTTGGATGAGGTTTTGGGTCCCCTTCACCCATCTACTAGTGTGGTTTCTTATCATACCTCCAACCTTCCTTTGGAAAGGAAGGATAATATTCTTTTTGACCTCAATAATCAACATGAGGTGATCTATTGTGATATTGCTCTAGGTCACAAGCTTCCCTTAAATTCTCTAGTCATTTAATAGGAGAAGGATATAGATTGAAACCACCTAGTTACCTTCTCTAAAGATCTTGAGCCCTCCTTTATAAGAAGATACCAAACAAGGTCATAAATAAAGGCTTCTTAGTATAAACAAGTTCAAAACTTTCGACGAGGATTGGGATCTATCAAAGTAACTACTACTCTGGTCAATCTAGGAAGACATTCAAATATGTTTAATGATAGAATAGATGTAGTTTGAGATGTTTCTATAGGTAAAGAACAAACTATAAATTAGGCCCTTATCAATGCCACCGAAAATAGGGTAGATTAATATTACTCACATCCTTCAATGGTTAGGGTCTTGGGATGGCCTCAAAAAAGGGTCCCTACAATGTTTGGTTCAAAAACATAAGCCTAGTATTTTACTTTTACAAGAGACCATATGCTCGGATGAGGACACGAAAAAACATCTCCAAAAATTCTTTCTAGATTGGTCCTTCATTACATGTAGCTCCAATGGTAATTTAGGAAGATTGGCCATTAGATGGACCTCTTCCCTGTAACTCTGATTTACACAACTAGCTACTAATTTTATTATAGTCACTCTTCATTCCTTCATACTCCAAATGGATTTAGATATTTTAAATGTTTATGATCCTTCACATTTGAGGAAAGATTTTTGGGATTATCTAGATGCTTCGAACTTTCTTGGTATGCCTCATCTTATTCTTAGAGAAGATTTGAAATTCACCACTCATCATAATAACATTTGGGGAGAAATTACTTGATTGGATCCTTTAGATGATTACTTATTACATTTCATGGATACTCACCATTTTGTGGATGCTATTCCCAAGAAAATGGAACCCACATGGTCAAATCACTGCACTGGTTCACAAGGAATCTCTAAGAGGCTAGGTCACTTTTTTTTGAAGGAGGAGCTCACTCTATGTCTAAAATCATACATGGCTTATAACTTGAAGTAATTCACCTAAGATCACTCTCTAGCTCAACTAGAGTTATTTGATGGTATTAAACAACCCCCTACCACCTTCAAATTCAATCCACATTGGTTGATCTATGAGGATTTTCAAAATCTCATCAAGGATACTTATGTCTCTCACTCTTCTACTAGGGGAGAACATGATATGGTTAGTATTCAGAGGAGCCTCATCAATATCAAAATGGTATCAATAGACTGGTCAAAATATCTCTTCAAGGATAGTGAGAAAAAACTTGTGCAAATGAAAGAAAACATTAGCCTATTCCTAGACTCTTTTCAATAGGGTGATTTTGAGGATGAAATGCTTGGGGAGATGGACACACTGGAAAAATAAAAATCCAAGATTTTGACCTGGAAGGAGGCAAAATGGAGAATGAAAAGTCATGCTACTTTTCTATAGGAGGGGGATGAAAATACAATCTTCTTTCATCATCAAGCCATGGCTTACATGACTAAAAATAACATTTGGATCATTAGAGATAAAAAGGGTAGTTAATGACCTGATTTTAATTCTATTTCAAAGGTTATTGTTACACACTACAAGTATATTTATACTAAAAACCATGGGAAAATGTCAGAGATGTCATGGATGTGGAATCCTTTTTTGATGATTGGGTGCTTGAATAATGAAATAAATCTCTTCTAGGCCCCATCATGCTTAAGGATATACTAAAGACACTAAAACATTTTCAAGTGGTTAAGGCACTTGTGTTGGATGGTAGAATTATATCTAGGATTTTGGGATCTTATAGCTGGTGACTTGCTTCTTGCAATTGAGGAATCTAGGTTGAGAGGCAAAATTCACACTCTTTTCCCCTCTACCTTTATTGAAAACATTCCTAAAGGTGAATACCTCTCAAGCTTTGATCATTTACATCCCATTTTATTATGTAATTGAATTTATAAGATCATTTCCAAAATTAAAGCAATTCATCTTAAGCCCATTCTATCTGAGCATATTTTATCACAATAATTTTGCTTCCTTGATGATTGTCACATTGATGATGCTATTGGAATGAAATAAGAGGCAATTTATACTATCAAAATAAAAATCCATCCCTCCTTCCTTCTCAACATTAATCTTTCTAAGGCCTTTTATAGGGTAAACTAGTTATACCTCGAGCTCATTCTCATACAAGTGGGATTTACTCCTGCTTTCATTAATTGGATAGAATATTACTACCAGTCGGCATCTTATGTTGTTATTATCAATGGTTATACCTATACTTTTTTCACTCCCACTCAGGGTCTCAGACAATTCTGCCCTCTATCACCTCTTCTATTTCTTATTATTGCTAAAACTTATAATAGACATATTGATAGAGAGAAAAACACTGGTCACTTAAAAGGCATCTTGATTAATCACATCACTCACCTTACTCAAATTTTATTTGTTTATGACATCCTCATATTTTCCAATGGTTTTACTAAGGAATCAAAGAGACTGGAAATAATTCTTAAGCTCTTATCTTTGACAATGGGCATGGTTATCAACTTGTAAAATTCTGTTATGTTCTTTTTTCATATTTCACAAGCCACTCATTGTCATATACTTTCAGTGCTGCCTTTCAATGTTTTGGA